>JAHZTW010000002.1:49905062-50132625 GCA_020283515.1 Alliaria petiolata
TTGCGACGTCAAATTTGCGACGGCGTTGCGACGTCAAATTTGCGACGGCGTTGCGACGTCAAATTTGCGACGGCGTTGCGACGTCAAATTTGCGACGACATTGCGACGCGCCTGATTTGCGACGACATTGCTACAACTTTTATTGCGACACGTTTGCGACGACGATTACCGCCATCGGCATATTCCGTCGCAAATGTGTCGCAAATTTGCGACATATTTGCGACATATAGGATTTGCGACGGCATTATTGCCGTCGCAAATTTGCGACGGATTTGCGATTAATATTCTCCGTCGCAAATTTTGCGTCGGATTTGCGACGGAATTTAATTTGCGGCTAACGATTAGCGACATTTTGGTCGCCGTCGCAAATCCGTCGCAAAACCCGAATTGCGACGGATTTGCGACTATTTTTACCGTCGCAAATCCTCAGTTTTCTTGTAGTGTTCCCATCTGTATATTTATCACAAGGACAAAAATTTAATCGAAGGATCTTTCATGTGAAAGCAATACCATAGATCTATTTTTGTTTTTTGTTTTTTTGTTTCTTTTGTATCGAGAGAATGCTTTCCTGGTCGTCACCTTCTTTGTGGGCGAACGAAGATATAAGTATATATGAGAAACACTTTTTCTAGGGTCCTCAAAATCATGTTTCCGAGCAACTTCAATATAGATATCTTAGTGTGGTGTCTTATTGATTAATTAATAATATTTTTGTGTATTTTATGTATATAAGACACTTTATAATATTTTGTTATTTTTGAGCATACAATGGAGACACTTTTGATGGGTGTCTTAAAAAAATATATATATATTGCACAAGTAGGCATGGGCATTCGGATATTCGGATCGGTTCTGGGTCCTACCCGATCGGTTCCGGTTCGGTTCGGGTCTCAAATCTCAGAACCGTTTAAAACTCAAAAAATTTCAGTTCTCATTCGGTTTGGATCGGATATTTTTACCCGATTATATCCGAAATAGTAAAACAAATACTCATATACCCGAAATGTAACTGCATACCCTGAAAAAATCAAGTTAAAAATTATATTTTTTAAAAAACAGTGAACTTTCATCCACTTGTAAACTGATTTTCAGATCGAATATACCTCAGAATCGGTAACGGAAAGAATATATGAATAGCTCACTGCGAGATCTTCGAAACCATATGCAGATCCACTTCTGGGTCCCTATGGTTCGTCGAGAAATCGAATCACAAAACCCTCACTCATTAACTATATAAAAAAAAAAAATTCGAGTAACCGATCGGTTCCAGATAAGAACCGGAACCGAACCGATACCCACGGTTCTGAAACTCATAACTTGTCGGGTAAAAATGCTAATAACCGAATCCGATCCGAATCGGTCCAGTTCGGGTTTTCGGGTTCTGGTTTTTTGTCCAGGCCTATGCACAAGAGAAAAAAACAAATGCCAATTTTTTTTTTTCATTCTCTCTCTCTTAGTTTTTTATCGACCACTCCCGGTTGGACACGTGTCCGTTCTTAACTAAAAAAAAAAATCTTAGTTTAGACCCTTGTCTTAAACTTTAGACACCCATAACTATTATTTTATTATGCTTTAATATTAAGACCACTAACTTAGACACTCTAGGATGACAAGAGAAAAAAACAAATGCCAAATTTTTTTTTTTCATTTTCTCTCTCTTAGTTTTTTATCGACCACTCCCGGTTGGACACATGTCCGTTCTTAACTAAGAAAAAAGATCTTAGTTTAGACCCTTGTCTTAAACTTTAGACACCCATAACCATTATTTTATTATGCTTTAATATTAAGACCACTAACTTAGACACTCTAGGATGACCATTGTAGTTGGTCTTAGTGTTACGTTCTTCCGGAGGCGATATAAGTCATCTCTTTGATTTGAAACCCAATGCGACGACACTTACCATTGCCTTGAAAAGCGACAAATTTGATGAGTCGTAAAATGTAATTTCTAAAAACCAGTATATTGTTTTTCTAGACCTAAAATACAGTATTTGATAATATTTGTGGCATACATAATCTATTCCTCAAACAGCACGAATTGATTCAAATGCAAATTTAGTAACACTGTTTTTTATATTGGTGATCGCAAACTTTCTAAGTGATAAAATTAACAGTCTTTGGATGCAGGGCATGCCTTAGTGATTGCTCTGTTATCTATTATCTAGCCAACACATTTCAAGAGAGTTTTGACTTTCTGCTTCTTTATCTATTTTTATTTATATATTTTCTCCTAAAATAATATATTTTTAAAATATTTTTTGTAATTTCTCTTATCATAAACTTTCTTGTTCTCTTTTTCTTCTCCATTTTTAAATTGTTGGTTTTCAAAATTTATCTTATATCTATTATTATTTTTTCAAACTTACATTTAGTTGAGCATTTTGTGGGCCGGACTCTGGCCGATTTGCCTGCCTAGGCCATATTGGATTTGGTTCCAGGAGGAATTTGATGAGCTTTATGGTGAATTAAACTATTAGCCTAGATGGTGAACGAAACGAAATTGTGTAAAAATTAATCCTATTGTTTTTTCTTTGGTTGACTACAAAATTAATACGACTGTTTTTATCACTCAATAAGTAGGTTTTACGTTTTAGGTATATACGAGCTGTAGAATTTTTTGACCTTACCTTATGTTTACCAATCTCAAAGATAATCTCTTTTTTTTTTGTTTCTTCCACCAATTTGATAAAGGACAACTGAAACAATCTTGAATCTATCCATTCCACGAATTTTGGATTTCGCTATTTCGCTTGTGATCAAAAATCTCTTGTCACTACATTGCTCATGTACTTATAGGCTAGATCTTATGCAGGATGCGTATCCTATACGTTAGCATCTTCTTGTTGTCTTTGTTCATTTAAAGCTGTACACATGTGAGACAAGAGTGTTTGGGTATACTTTATGTGTCTTTTCAGAGATTCTCCTAGATAACAAGCTCTCAAACTTGATCATATACACATATATATTCAAACCCAAATTGCTTAGTTATACTTATATCCGGATTGTTTTTTTTTTTTTTTTCAACTAACCTCGTACATTAAATCAAGTTTGACCGGTAGATCGTAGATCCAATGGATCCGATTCCACCGATCAAGTGTGATTTATACGAGAAAAATAGTATCACGGTCTCTTTTGTAAGGATATTAACTTCAACATTAAGTGTTCGAAGAATCCAATATAACTCAAAACTCCCAAAGAATTTTCTGAAAGATGTTAGATAATCTAATTTCACCTTAAACGAAGGCCAATCCAGAAGATCTTCTAACATGCGAATTAGATCCGAACAATCCGTCTCAAATCGATCTATTGTAGATCCCTCTCATTCAAAAGTTCTACTGCTTTTTTCAATATATATATTTAAAAAAAAATTATTGCGTTCTTGCTCTTTGTCTCTGCATCTTAGAATTAAAAAAAAAAAAGAGGGAGAAGTAACATTTTATGGTCTTTGCTCCATTTGATATGTTGATTTTTGAAAGTTATTGTTTTTAAAATCAGCTGATAAATGTTTTGGAAAGAAACAATTTTTTTGAAATTAACACAATAATCAAACAACTAACAACCCCAATCACACAACACCACCGTCTCTTTGTGTCGACATCAAAATCATTGGATATTCAAAGCTGGATGATAAAGGTGATGAGTATATAGGTCCGGATATTCGGGTCAGGTCGGTTTGGATAGTTCGGGTTTTGGAATTTGGTATGAAAATTTCTATACCGTTCGGGTTATCGTAAAATTCAGCTCATGGTCGGTTTGATGAATTCTGGTTCGGTTAAGGAAATCAGAAGGAAAATTTTGAATTAGGTTGATGATAAATTATAATACAACGAAAATATGATTTTTTTTTAGCAATTAAAAAAGTTGATTAGTTGTGGCAAAGTGAGGTAATCCAATGAAAAAAGAATCCTTAAAAAAGCTACTAACTATATAAATCTGGATGCATGAGTAGCGCCACGTTGCCGCTTCTGTTCGGTGCCATCCTCTCTCTCTCCTCTCACTACTCACCAGTCACCACTCTCTCTCTCTCTCCCATCTCCCTCTCTCTTGGATTCTCTCGGATTCCATGGACGCTCCAAAAAGCTGATTCGTGGAGCAATTTTTCTTCACTCCCAGATTCGGATCCGTGGTACAACCGCGTGTATTTTTTTTCCGATTCATTCTTAAAATCCGATTCGATTCTTTGTCAGAGCTCTGAGAATACTAGGATTCCGTCTCGTGCGACAGATCCTTGATTTGATTGGATTTATTTTTGTTCCTCTTCGAGTCGATTCGAGAAGATACCTGTTAGTTTTTTTTTTCTCTACTCTGATCCGTTTCGCTGTTCGAATTTGATGAATCGGATTGTTTTTAGGAACTAAGATTTGGATCGCTTCCAAATTTGTTTCGTCATTGTTCATGGTTCGATGGTTAAATTCTATCATCCTACTCGCTGAATACGCAGGATCTAGTTAATTGAATAATTCGAGGTTGAAATCAGCTCAACCTTCTTTTTTTTGGGAACTTATCCGTATAGATAGGGTTTGTTGTCATCTTAAATTGATTTTCGTAAGGATCCAGGATCTGTGTTGAGTTTAATGTGATATCTTAGCTCACGATGATCGTGTTCTGTATTGTTGAAGTAGCTTCATATGATCATATCTAATCTAATCAAATCTTTTTATGGACGTTATGTATCTTGGCTTCTTGATTTTAGGAATCATATCTTTCGGGATACAAATGACAGATCAATTTTTTTTTTTTTTGTGTTTACACAGCTCCTGCATTGGAGAAACCAATTTTAAGGTAAGACCTGCCTGATGGTATGCAGCAGTTTCATAAGGAGTGTCATTATTCAGGCTGGTCATTTTGGGGTGTTGGCTCAAGGAAAGCATCAGTTTAACCATATTAAGAAGACCTTGAGTGTTGGTTTCGGGTTTAGAACCATTGCAGCAAAGATGATGGTCGATTCTTCTGCCGGAGAGAAACGAGTGTCCATAGTTGATATGCCGCCTGAGAAAGTTGATGATGCCGGATACATCGGTGGTGGGTGGAAAAAGTGAGCACATCTCATTTTTATTAGATACGTGTCTTTTAATTGCTACACTGAATGTAGTAAATGCGTTAGGGTATTATATATAGAGCTATCGAAATATGACTTGTACTGAAGATAGCAGTTACTTGTCGGCAAACATTAATCTGACAGCCATGGTCCACTTTAAGTGTGAAATGCTAAGCAAGATGGTCGTATTTATTTTAGTTGTTTTGCCTGTCACATGTTCTCGCCATTTGTTTCACCAAGTTTGTTTCGTTATACAGATGGTTGTTATATCATTTAAGAAACTGATTTCCATTATACGTTGAAGATTACTATTGTTGTCTAGGCAATCTGTAATCGTCTCTGGCTTTGGACCAATGTGGTAGTATTGTTTTCTACTCTTTTCATTTATGTTAAGTGGTCCTTAATAAAGGTTATGTGCAATGACAGTGACGACGGAAGCTTGAGCTGTGGGTACTGTAGTTTCAGAGGGAAAAGGTCTACGATGGAAGACTTCTATGATGTCAAAGCTTCCAAGATTGATGGCCAGTCAGTTTGCATGTTTGGAATATTTGATGGTTAGATTCTATGTTTTGCCTGCCTTTTCTTCTGGTTTCGACGAAAAGGAAGTGTTAGTGTTGAATTGAGGAATGATTTGTGTTGAAGCCTGGTTTTCAACTTGCCATATCACCATTGAATCTTTCTCAACTTAGAAATGGCTTGAGCTAAAAAACAGTCCAGCTTCATTTGCAGATTTAAGTTGTTCGTTCTGCATAAAACTGGCCACACCATATATGTCTACTATTTTTAAGAAGGAACTCGAATTGCCTTAGTTAGAGTCCGTAGTTGTATATGCTGACTGCTACGTCTGGTCTTTCTAGTAGACTGTTTAGGAAATTAAAGCCTGCAGTGCACAGTTGAACTATCAATATGCGTTCATAGAATACTGAGAAGCAGAATCATTTGCTGTTGGCTTGATCGTTAGTTGTCCTCTATTAATTTCTGAAGCTTTAATCATCACAGGTCATGGTGGCTCACGTGCTGCTGAGTACCTGAAGGAACACCTCTTTAACAATCTTATGAAGCATCCACAATTTTTGACAGACACCAAGCTGGCACTAAGTGCGCTCTATAACTCTCTACACATAAGATTTTATTATAATTCTCAGAAGTATGAGCTCATACAGCTTGTTACAAGTCATCAGTTCACCTTCTAACTTGACCAATTTTGCAGGTGAAACATATAAACAAACTGATGTAGCATTTCTTGAGTCGGAAAAGGATACTTACAGAGATGATGGCTCCACAGCATCTGCTGCTGTGTTGGTGGGGAACCATTTGTATGTTGCAAATGTTGGAGACTCAAGGACAATTGTTTCTAAAGCTGGAAAAGGTCAGTATTTCGTTGTGATCTAAAACAATGTGGCATATCATTTTAAAGATACATTGAGAGATTCAGCCATGGAAATGAGTTCAGGAAATGGAATCATGCAATTCCTTAGAGAACAATTAACCTTCAGTAAAATAGTGAATAGATTTCTTATGATTGCTCACAAGCCTTTGTTTTTTTATTTTTTCATAAGGACGCCCTTTTCAAACTTCGTGTTTTATGTTCTGCAGCAATCGCTATATCTGATGACCATAAGCCAAATAGAAGCGATGAAAGAAAGCGAATTGAAAGCGCTGGTGGTGTTATCATGTGGGCAGGTAATCTGATACTATGAGAAATCATCCCTCTCGTGTCCCCCTAGTTGGTTGCTTGCTTCTGAACATGACATAGCGAGATTGCAGAGATTTTTCCTCCTCAGTTAGAGTTAGATCACTGGCTACTCAAGATGCTTGATATTTCCTTCACGGATTTTGATGATGCGATGTCATTGTTGGGTTGTTCTGTCTGGTATAAGGTCGAATACTATTATTAAGTTTCTAGGGAACACTGACCCACAAACCATCTTCTCGAGGCATTCTATTTCTCGGGTTATTCACGCTTTAAGCATTCACTGTCATGGAAAAGCTAGTATTCTTTGAGGCTCGCCATTGAAGTATCCTCCTCTGGATCTCTGTGTCAGCCTAGACTTAAAAGTAAATATCATCTGGATTTGCCTTTTCAGGAACATGGAGGGTTGGTGGCGTTTTGGCAATGTCCCGTGCCTTCGGTAACAGAATGCTGAAGCAATTCGTTGTTGCTGAACCCGAGATACAAGTAAACCGCTTTTAACTGCATCTCACTGCTATCACCCGAGGGTGTTATTTACTTCTCCTAATCAATATTATCCGCCCATGTGAAATCCTCGAGTGCTGATGTTTTGTCAACACATTCCTCTGCTGTTTATTTTGCAGAATCTAGAGATAGATCACGAGGCCGAGTTTCTTGTGCTTGCAAGTGACGGTTTATGGGATGTGGTACCAAATGAGGTAAGACACTCACAGATAAACTCCGCCTCTTATATCTAAGTTCAGGTTTTTGATTGTTTTTCTTTTGTACGTGTTGGATTCAGGATGCGGTATCCCTTGCTCAGAGTGAGGAGCCTGAGGCAGCAGCCCGCAAGTTAACCGACACTGCCTTTACTCGTGGCAGCGCAGACAACATCACTTGCATTGTTGTTAAATTCCGTCATGACAAGACCGAATCCCCCAAAGCTGAACCAAACCCCGAGGCTGAATCGGAGCCCGAACCAAACCCCAAAGCTGAAATGGAACCGAAATCAAACCCCAATGCTGAACCGGAACCCAAACCCGAAGCTATACCTGATTCGAAACAGGAAACCGAACCAGAGACCAAGGGTGAGAAAGCGGGTGAGTAAGGTAGCCAGCGAGGGAGAGAAAGATGATGTTGGTGTCGAAATTGAGGTGCATGTGCAAACAGATAAAATATAAAGTTGCTTTAGTAGTTTGTGTGCTTTGTGAGGATTTGTGTTATGGTTTTGTGTTGCATTGCACATGCCTGCCTTGAAAGGACGACGACACGCTTTTGACCCGTCCTGTGATTTTTGTCTATTCATTTCGCTCTATTTTGTTAGTTTGGTGCTTCTCACACCAAAAAAAAAAACACCATTTGTTCTGTTTCTCCCACTTATATCTTATCTTCTCATCCAATAAACAAATGCTTTGTAATTCCTCCCAATCTCTTTACTTTCCTCGTTCGTCTCTGCGTTGGTGTTAGTAAGATCGTTAGTATATTTTTGGTAATCAAAGTTATTAGACTATATCATTTGTTTTGATGATTATCATATTTTCCCCTATACTAAATGTTTATGTTTTCACCATACCTCTTCGAAAGGATCGAGACTAGAGTTCTTTTAGAAACTATTTAAAATAAGATATTCAAATCCTAAACAAATTGAAAACGTAGAAAACCTAAACATTTTGTGTGTGGATAAAATATGAATATTGTTACCAAGAAAGGAACATGGCTTTATAACAAGTAAACCTAAACATTAGTAAGTCGAGAAAAGAGTGTATGAAATAGTCGGCAACAAATATTAGTTTTGATACAAGAAAATTTATCAAATAACCGTAGTAAGTGATAATTGTTCAAACAAAATGAACCCTTGACATTTGTCATGCTTAATGAGAGGATATGGTTGTTTGAGATCAGGGCTCGAATGTTTATCTGAAATTCAATCCGATCCGATCTAGAATTTAGGATATTCAAATGGTTTGCATTTGGACTCTAATTCTTTTCGTATATCCGATCCGATTCCAGGTCTATTGAGCATGATAAATATGAAATAACTATATCACTTATAATCTAGCAGTATGTACTAGTGATATCATCGTATTATAATTAGACTTAAATATGAGAATATGCATGTGAGTTGTAGACAAAAAAAATAGAAAAAAAATATTTTTATACTTAACTATTTATAACTACAATGTCAAATATAAAGTTTAGGTTCACACGATCGAGTGACGTTTAAAACTAGATTATATTACATGCTTTAATTTCTGGTTTGCAAAGATTACGGGTTTGGGCCCAAAACTTCTATTCATAAAAAAGAAAACAAAATATAGGTCAAAATGTAACTATGGTTGAAAACACAACCATGGTTAAAACCAATGATCGAGTGACGCTTGAACTTAGAAATAATATAGATTAAAATGTAACTATGATTAAAGTAACCATGGTTAGAAAAAACTCGATAGAGAATTCTTTTTAACTTTGAATAAGAAAAAATAATTTAATAAATTTTGACACCCATACATTCTTCTACAAATTATTTTTCCCTGTTTGAGGGTGTTCTTAAGAAAAAGAAAAATCTGAGTAGGGTTTGCAAAAGGGTATCTGACAAATGGGTCTCTTGTAGTAAAAGCTGGTTTGATCCAAATATATTCTTATCCTCGGAGTAGCGATCTAACGATTGGTATGTTTTCTCCTATTTTCATGGTCTCTCTTCTTCTCCTCTGTACCCTTTCAGCTTTCCGCTTATTAGAGAAAACAGATTCTAAAGCTTCGAATTTGCAGTAATGGATTAGGGTTTTCGGTTTGTTTGTATCACACATCCCGACTCTCTGTAATGGTGAATTTTGGGCAGTTGATTCGTACCGTTTCGTCTGTAGATCCATTTCGTTTTTTCGAACTTGCTCGAGTTTTCGCGGGTTTCGAGCTGTTTTGATCCTTTGCTTTGATGTAGATGTGGGATTAGGGTTTGTTGGGTTCGTAGTGATTAGGAGATTCGAATGCCGCTGGAGAGTTTTGTGGATTTTTGATTGTACACTTTGTGGGTAGGTGAATTGTGGTTTAGGTTACTCTTGTTGTTAAGAGTTTGAAGATCTGTGATAAAGTTTTGGTTTTGAATTGTATTTTCAAATCTTCTTCTCCATCAGTGCTAAAATGTTGTTAGATTTTGTGGGTCTTCATTTAAATCTGGCTCATACTTATTGTTAAGATGCTTGATTGGACTAGATTCCCAAGATTTTACCTTCCTGAGATTGTGTATCTGTTACGCACAAATTGTTAGTGATCTTTTGTTGTGGCTTTGATATGGTAATTTCATAATCCATGGCAAAGGATTTGTTCTTTGTTTTTCTTTCTTTGAAGTGCAATTTTACGGTAGGAGGATAGAACCGGGTTTGAAGATTGAGTCTCGTATCTTGATGATTCGCATTTGTGGTTTTACCTAGTTGGATAAGATCTGCCTCTATATCAAATCATGGGACATTTTTTTTTCACTTAAACCTTCATATGGAAACAAATCTAACATTTCAGGGATGTTGAGATATTAGGGACATACTCATGTAAAGTCGTAAGATAACTGATTTGTTTCTGTAAACACTTCTCTGAATCTATTCTTATCTTTGCATTTTTTGTTTTTTTCATTTAGACAGGTGCAAAACGCTCGAAGGATTCTGTTGGAAGATCCTTTATTCTGAAAAGTTTCCATAGGGCTATATACTGTAACGGAGTAAGCTCTCTAGGAAATGGAATGCAACAAGGATGAAGCGAGAAGGGCAATGGATATCGCCGAGAGGAAGGTTACAGAGAAGGACTACAATGGGGCGAAGAAATTCGCTAACAAGGCTCAAAACTTATACCCCCACCTTGATGGCCTGAATCAATTGCTCATGACGGTTGATGTTTATATCTCGGGAGAGAAACAAATCAACGGAGAAGCTGATTGGTACGGTATCCTTGGTGTGGATCCCTTGGCTGATGATGAAGCAGTGAGAAAACAGTACCGGAAATTAGCTCTTATGCTCCATCCGGATAAAAACAAGTGTAAAGGCGCAGAAGGCGCGTTAAAGCTGCTCTCGGAAGCTTGGAGTCTACTATCTGACAAGGCTAGGAAATTATCATATAACTTAAAGAGGCAGGTTAAAGAAAGATTCACAACTACACAGAGCGGGAATCCACAGCGCCGACCAACAAGTACTAACGGGTTTCAAAATGAAAAAGAACCTGTAGATTCGCGTCCTAGGGCTAGAACAAAGCCCACTGCTCGTATGGAAAGACCACGCATGGATCCGCCTGTCGTTGTCACTCCGGTTCAGAAGGAGAGTAGTACATTTTGGACAATGTGCAACGCTTGCAAGACTCAGTATGAGTACCTGAGGGTTTATCTCAACCAGATCTTGCTTTGTCCAAACTGTCGTGAAGGTTTCGTTGCAGTAGAGAAAGCTCCGCCTCCGAGTGTTCCTCCGAAGCCAGTCAACCTCTCTTCTAACCAACAGCACCGTAGTTCGAAAAACCAGGCAACAAACAAAAACTACTCATATGGTACTTCCTTTGGGAGGGAGCCTGCAACATCTGGTAGCCATGGTTTTCGGTGGGAGTCTTTATCAAGAATGGACGGTTCTAACAGCCGAAATGCCACAAATCAAGCTGCGAATGTAGTTCAGCAAGCACAAGATCGACTCAAAAGAGGGTTTGGGGAATCACAAGAAAGAGATGCTGCGAGAGGGTTCACAAACTCTGATCTGAAGAATTTTAAGAAGCCGAGGACAGATGACTCCCATATGTTTGGTCCATTTGCAGGCAAGTGGTCGAACCAAACAGGTTTTAGCAAGTTCAGTACTCCTTCTAATCCTGGCAAAGGAAATATTGAAACTCCAAACACCATAGGCTCTCGTCATCCTGATATACAAGGATTGTTGTTACCTTATAATATAACAAAAGCGCTTGTGAAGAAGGTCCAGTCAGATATTCGTAAGAGACTTCCGAAGTTGATCTCTGAAACGTTAGAGGACGTGAAAGCAATTGAAAAGGAGAAGAAAAGCATGAAAGCAACAAGCAAGATGACTAGCAAGGCAAGTGAGGTTGAAAGGAATAGTGGGCCAGTGGAGGAAATTCCCAATGATTCAGAGACAGAGAAGGCTGATGAAGTGAACGCAATCGTTGTTCCAGATTCAGACTTTCACAACTTTGATCTTGACCGATCTGAAACTTCTTTTCAAGACGACCAGATTTGGGCCGCTTATGACGATGACGATGAAATGCCTCGGTTTTACGCCCGCATCCAAAAGGTGGTTTCTCTGAGTCCTTTTAAGATGAGAATCAGCTGGCTCAATACCAAAAGCTGCAGAGAGTTTGGTCCTATAGACTGGGTAGGCTCTGGTTTTGCTAAATCGTGTGGAGATTTTAGGTCAGGGAGGTACGAGTCAACAGATACACTCAACGCCTTTTCCCACAAAGTCGATTTCACCAAAGGTGCAAGAGGACTCCTTCATATTTATCCCAAGAAGGGACAAGTTTGGGCATTGTACCGAAACTGGTCCCCTGAGTGGGACAAGGATACACCTGATGAAGTCAAACACAAGTACGACATGGTGGAAGTTCTTGATGACTACACCGATGACAAGCAAAACGTAACCGTGACTCTCCTACTCAAAGCTGAAGGATTCAGGGCAGTTTTCCGCAGAAGCACAGATGAAAACGATGCGAGAAAGATTCAAAAGGAAGAGATGTTTAGATTCTCTCACCGAGTGCCTCACTACGTTCTTACAGGGAAAGAAGCTGATAACGTACCAGAGGGTTGTCTGGAACTAGACCCGGCTGCAACTCCTTGTGAATTACCTCCATCAGAGAACGCAGAGGCCAAAGAGTCATCACAAATGGACATTGACAAAAGCGAGAAAAGCTCAGCCCCAAAGGAAGAAATGGGTATGAATATAGATTAGTGGGTGTGAAAGCTAGTAGCAGTCAGTACAGTGTACAATGGAGGAAGAATCGTATCATCTCTTATGGCATCATTAGGGCACAGGACTAATCAGGTCTGATCTTTTGCTTTATCTGTTTTTTTTCTTTTCTTTTATTGATTCTAAGGCTGACCACAAATAGTTAAACTTTGTACTTGCCATTTTTTTGGCACAAGTATCTATACCGGAGAATTTGGCCGAGTATTTCGGATTTTTTGGGAATCAATGTACAATCTTTTTGTTATTTGGTATTTACTCAGAGATTAATGTAAGAACTCAATTCGAGATATCGAATATATATGGTGGTTATTGGTTTTTGGAATTCATGTGAAGCTTGTTCAAACATAATTAGTTGGGATCTACTGATCATGAGAAATGGTAGGCGTAGCAAAGATAATTTCTCCAAGAGCATATGCATATATCAATCATCTCACACAGATTTTTTTTTAAAAAAATAGATAAAGCAAAAGATCAAGACTGTAGACAAAAAAAATAGATATTTGAAAGGGTTTAAGAGGAAAGACAGAGACTGTAGACAAAAAAAAAACTCAATTCAAGACTACTAGACTTTAGCGTAACAATTCCAGTTTTGAGCAGCCAGATCGACAACGAGGGTTTCGTCGACATCCAAGATTTTGACGCGGTTAGGACGCATGTCGGAACAAAAGCTAGCAGGGACACAGAAAGATTCAGACTTTGTGAGGAAAATGGCAAGATCTCCAATGTCTTGAGTGTAAACAGCGTTTCCTTCTTCTTCCTCTAGCTTGAACACCATTAAAGCTTCTGTTTCCATTCTCTCGATACCATGGATGGTATTTGCAATGGTCTTCTTGTACCACTTAACCATGAAAATTTCATTGGTGCTTCTTGACTCCACCAAGTGTTCGCTAGTGTAGCAGGTATCCTCGTCATCTTGGGAATGTTTTTAAACCGAAACCTCTGAAACTTGTGACTGTGCTTGTGTTTGCAACTGAGATCCCATGATCCAATAAGGTGGCCTCCAGATCCGGCAATTCGAAACCGCTCGTCTTTCTTGGAAAACATGACACGGGAGGAGAAGAAACAAGGGTTTTCGATTCTGATGTTGATCCAATCGGAACTTTCTTTAGCGTTAGCCGATCTGCAGAAGCTGAGCTGAGGTCCCAAGAACTTGACAGCCACAACACAGTCCATTTCCTCTGGAAATGGTGAGGACATTGCAATGTTGGTGACGATTTGGGTTTGACAAAGAGGCAGAGTCTCAAGAGGAGGCAACGAAATGTGTTTCCCGTTCCTTAAGCAACGTAATTCTGCGAGACGCACCACGTCCTTCTTCAAAGTAGCTAACCATCCATTGGATGATCCTATCATTCCCATTCTCTCCATCAAATCCGTAGACATCTTACTTTCAAAAGGAGTGAAGTCACCATACCTTCTAGTCACGAGTGTTACGAGATGTGGTCTGCAAGGATCAGCGCAGATGATTTTATAAGGAAGCGTTTCCGGCAAGCAAGAAGGTGAGAAGCCATTACAGTGAAGAGGAGAGGATCTTACCAACACAGGTTTCCCAAAGTATAGCTTCGGGGCTGGGTTATAAGCAGAGACATGAGGAGAGGAGGATCTTACCAACACAGGTTTCCCAAAGCATAGCTTCGAGGGCTGGTTGATAAGCAGAGACATGTTTGTTTCTTAGCTAAAAGAAAGGAAAACCCTAATTGAATAATTGTTCTTATCAAGAGGCACGAGGATGGAAAGAGAAAATGAAAAAAAAAAAAAAAACCTTTAATTCAAGAATTGGGAATGTTCACATTAATACAGAGGAAGGGGACTTGCTCACCAAGTTTTCCATCTCAAAAAATTAATTACCCCAATCCTCATTAACTTCCAACTTCCCTTTTCCATTTTCCTACTTTGAACGCACAAATCAATCAAGAAAACGCATTTAGCTGGATTTGTGTGTATCACCTATGTTGCTATTGGTAAATAGAAATTTAGTGGTTCTAATTTAGATTTTCAAAAGTGCATTGACATATAGCATAGCGTTTTCAGTTAATATTTGTTAAGCAAATTCAGTCACTAATTCCATTAGATTAATCTCCGGTATTCATCTCAAACCGACCTAACATTTACCAAAAAAACCATTACCATGGTTGAGTTACACCATAACGAAACATGAGGTTTATTTCCCTAAAGTCATGGAGATGGAGGAGCAGCGAAGAATGGAACTTCTCTGTTGTTATAGATCTGGAAGAGTTGTTTCGAGTACCAGACTGCTAAGTCTCTGCAAATCTCTACCGCGCCATACTCGAAACTTTGCAATTCCTCAACCGATTTCTTCAAGTCACCAGCAGGATCTCCATCCGTCAGAAACTGTCCAATGCGTGTGCCCCTAATTAGGCAATCATTCAATTATAAGTTATAACAGATCAAAAAGGGTTAATATTAAGAGTATTAATATTCTAGTTTCTTATACCTTTCGGCGTCAGCCATGCTGAAACCGCGACCATTAGAGACATAAGTTGATCTTGTCGCTTTTTCACCTTCTGTTTGAAACATGTACAGAACACAAACGGCTCTCATACAATGCTCGTAATCTTTACCGAAACCTGCCTTCATATCTGTCACGCACTCCCATCTCTCGAGGTTCTTGAGTCTTGAAAGAGGTATGTTGTCTTCGTCGTCATCAACATTCTCTGAATCACTAGTAATAACCCGTTTCCTCTTACGACTTGCATGTGGAGTGTTTGTGTTAACCTCACATGCTTCAACATCGTCATCTTCATAGCTCTCACCAACACTTTTCCCCTCTAGAGTATCCTTAACTTCACATAAATCATTCGATTTGCTACCATCACTTTCAAACACCAACATCTTGTTTACTCCTCCGCTACGAGAAGACAAGTTATCTCTGTTTCTCCCCACCGTATAGTCTTTAACCGGTGTGGTAACGTTAGGCGACCCTACATGGGAAAAAATCCGTAAACATAATTTAAAAACACATCACACCTAAAGAGCAAAGCACAAGCGAATACCCAATCTATCATTCTTCTCACCTGAGATTTGATGATTAGTTAATCCTTTCCTACTCAGAGCATCTTCGTACACTTCAAAAGATTCAGTTTTTCTTTGTATTGGCGGCTTGATCCTGGCTAACTCTAATCCTAGCTTCAGATTACCATCTAGTGATTCTAATTCCAATTCTCTAAATGCACCAGTTTCATCTAACTTTCGAACCGTCTCCACGAGTTTCTCAAACTTTCTCTTCCAATCCTCGGCTTGGTTCTCAGCCACCAACGCTTTGTTCTCGAATAAGGACGAATCTTCCTCAGTTTCTTTCAGATTCCTCAACTCTTGTTCCACTACTAACTTCTCCGATTCCAATTCCTTAAACCTCAATTCAAGTGATTCAAACTCTGTTTTCCGTTTCTCTAACTCTGATTCTAAACCAGTGTAGTTTTCCTCAGCTTTCAAAACCCTTTCTTCTAACTCAAGACACCGACAGTTTTGCACCTTCGTAATCCCCATTGTTTCGTCTTCCATCGATTTTACCTCCACAGATCACTCTTGTTAAAAAAAACAATAATTTAAAACCCTAGAATCAAACAAAGTCTTCCGTAATATAAATATAGACAGAGATCTTAAACGTACCTCAAATTTTCAAAAATTGCTGCTTTCAAACTCGGAAGAAACCGGAAATTAGACAAGAAAATTCACGAGCTCATACCAAGATTTTCTCTTTCTTTCTGTGGGACTGTAACGGACGATTGTTCACAAACCCTAAATAAACTCGAGGCGGTGCCACGTTACTGTCTCGACGAGTGTTTAGATCAGTGATTGTGATTCCGCACTACACGCCGTTTTGAAGTATCACGCACTTCTCTCATGTACAAGCGTCTAAATGGCTTCAGTTACTTAAGGGCTCAAAAAAGAAGGATAAGCTAATCTGTTGTCGGTCCATTTTTGAGTCACGTACGTAGCATTGGATTTTCTATATTGATACAAGCGAACGAGTTCTCTTGTAAAGGTCCAACATTCTAGAGTTCAAGCGTTCCTGAAGCTTTCTAGAATAAGATTGTGCTCTTCAATTTCAACCTTCGAGTCAATGAAATTTCATGAATTGATAATTTAGGAAGGTTGTTAGAATATGAATTTTATTGATTGATTTTTTAATCTATTGTTGAAGTTATTGTCGAAACTTAATTAACTACCTAAAGATGAAGAATACAGAAAATTGAAAACTTCTTCTTCTCCGCTTGTGTTTTCTCTGTTTCGTATTATATTGGTATCAGAGACATTGCGATCGATTCTCGCTTGATTCTGCTATTATTGAGCTTCCTCATTCTTCTTTTCTCATTGCTTTCGACTTCCGATGGTTTTCAATCAAGAAAATTCCTCGGAAATCGACGAGATCCAACTCCGATATCTCCTCCGGTTGTTCTCAATCATGCTTCTGGAGCTTCGAGAGTTGCTAATTGTTCTGAATCTCAAGATCCGACACATTCAAAGCTTCATTGCTTATTTCAGTTCTCAGCTACAAAATCAGATCAACCCTACTGCAGCGAGTTCTTCAGACAATGTATTGCATTTTCTTTGCGTCTTTGTTTCATTTCACTGTTTTTCTTTGTGTCTTTGTTTCTTCTCCTCCCGTGTTACCAGTCCAAATGAAAATTTCATTTCACTGTTTTTCTTTCTGTCTTTGTTTTCAGTGACAAGCGATTTTAAGGATGTTTTGTGCCCACGCAATGTGTTGTAAGTAGAGACATCTTCAGTGTATTGTAATGGTAAAGCTACATCTATCAGAATATTACAGATCCAGTGAAAGAGATTGACCGTTGAGCAATATGTTAAGCCATTGCTGATCAATGAATGCATAAGCTAAGTCGATGAATCAAGCTATTGTCTGTGAAACTCAAGAATCAAGCCATTGTCTTGTTCCTGAATTAAAGCATCACACACAAAAATGTCCTTCCAGATTCAAGCCGCCAAGTTCGTCTCTTTATCCATGTACCTAAAGTAGCAATGAATGACTCCTGATAACTGGATATAGTTTAAACATAATTAGTTGGGATCTACTGATCATGAGAGATGACAGCAAAGTTCATTTCTCCAAAAGCATATATCAACCATATCTCACACATATATATTTATTTTTTTTAAATAGATTTGATATTTGAAAGAGTTTAAGAGGAAAGACAAGACTCTAGACTAAAAAAAAAAAAACTCAATTCAAGTTTTGAGCAGCTAGATCGACAACGAGGGTTTCGTCGACATCCAAGATTTTAACGCGGTTAGGACGCATGTCGGGATAGGAGCTAGCAGGGACACAGAAAGACTCAGACCTTGTGAGGAAAATGACAAGATCTCCAATGTCTTGAGTGTAAACAGCGTCTCCTTCTTCTTCGTCTAGCTTGAACACCATTAAAGCTTCTGTTTCCAGTCTCTCAATACCATCGATGGTCTTGGCAACGGTCTTCTTGTACAACTTTACCATGAATATTTCATTGGTGCTTCTTGACTCCACCAAGTGTTCGCTCGTGTAGCAAGAATCCAAGAGCTCCCGTTTGATCTCTGTCATCTTGGGAATGTTTTTAAACAGAAACCTCTGAAACTTGTGACTGTGCTTGTGTTTGCAACTGAGATCCCATGATCCAATAAGGTGACCTCCAGATCCGGGAATACGAAACAGCTCGTCTTTCTTTGAGAACATGACCCTGGAGGAGAAGAAACAAGGGTTTTCGATTCTGATGTTGATCCACTCGGAGTTACTTCCAGAAGCGGATCTGCAGAAGCTGAGCTGAGGTCCCAAGAACTTGACAGCCACAACACAGTCCATTTCCTCTGGAAAAGGTGAGGACATTGCAATGTTGGTGACCATTTGGGTTTGACAAAGAAACAGAGATTCAAGAGGAGGCAACAAAATGGATTTCGGATCACGACCCTTGATCCGTGAATCCGGGAATTCTCGGAGACGCACCAGATCCTCCTTCAAAGTAGCTAACCATCCATTGGATGATCCTATCATCCCCATTCTCTCCACCAAATCCATAGGCATCTTTCTTCCAAGAGGATTGAAGTCATCATCCACGACTGTTACGAGATTTGGTCTACAAGGATCAGCGCAGATGATGGTATAAGGAAGCTTTTGCGGCAAGCAAGAAGATGAGAAGCCATTAGAGTGAAGAGGAGAGGATCTTACCAACACAGGTTTCCCAAAGCATAGCTTCAAGGGCTGGTTGATAAGCAACATGACTAATGTTTCTTAGCTAAAAGATAGGAAAACCTAATTGAATGATTGTTCTTAGCAAGAGGCCAAGAGGATGGAAAGAGGAAAGGAAAAAAAAAAGCCTTAATTCAAGAATTGGGAATGTTCACATTAATACCGAGGAAGGGATTTGCCCTAATCCTCATTAACTTCCAACTTCGCTTTTCCATTTTCCTACTTTGAACGCACAAATCAATCAAGAAAATGCATTTAGCTGGATTTGAGTGTATCACCTATGTTGCTATTGGTAAATATATATTTCCAACCTGCTTCTCTTCTACTTTCCCGGTTTTACAATTTCCCCTTTTTCTGAACCGGTTCCTAATTCAACTACAGTGAGTGTAATAACTTGGTTTAGAGCTAGACCGAATTAGCAAGAATACGAACCTATTTTCTATATAAATTCTAAAAAAATTCTGAATCCACATACAGATTTATATGACTTATATGTATACTATTTTTCAAAGACAATGACACAACATAGTGGTTTCTGTTAATGTTGTTAATAAGAAAAACTTTTTTTTGATGTATAGAAATTAGTGGTTCTAATTTAGATTCTCAAAAGTACATTGAGCATTGTGTTTTCAGTTAATATTTGTTGATAAGCAAATCAAGTCCCTAATTCCATTGGTCTGAGACGAAACCGTAGTCTACGGCAGGCCACGAGTTCAGTATATTTAGATCGATTTAGTATTCGAATAAATATACATCAGGAACAGTAAATCCTTTATAGGAAAACCAGATTTTGGTTTAACTCTCTCGGCTCATGTTCTGAGGTGAAACTTGTTAGCAGACACATCTTCAATGTATTGTAATGATACCAAAGTTACCAACCCAAATGAAAATTTCATTTCACTGTTTTTCTGTGTGTCTTTGTTTTCAGTGACAAGCGATTTTAAAGATGTTTTGTGCCCACGCAATGTGTTGTAAGTAGAGACATCTTCAATGTATTGTAATGGTAATGATATCTATCATAATATTACAGATCCAGTGAAAGAAATGATGTTAGAACAATATGTTAAGCCATTACTGATCAAATTTTAAAAAGTAGATTTGATATTTGAAAGGGTTTAAGAGCAAAAACAAGACTCTAGCTTACAAATTACAGAGAATGGAACCCATGTACCTAAAGTACAAATGAAATGATACCTGATTACTGGATATAGCTTAAACATAATTAGTTGGGATATACTGATCATGATAGATGGCAACTTAATTTCTCCAAAAGCATATGCATATCAATCATAACTCACATATAATTTTTTTTTTCAAAAAAGATTTGATATTTGAAAGGGTTTAAGAGAAAAGACAAAGACATATAGACTCTACTTTAACAATTCCAGTTTTGAGCAGCCAGATTGACAATTGTGGTTTCGTCGACATCAAAGATTATGACTCGGTTAGGACGCATGTGGGGATAGGAGCTAGCAGGGACACAGAAAGTTTCAGACTTTGTGAGGAAAATGACAAGATCTCCAATGTCTTGAGTGTAAACAGCGTTTCCTTCTTCTGTGTCTAGCTTGAACACCATTAAAGCTTCTGTTTCCATCCTCTCAATGGTCTTGGCAACGGTCTTCTTGTACCACTTAACCAAGAAAATTTCACCCGTGGATGTTGACTCCACCAAGTGTTCGCTCGTGCAGCAAGAATCCAGAAGCTCCCGTTTGGTCTCTGTCATCTTGGGAATGTTTTCAAACCGCAACCTCTGAATCTGAGGTGTGTGCTTCGGTTTGCCACTGAGATCCCATGATCCAATAAGGTGGCCTCCAGATCCGGGGATGCGAAACAGCTCGTCTTTCTTGGAAAACATGACAGGGGAGGAGAAGAAACAAGGGTTTGCGATTCTGATGTTGATCCAATCAGAACTTTCTTCAGCGTGAGCCGATCTGCAGAAGCTGAGCTGAGGTCCCAAGAACTTGACAGCCACAACACAATCCTCTTCCTCTGGAGAAGATGAGGACATTGCCACGTTGGTGACCATTTCGGTTTGGCAAAGAGGCAGAGTTTCAAAAGGAGGCAAGACTTCATAGTTGCTATCACTAAACTTGAGACATGGAGTCGGCTGTTCTCGGAGCTCCAACAGGCCGAAGCTTAGAGTCGCTAACCATCCATTGGATGTTCCTATCATTTCAATTCTCTCCATCAAGTCTACAGGCGCCCTTTCTCCAGAAGGAGCCATGTCACCATCCTTACTCCTAACCACGACTTTTAAGAGATTTGGTCTGCAAGGATCAGCGCACACGATGGCATAAGGAAGCGTTTGCGGCAAGCAAGACGGTGAGAAGCCATTAGAGTGAAGAGGAGAGGATCTTACCAACACAGGTTTCCCAAAGCATAGCTTCGGGGGCTGGTTCATAAGCAGAGACATGAAGAAATGAGAAGAAGGAAAACCCTAATTGAATAATTTGTGATGTTCCACAATTAATACAGAGGAAGAGGACTTGTCTGTATCCCAAAAAAAAATTCGAACCGTCTCCATAAGTTTTCTCAAACTTGTTATTTCCCAAGTATGACGGGCGATTGTGGATACGAACTACACGCCGTTTTCGAATATGTTTTATTTTATTGATTGAATCATCTAATTGGTCTCACTTTAGGCCCATAATATGGATATGTTAATTTATTCGATTTGTTCCAATTTCTAGCCCGTTGGCATTGGATTCTCTATGATAATAGAATGGAACGTAGAGTTTTAAACGGAAACAAGACGAGAGAGCTTTAAATGCATTTTGCTGGATTTGAGTGTATCACATATCAATCAAGAGATTGCATTTAGCTGGATTTGTGTGTATCCAGAATGTTGCTATTGGTAAATAGAATTTAGTGGTTCTAATTTAGATTTTCAAAAGTGCATTGACATATAGCATAGTGTTTTCAGTTAATATTTGTTAAGCAAATTCAGTCCCTAATTCCATTAGATTAATCTCCGGTATTCATCTCAAACCGACCTAAAATTTACCAAAAAACCATTACCATGGTTGAGTTACACCATAACGAAACTTCTCTGTTGTTGTTATAGATCTGGAACTTCTCTGTTGTTATGTTCACCATGAGCTTTATTTCCCTAAAGTCATGGAGATGGAGGAGCAGCGAAGAATGGAACTTCTCTGTCGTTATAGATCTGGAAGAGTTGTTTCGAGTATCGGCCTGCCAAGTCTCTGCAAATCTCTACCGCGCCATACTCGAAACTTCGCAATTCCTCAACCGATTTATGCAAGTCGCCCGCAGGATCTCCATCTGTCAGAAACTGTCCAATGCGTGTTCCCCTAAGCATCGTTCAAGAATGTAAATCAAGAAAACAGATAAAAGAAAAAAAAGGGTTTAGTTAAGAAGAGTATTTGGTAGTTTCTTATATACCTTTCAGCGTCAGACATGCTGAAACCTCGACCATTAGAGACATGGCTTGATCTTGTTGCCTTTTCACCTTCTGTTTGAAACATGTACAGAACACAAACCGCTCTCATACAAAGCTCGTCATCTTTACCGAAATCTGCCAGCATATCTGTCTCGTACTCCCATTTCTGTTTCCCGGGTTTCTTGTCCCTCCTCAGTCTTGAAATGATATCCGCATAACCAGTTTCTCCATCAGATTCCTCCTCCCGTACTTCGCCCTCCGTTTCATCAGACTCCTCACTTGCACTCTCATCATCAACGATAAACCCATCTAAACTCTCGCTCTCGCTCTCTCGCTCTGACTCATCATCCCCTGCATTACCGGTCGTCGGGATTCCCACAAGTCTCTCTGTTGGATTTCTTTCACTTCTTGAAGTAGAGACCTCTTCAAGAACTCTCTGTTTTCTCAGCCTTGACGACACTCGACGCTGTCTCTTCAATCTTCCAGGCTCATTCTCTCCTGTGCTCGGTGTACCAACCAAAACTGACTCATTCTCTTGGTTCTGTGGTTTCAGGTTCTTGAGTACTGAAAGAGGTATGTTGTCTTCATCATCATCATCATCATCATCATCATTCTCTGAATCACTAGTAATAACCCGTTTCCTCTTACGACTAGCAAGTGGAGTGTTTGTGTTCGCTTCACAATCTTCCACATCTTCATCTTCGTAGCTCTCGTCAACACTTCTCTCCTCTAGAGTATCCTTACCCTCAGACTCCTTCTCGTTTCTCTCCTCTGTTTCACTATCACATAAATCAACTACTTCATTCGATTTGTTACCATCAGCTTCAAAGACCAACATCTTATTTACTCGTCGTCTACGAGAAGACACGTTATCTATGTTTCTCCCTGACATAAAGTCTTTAACCGGTGTGGTAATATAAGGTGAACCTACATGAAAAGAACAAAAAAAACCAATAAACAATAATTGAATCATTCAAGTTCTACACACTACATATATTCTTCTCACCTGAAATTACATGATATGCATCTTTATACGCGTTACAAGATTCGATTTTTTCTAGTCTTGGGAACTTAATACTAGCTAACTCCAATCCTAGCTTCACATTCTCATCCAATTCCGATTCTCCAACTCTAAATGCACCAATTTCATCTAACTTTCGAACCGTCTCCGCGAGTTTCTCAAACTTTCTCTTCCATTCATCGGCTATGTTCTCAGCCACCTGTTTCTCAACCTCCAACGCCTTGTTCTCGAATAACGAATCTTCCTCAGATGCTTTCAGATTCCTCAACTCTTTCTCCACTACTAACTTCTCCGATTCCAACTCCTTAAACCTCAATTCAAGTGATTCAAACTCTGTTTTCCGTTTCTCTAACTCTGATTCTAAATCCTCAGTTTTCAAAACCCTTTCTTCTTTCGTAATCCCCATTGTTTCGTCTTCCATCGATTTTTTACATCCACAGATTCCTCTTCTTAAAACTATAATTTAAAACCCTAGAAATCAAACAAGTCTTCCGTAATACAAATATAGACAGAGTTCTTAAACGTACCTCCAAATTTCAAAAATTGCTGCTTCCAAACTCGGAAGAAACCGGAAATTAGACAAAGAAAAGTCACGAATTCATACCAATTGTTTTTAGAAGACAAAGATTTGTTCTCTTTCTTTCTGTGGGACTGTAACGGACAATTGTTCACACAAACCCTACTAATAAACTCTGAGGCGGTGCCACGTTTCTGATCTCGACGCGTGTTTAGATCAGTGATTGTGATTCCGCACTACACGCCGTTTTGAACAACATCAACCTGTCACGCATTTCTCCCATGTACAAGCGTCTAAATGGGCTCAGTTATGGGCTTCAAAAAGAAGGATAAGCTAATCTGTTGTCGGTCCATTATTTAGTCACGTAGCTTTGAATTTTCTATATTGATACAAGCGAACGAGTTGTTGGATTCTGAAGTTTAAGTAGGGCAGGGCATTTTAACCGGATCCGAAGAACCGATCCGAACCGAACCGAACTGGAACCGACAGAATAATTTGAATGGGTCCTATATTTCTATACCCGAAAAGCCGGATCTGAATCCGAACCGAACCGAGAATCGAATAGATATCAAAAATATTTAAAATATAATTATATATCTAAATATATTATTTATAGTTAAATTCGAATAACTAAAATATTCAAAATTATAATTATAAATCAAATATATTAGTTAATTTTAGAGTAAAATAATCAAAAAATCAAAAAATCTTTAGTTATATTTGTTAAAATAATTTTTTTTGTGCAAAATTCAACCAAATAATTAAAAGATACAAAATATTTGAGTTTTTATAAAAAAAAAATTAATAAGGTGATGAATGTTTGTGTTGTTTTTAGATTTTGGTTTTTGGTTTTTGGATTTTGGTTTTTGTTTTTAGATTTTAGTTTTTAGATTTTGGTTTTTTTATAATACTTGGGAGAAAAACTCCAAAAATATAGATTTTGGTTTTTGCTTACAAATTGGAAGTTATTTTTAAAAACTAGTTTCCCTAAATTTTAGGGAATCTATTTATCAAAAAACTTGATTGGCAAATAAAATGGTTTTTGAAAAACAAAAGCTAAAAACTCTTTCAAAAACTACAAACATTCATCACCTAAATTTTAAGAGATTCAGATATCCTTAACCGATCCAAACTCGGATGGAACCGAACCGAACCCGAACAGAAAAGAAAAAATATCCGAATGGGTCCTAACTCTAAAAACCGAAAGATCCGAAATCCGAAAGAAACGAACCGATCCCGAATGGGTATCCAAATGCCCACCCCTAAGTTCAAGCATTCCCGAAGCTTTCTAGAATAAGATTGTGCTCTTCAATTTCAACCTTCGAGTCAATGAAATTTCATGAATTGATAGTTTAGGAAGGTTGTTAGAATATGAATTTATTGATTGATTTTTTTCCATCTATTGTTGAGGTTATTGTCGAAACTTAATTAACTATCTAATTATGATGTTAGATTGTTTAACGCAATAAAAAAAAATTTGTTTAAAATGTTTAAAAAAAATAGATGAGTAAATTGTCATTAGGCAACGAAAATTAATGATAAATCGATTTGTAGACAGGACCGGTCCTGGGCCAAGCCAAATGAGGCATTGGGCTTGGCCCCCAAATTTCGTGGCTCATTTTAGGAGAATTTTTTTTATGTATATGTATATTATAGAGTTACTAATGCTTTAATATTTTATGGTTCTTTCAATATGGGTTTGATAAACAAAAATATAAATCAGCCCAAATTATAAAATCAACTAAATTAAAAGAAAAAAACCCTTTGATGAACGATTTTGTAGGAAAAAATGCAAGAAGAAATATTTTTCAAAAGCCATAGTTTATTATGACTTATGAGTTTACTTATGTTTTTAGGAAATTATGTTTCTTTAACATTTTTTATATTTGAACGTATTTTTTATAAGAGATAAGTATAGTTACATATTGTTACGAAAGTATCTCGGGATATCTTGTACATTGTTAGAGTAGATTTCTTCTTATCTCCTCATCTCTTAGTGTGTATATAAGCATTGTAAATGTATCATAATGAATAACAATCGATACACAATTCTCCCAACACCTACATGGTATCAGAGCGATCTTGTTAAACCAACAGATCCTCTCCTTTTTTCAATGGCAAACCAAACTTCTTCCGCTTCAAGTATTCTCAATCCTTCAAATCCGCAAACTCCAATCACCGCGATCAATATGATCAACATCACAAAGCTATCCTCCACCAATTACCTTACTTGGAGCATTCAGATCAAAGCCTTACTCAAAGGCTACGATCTCGTTCAATTCATCGAAAATACTTCCTCACCACCATCGCCAACAACTATCGTTACCGGCGCCGAAATTCCGAACCCAGAATTCACCAATTGGCAGCGACAAGACAATCTTCTCTATTGCGATATCATGGGAGCAATTGAAACTCCTCTGCAACCACTCATCGCAACTTCTCAAACAACTCTTGAAGCCTGGAACACTCTTGCCGCAACATACGGGAAACCGTCGCGAGGACACATCAAGCAGCTCAAGCAACAACTCAAACTTTGTGTTAAAGGCACAAAAGACATTGATGGCTACATGCAGCTCATCAAAACCAAAGTCGATGCTCTCGCCCTTCTCGGCAGTCCTCTTGACAGTGAAGACCTCACTGATATCATCCTTGAAGGTCTCGGCCACGAATACAAATCGCTCATCGAATCTGTCCACAGCCGTGACACTCCAATCTCCTTTGCTGAATTACATGAGAAGCTATTAAACCGTGAAATTGCTCTCGCCACTGTTCAACCACAGTCCTCTCCTTTTCCTGTTACTGCAAACTATGTGCAGAACAAGAATCGCCATTGTCGACCAAATTCCACTCCGGAGCAGCATAACAACTCCCCTCGTCCTCAGCAAAACACAACTCGTCGGCCATACCTAGGAAAGTGCCAAGCTTGCGGAACACAGGGACACATTGCCAAGTATTGTCCTCAGTTTCGGCTTGTTTCACACTCCTCCCAATCGATGCCATCCACGCCGTCGTTCCGACCCAGAGGCGCTCCGAATTGGACACCACGTGCTTACAAGGCTTCAATGATGCCACCTGACCCATCGTCCTGGCTTGTTGACAGCGGAGCGACGCACCATATCACGTCGGACCTTGCAAATCTCGCACTTCACTCTCCTTACACTGGCTCGGAGGAAGTGCTCGTGGATAATGGAGATGGACTTCAGATCACCCATACTGGTCCCCTCTCTCTACCACACTCTTCTCGTACTCTATCTCTGAATAATGTTTTACGAGTACCTGAGATTGCTAGGAATTTGATCTCTGTTCGACAATTGTGTTATGACAATTCTGTTTCGGTGGAATTTTTCCCCGATTGGTTTCAGGTGAAGGATCTCAGTTCGGGGGCGCAATTAACCACCGGAAAGACGACTAATGGTGGATATGAATGGCCAGCTTATGATGAATCCAAGTTCTTTGCTTTCTCTGCTTCAATAAAAAGTCCATTGCCAATTTGTCACTCTCGCCTTGGACATCCATCTTTGTCTACTTTACAAACAATTGTTTCTCATTATTCTCTGCCGATTTCTAATAAAGATTCATCTCTTTTATGCAACGCTTGTTCAATTTCAAAAAGCCACAAAATTCCCTTCTCGGTCTCTACTCTTTCCTCCACTAAACCTCTTGATCTTGTGTATTCTGATGTTTGGACTTCTCCGGTTCATTCCATCGATGGGTTCAAATACTATGTGATTTTCGTTGATCATTTCACCCACTACATTTGGCTTTATCCCCTTCGTCGTAAATCTGATGTCCTTGAAACCTTTATTCGTTTCAAAAAGCTTGTTGAAAACAAACTAAACACAAAGCTCATCACTCTCTATTCAGACAATGGTGGCGAATACATAGCCATGTCCACATTTCTAGCCGAAAATGGGATCACTCACCTCACCTCTCTTCCTCATACACCACAACACAATGGTTTTTCTGAACGCCGTCATCGACATCTTGTTGAAACAGGGTTAGCTCTCCTTTCTCACGCCTCCATTCCTCTCTCCTATTGGAGCTATGCTCTAACCGCTGCAGCATATCTCATAAATCGCCTCCCAACATCGACGCTATCTCACTCCTCTCCCTTTGAATGTCTCTTTGGCTCGTCTCCGAATTACACAAAACTACGTGTATTCGGTTGTCTTTGTTACCCATGGCTCAGACCATATACCAAACACAAACTTGAGCCTCGATCAACTCCCTGCATCTTTCTAGGCTATTCTCAAACACAAAGTGCTTATCTCTGCCTCGACCCATCCTCAAAAAGAATTTTCATCTCTCGTCACGTTCAATTTCATGAGACTTCTTTTCCATACAATACTCTTCCCTCACCAAAATCACGTGCTTCCACCTCCACTCTCTGGTTCCCACCATTGTTGCAGCCCCCTGGCCATTCGATTTCACCATCATCAGCAGTTGAGTCGCCCCTAGGCTCGGATCCGTCACCGCCGGCGATCTCATCTTCAGCTCGAGAGGCGGCTGAGATTGCTCATGATGCAAATGGGCCAGCTGAATCTGCTTCTGATATTGGGCCTATTGTTAATGAAAGACAGCTGTATAATTCAGAAATTGGGCCCGGCCCAACTCCAATTAATCAAGCACCTTCAAACCAAGCTATGGTACATGGGCCTGCACTTAAGCCCACTACTGCTGAAACATCATCTTCTTCGTTGCCGAAGAATAATCATCAAATGGTGACGCGAGCTAAAAACGAAATTGTCAAACCCAATCCGAAATTCGCGATGCTCAGTGTTGCTGCTCGTGAAATTGAACCAACTTCGGTGGCTCAGGTTATGAAGGATGATAGGTGGCGTGCTGCTATGGGTTCCGAACATGATGCGCAAGTGAAGCATCGAACATGGGATTTAGTTCCTCCCGATCCCTCATACAATCTCGTTGGCACTAAGTGGGTAGTTCGCATCAAACGACTTCCCAATGGAGATATTGATAAGTATAAGGCGCGATTTGTGGCCAAGGGGTTTCACCAAAGACCGGGTGTCGACTATGAAGAAACTTTCAGTCCTGTAATCAAAGCTGCTACTGTGCGTCTTGTTCTTGGACAGGCCGTGGATCGTGGATGGGATCTGAGGCAGCTAGACGTCAATAATGCTTTTCTCCAGGGAAATCTTGATGAGGACGTCTATATCGCTCAACCCTCTGGTTTTGTGGATCGAGAAAAACCACACTACGTTTGCAAACTTCGGAAAGCGTTGTATGGTCTGAAGCAGGCTCCTCGTGCTTGGTACATGGAGCTTCGCAACTTCCTCATTGACTCAGGTTTTTTCAATTCTCAATCGGATGCTTCGCTTTTCATTCTGCTTCGTCCTGGAATTATGCTCTTTGTCTTGGTTTATGTTGATGACATAGTCATCACAGGCAATGATTCCACTGCTATTGAGCGATTCATTCAGCTTCTGGGCAATTGATTTTCGCTCAAAGACTTAGGTGCTCTCAGTTACTTCCTTGGTATTGAAGCTCATCGGACTGATAAAGGGCTCCTTCTCACTCAGCAAAAGTACATCACCGATCTCTTAGCTTGCACCAATATGCTGGATGCCAATCATGTGGCCACTCATATGGCATCAAACTCCACACTGCAGCTCAATTCAGGTACTCCTTTTGATGATGGTCGTGAGTATCGAACTGTTGTTGGTAGCCTTCAGTATCTTCATTTCACAAGGCCAGATGTTGCGTTTGCGGTGAACAAACTCTCCCAATTTATGCATAAGCCAACAGACATTCACTGGCAGGCTGCTAAACGTGTTCTCCGATATCTCTCGGGCACTCGTGACCAAGGCATCTTCCTTCGAAGCAACAACAATTTGAACCTTCATGCCTTCTCCGATGCTGAATGGGCTGGTAACCGCGATGATTATACTTCTACAAGTACTTATATTGTCTATCTGGGCTCTCACCCCATTGTCTGGTCTTCGAAGAAACAGAAAACAGTGGCTCGGTCTTCTACAGAAGATGAGTATCGGTCCGTAGCGGATACAGCTGCTGAATTACGATGGGTTGCTCACCTGATGACTGAGCTTGGCATTACTCCTTCTTCCCAACCCGTGATTTACTGCGACAATGTAGGCGCTACATACCTCTCTGCTAATCCAGTGTTTCACTCGCGTATGAAGCATGTGGCGCTTGACTATCACTTCGTGCGACAGCTGGTTCAGTCTGGGTTCCTTCGCGTTACTCATGTCTCATCTCATGACCAACTCGCTGATGCTCTTACCAAGCCATTACCACGGCCGCGTCTTGAGCTGCTAAATTCCAAGATTGGGCTCTCTAACGGTCGCTCATCTTGCGGGGGCGTATAGGAGATAAGTATAGTTACATATTGTTACGAGTGTATCTCGGGATATCTTGTACATTGTTAGAGTAGATTTCTTCTTATCTCCTCATCTCTTAGTGTGTATATAAGCATTGTAAATGTATCATAATGAATAACAATCGATACACAATTCTCCCAACACCTACATTTTTATGATAGTTTTTATTTTATTAAAACTTTACGATATATAATATTGGCCCCCGTTTTGTAATTGGTCTCGAGCCCCCAAAATCTCACGGCCCTATTTGTAGACATATCAAACTTAAGCTTTAACGCGTTCAGACTTAGAAACTGCGTTTAAACCAATTGGAGTCTTAGAAAGTGCAGTGAGAAGTTTTTACTCATGTGATGATTGATGGGTCGTCTCACATCATCTTCTTCTCATGTATGTGAATAAAGAACAAAGTTGGAGAAGTGTGGGATTTTGATTGATGGTGTTCACGTTTATTTAAGCTAAAAATGGTCAAACAAAAAGATTGATGCAAGTTGCAACACATGATCCTCGCTTCTATCTTTATAATCTTTTTGCTTTTGAAATTATTTTTCTTTATTCATATCTCTTCCACACCTTTGTTTTGGGTCCACTTTATTTGGATAATGTATAATCGTCGTTTTCATACTATCTATGCTAATATCGACGCATGAAGTGAATCTAAACATTCCCACTCTACAAAGATTTACTATTTATGAGACACTTTCTTCTTGTCGTTAATATAAGATATTAAGGCTCTCGAATCACAGCAGTCAAATAAGTGATTTGGTTGTCCTTAATATAGAGTTGTTTGGTACTCTATTTTTTTGTTTGGTTTTTGAGTTTTTGGGTACTTGTATATTTTCTGTCGACTGTTTGAAAAATTTATTTGGTTATTCGGGTTTTTCTCATCTTTTTTAGAGGGAGATAGAGGTTAATTTAATAACAAGAAGTGATAAGTGGTTATATAATTATTGAAAACTGTAAAAAAAAAGTTACAAGCAAAAACGATATAAAAAAATTTGATTATAATAATGTTAGTAACGCTTTTCATACTATTTTGTGATTATAACTTGTGCCACAGTTATTTGCAAAATTTTTAGTTACCAATAAAAGCCGTAGTTTTCTTTTGAGGATTTTCACAGTTTCATTTATGTGCCCAACCCTAGTTTACGATATCGGCTTATTGTGACTTTGTTGAATTCAGATAATAAGTTAATATAATAATGAAAGATGTAAAAGGGCTTGCATCATTTGATTCTTATTTTTTTTCCTCTAAATGTTGGTTCAACGATTGAAGACTTAAAATGTAGAAGAAGAAAAATAAAACGTGAATGTAAGTAAGATACGCAATCTCTAGAAAACGTTACTTTAAAGCGTTTTATCCAAACGATGGAGTGTGGAACCCAACCTTGTCCAAAACAGTTTTATTTTTCTGAAACGACAATCAATTTATTTTTATATAAAAATATTGTTTGATTTTGTTAATATCAAATATTTTCATAGTTATGACAAAAGTCAATCAGGTATATATAAATTATATTCCAAAAGTTTGTTAAATACATGTATGTTTATAATAAGATGATTATCAACCGATGATTATTCTTTTTTGTCTTATAGTGTAGCAATGTCACTTGAATTTCCAATCCCAAAATTATTAGTATAATCACTCTACTATAAGGAACAAAGTTTAGGTGTGTAGACCAAAGACAGAGGGCGGCTTAGGCTTAAGGCAAGCGCGTGACATGAATCGAGCTCTGCTTGCAAAAGTAGGGTGGCGGTTGCTAAATGATGAAGATAGTCTATGGACAAAAGTATTGAGGAGCAAATACAAGGTGGGTGATGTGCATAATTGCTGCTCGCTAGTCCCTAAAAGTAGATGGTCATCAACGTGGCGTAGTGTGGCTTTCTTTCAAGGGACTGGTTAGTTTGGGTTGCTTATGTGTATAGAGAGGCTAATCGTCTAGCTGATGGATTAGCGAATTATATGTTTACGTTAGGATTAGGATTTCATTCTTTTGATTCTTGCCCTGATATAGTCCATTCGATTATGTTAGAGGATGTTAATGGGGAGAAATTCCCACGGGCTATTCATTTGTAATTCATTTATTCATATTAATAAGTTGTGGGAGACAATTGTCTCCCCTCTCCTACCAAAAAAAGGAACAAAGTTTTTTTGGGTTCTAATCAGAAGAAAATTTTTAAATCTTTTGAAATGATTATCATACAAAAGGTTTAGTATCAAAATGTCGATTTTTCAGAACTTTGGCTAAAAACATCGACTTTTATCATGTAGTGTCCAAATTGGAGGTTTAGCCAAAAGATGCTACCCACTCATCAGAACAGGATCGAATACAAAGAAGAAAAATAATGGATCTAACGATGCGTTAGCGAATAAGACTTATCTACGGAAATCGTCGTCCAATTCACTAATTTGCTTTTCTTTTGTAATTTTGATTTGATATCAAAAAAAATTTAGACCGAAAAAATAATATAATAAAAAATATTAAATTTTTTTAAAAAAATATTTGATGGTATTTTATAAATGATCGTGATTTATGAAAATGATCATAATTTTATAAATAAAAATGATAATTTAATTCCCTAAATTTTTGTAAATATGCAGATTGATTCTCAAACTTTTAAGTTGGCAAATTAATTGTTCGAGTTTGCGTTAACTTTACAAAATTGGAATAAAAAGTCAATACTAACGTCTACGTTATTTAGTTAACGTTGACTTTCCTTATGCCTAAATTTACGAAGTCAATGTTAAGTTAGAGATTTAATGTGCACACATGATAGTTGAGTAATAAATTTGTTGATTGCAAATATTTGAAGAATTAAATTAGCATTTTCTCGACTAGGATGATACTGCGCCAAAATCTTAAGAGAAAACAGCCGAGCTAGAGCATAAGAAAATCGTTGAGCGATCGCGAGATAATTGTAAGCGACAATAATGTAATCGACTAAAAATAAGTTTGTAGATGAAAAATTAGAGCATCTCCATTATTAACATTAACATAAAAATAAAAAATAGTATGAGATGGAAATGAGAATCATTCAATTATTTTTTTTTTAAATTGAATGGTTTAATTATTTTAAAAAATTAAAATTTTAGTTGTATAATTATACTATATTGAAATATTAATACTCTTTGTTTTCTAAATAATATATGTTTTGGAAATTCTTATTTATTTTAAAATTAGACATTTTCAATTTTGTAAGTTTAGTTATAGTTTTTTTTTAATATAGTTTACCCTTATAATTTTTGGTTTTTAAAGAAAAATTTAAGTAATAATTAATTAAAATAAGGTTACAATAGTTATTGGTAATAAAAAATTAATATGTATGAAAAACATAGAAAATTTTATATTGTTAACAAATTCTTGTTAAATATCTCACCAATAAAGATTTTTTTAAAATGTGTCTTGTTGAACCTAATAAAAGAAACGAAAAAGGAAGAAATAAAAATCTTCCATTTTTTTTTTAATTTGAGCCAGTCAAAAAGTAAAAAAAAAAAGCTAAGAAAAATAAATTTTCAGTTTTTAGAAGAATAGAGTAAAAAACTTTTCACTACAAAAAAAATAGGTGAAAATTTTTCTACTAACACTTGCACACAAAACAAGGCAGTAATATATAACTAAATAGAATATTGGTGTTGTTTCATAACAATATATTTCTTTCTATAATAAAAGTTTTACTTTTTTGTTATATTTTTTAATTTATTATTTGAAACCAAAGCTAAAACAAATATTTAACTATTCTCAATTAAAACAAATTTCTATTTTCCTATTCTCCTTACTTATTCTAATTATCACCTTTTTTTTTTCTCTTTTTCAGCCACATATGAGAGTATATGTACGATGAGAGTATATATACGAATAGTTTGTGATCAGATTACTCAACATATGTGAACAGACTATTGACGTGATTCTCGCCATCAAGAATATACGATATTTTGAAGTTATGTTTTTATAATAACGTAATTTATACAGAGTTACATATGTTTTCAAAATAATTCATATAAATTAATTTTGAATATAGTTTTTTATTTTTAAAATTAAAGATAATAAAATAATAAAAAATTAAAAAATATATATTTTATTCAGTTATTTTCAATTACTCTCAATTACTCTTAGATCATCGCTACCATTCAAGTTAACTTTTTTATTTTCATATTCTTCTCAATTATTTTAATTATTCACTTTTTTCTTCCTCTCAGTTACATTCTTCTCAATTACTGTAATGATCACCCATCACACCCTAAGTTTTGATGCATAATACAGAGAAAAATAACTAAACAAGCTCTTAAGTAAAAATAACTAAACTAGCTTCTTTTTTTTGTTAAAAAAATGGTAGATGAGGAGGATTGTGCGGAGTTGCTGTTGGTTGCCATGGCGGCTGGAGTCGGCGTCAATTAAAAGGGAAAAGAGGAAGAGGAGAAAAAACATTATAAAAAGATTTTAGAATTTTACAAAAAGCAACCGAGTGTGTTGAGAGAATAATTATGCTCTTATATTAACTCATATAATACTAGAATAGAATATGCATATATGCGAGTTTTTAATAAAATATTTTAAATTCGTAAAAATAAATTGAAAACAAAATCGGATAATCTATAAAGAAAAATTTAATTTTATTAACATTTCCAAATATATATATATATATATCTTATTATATAAAGTAGTATGCATCAAAGTTAGTTTTTAACATGATCGTGACACGTGTCAAGTTAATCGATTAGATTTTGACACGTGTTCAAAAAAAATCAACCAATTATATTTTAACATAATGTTTACTTAAATCTAAAACTTAGTTTTAAAAATAAAAAAGGAAAATAAATTTTTTCAATTACTAATACAAAAAAAAAATAAAAAAAAATAAGTTTTTTATGTTTTAAATAAAAAAGGAAAATAACTTTTTTCGATTACTAATACAAAAAGGAAAATAAAAATCGAAAATGTAAATAAGAAAATAAAAAAAAAGAAAATAAGTTTTTTATGTTTTTTATTTAAGTTAAGAAATTGTATGATCAATTACTAATACTAAAAGGAAAATCAAAACATTATTTTTAAAATTAAAACGTGATAAAAAAAACCAACCAATTAGATTTGAACATAATGTTTACATAAATCTAAAAATTAGTTTTAAAAATAAAAAAGGAAAATATATTTTTTTGATTACTAATACAAAAAGAAAAATAAAAAATCGAAAATGTAAAATTAAAAACAAAAGAAAGGAAAATAAGTTTTTTATGTTTTTCATTTAAGTTAAGCAAATTGTATAATCAATTACTAATACTAAAAAGAAAATCAAAACATTATTATTAAAATAATTTTATTTTTTCAATTACTAATATCAAAAGAAAAATAAAAAATCGAAAAAGTAAATATGAAAATTAAGAAAAAGGAAACTAAGTTAGTTTCGGTTAAAAAAATAAAAACGTCAAATTTATCGATTTAGATTACAAAAGTAAAATAAAATCAACTAGGATATATTTCAATTTAAGAAAAATAAAATAAAATAAAGGGATCTATTTCAATTTAAGAAAAGAAAAAAAGAAAACAAAAAAAAGTAAATTAGATTAACTAGGATATATTTCAATTAAAAAATAAAATTCTAGATGCTAATGATATGACATTAGACAATGATGAGCTCAATGAGTGAGAAAGATGATAGCAATAATCATGTAGAGAAGCTTTTGATGCGAGTCTTAAGAAGCATAACTTCTCTAGAGAGCAGAGAGATCATATACGAGAGAAAACAAAATTAAAAACAAAAAATAAATTTTATTAACTAGGATATATTTTAATTAAAAAAAAAATTTAGATGCTAATGATATGACGACGATGTAACTTAATACATTTTATCATATCATATCGATTTAGATTTCGATACGAATTTCGGTAAAATATTATTTTACAAAAAATAAATGTCAAATTTATTGATTTAGATTACAAAAGTAAAATAAAATTAACTAAAATATATTTAAATTTAAAAACAAAAGGATCTATTTTAACAAAACAAAAGGATAATATTTCAAAATATTATTAAAAATATATTATTTTAACAAAACAAAAGGATAATATATTCTTTTTAACAAAATATATAATAAAAAAAGGATATATTTCAAAAGAAAAATAAAAAAAACAAAAAAGTAAATTAGATTAACTAGGATATATTTTAATTAAAAAAAAGAAAATTCTAAATGCTAATGATATGACATTAAACGATGATGAGATCAATGAGAAGGATGATATCAAGAATCATGTAGAGAGGTTTTTGATGCGAGTATTAAGAAGCATAACTTTTCTAGAGAGCAGAAAGATCATATAACGGAGATGAATGTGAAGTGAAAGAGATACTTTATTTGCTTGAAGAGAGTTAATGGAAAGATCGTTAACATACTCGATTGACTCAAATTAAATACTTAGGCTTTTAACGCAACGGAACAGAAAAAGATAGTTGATAAAGTGTGTTAATTATATGAGAAGTAGGGTAAATGTTGCTTAGGATCTACAACAGTTCTGTGTTTTAAATATTTTAATTGAAAATAAATGAGAATTAAACTAAATAAATAATTTTTAGGTTTCGATTTTGTATTTTTCATATATGTTTTTAGTAGTGATCAGATTTTGCTTTCTATTTTCTTAAAAAAATAATTTAACGGGTTTTAAATTTTATTATTATAATACGCGGATCCTAATCTAGATTTTAATTATGATAAATCTAATTATAATAAAGTAGGATAATTAATTCGGCAAAATTTTAGAATAAATAAATTATCCGATTTTGTTTTCAATTTATTTTTACGGATTTAAAATATTTTATCAAAACCCGCATATATGCGGGTCCTATTCTAGTATATATATATGTGTGTTAATATTCTTATATGAATTATGTTTACTTCTAATGCCTTATATATATATAGATATAATTATTTATTCTACTTTTTCATAATTAAAATATATATTAGGATCCGCGTATACGCAGATTTATAATAAGAAAAACTAAAACCCGTCAAAATATTTTTTTAAGAAATATAAAACAAAACCGGATCACTTTTGAACAAAATATATGAAAAACACAATATCTAAATGTAAGATATATTTATTTTAATTTTAATTTATTTTTAATTAAAATATTCACAACACATAATATGTTGCGGATCCTAAGTAACATTAACCATACTTCTCATATAGCTCACACACTTTATCAACTATCTTTTTCTGTTCGGCTGCGTTTAAAACTTGGGTATGCAATTCGAATCTTAGTATAATAAAAATTAAAACCCGTCAAATTTTTTTTTTTTTTTAATATAAAACAGAACCGGATCACTTTTGAACAAAATATATGAAAAACACAATATCTAAATGTAAGATATATTTATTTATTTTAATTTTTATTTATTTTTAATTAAAATATTCACAACACATAATATGTTTCGGGTCCTAAGTAACATTAACCATACTTCTCATATAGCTCACACACTTTATCAACTATCTTTTTATGTTCTGCTGCGTTTAAAACTTAGGTATGGAATTCGAATCTTACGAGTATGTTAACGATCTCCCATCAACTCTTTTCAAGCAATTAAAATCTCTATTTCTCTTCACATTCATCTCGCGTATAAAATCTATCTGCTCTGTAGAGAAATTATGCTTCTCAAGACTTGCATCAAAATGATCTTTACATGATTACTGTTATATTTCTCTTCATTGAACTTATCATCGTCTAATATCATATCATTAGCATCTGAAATTTGTTTTTTAATTGATATATAACCTAGTTAATCTAATTTACCTTTTGTTTTTATTTTACTTAAATTAAAATAGATCCTTTTGTTTTATTTTTTTTCTTAAATTTAAATATATTCTAATTAATTTAATTTTACTTTTTAATCTAAATCTATAAATTTGAAATTTTTTTTTTTTAATTTTTTTTTTTTTTGGAAATTCCTTTTTTCTTTTAAAATAATATTTTATCGAATATCAATAGCATCTAATTTTTGTTTTATTAATATATCTGAATTAATCTAATTTACTTTTTGCTTTTATTATCTTTTTCTTAAATTGAAATAGATCTTTTTGTTTTTAATCTAAATCGATAAATTTAACATTTTTTAATTTTTTAATTTTTTTTTGGAAATTCCTTTTTTATTTAAAAATAATATTTTACGTAAGAAATGCGTCAAAATCTAAATCGATAAACTTGACACATGTTGAAATCTTTCCTTTTATTTTAGTTATTTTTATTTTTTATTTTATTTTTTTGAAAATTCTTTTTTATTTAAAAATAATTATGTATTTTCTTTTTTCTTTTAGGATTAGTATATTTTTATTTATAATATATTTTAATCTGAACATGTGTCAAAATCTTATCGATTAATTCGCCACATGTCACGATCATATTTTAATTAGAATATGTGTCGAAATCTTATCGATTAACTCGTCACGTGTCACGGTCATATGAATTAGCAACTTTGAGGCATCTTACTTTATATAATAAGATAAGTAGGTTTTAGTGAAAAGTATATTCATGTAAAAGAAAAAGGTACATATATACGTAACTACACGAAATATGATAGATATACAAGATTGACAAGATTACTTACATTGAAGATAATATAACAATATACGAAAATATTAAATATCTCAACCTTTTTTTTAAAGTGAAAATACTTCAACTTAAAATAACGTGATTGTGTGATGCATAAATAAATTATATAGGATCCGATTGGTAACATAAAATGATACATAAATTTTAGCGTTAAGTTGGATCTTTTAGCGGTTAACTCAAGTTGATAAGTGCTTATAAAATAGTTAAAAGCTATAAAAAAGAACTGTCAACAAAAACGATACAAAAAAATTAAGTGTAATACTGTTAGTAACGCTTTCTGTACAATTTTTGTGATTGATAACTATTAAAACGGTATAAGTTGTATCGCAGTTTTTTTATAACGCTCAAACCCATAATATGGTTGCCTGTTACTTTGACTACAAAACTATAACGAGCCAATATTAAAAAGCTCTGATGGGTATCTCTAATTTGTGTACATAATCTTAAGGTAGTACTAGTATTTTCGAGAATACTTTAGCACGTTACAAAAGTTAGCAATAAATTTTCCTTTTTTTCTAGATATGACTTAATAAGAGCCAAACCTTTTTGTGTTATAAAAACTCTTTGTCACTTTGAGACATTTTCTTTGGGATTTTAATATAGAGTGTTGGATAAAGCACGTGGGACCATTCGCTCTCTCGAGATTGGCTCTTCGAGTCAGGAAAAGTTCTGGACGTGAAGCAAACCCTAATAACACTGTTTACAAAATCTAATTCTTTTATGTTCTATCATTTATAATAAACTACTCTATCTTATAACCCACTTGGACGTAAAAAACAAAACTTATAACTCACAAGATGTGCGAATCAGTTTTATAATCTACGTTGAATGAGTGGTAACATATAGTCGTAATTTCTGTTTGTTTTCTAAACCAAAAAGTTGGATTTTCTTTATTCGTCGTGTATGTAATTAGTAAAAATTGTTAACCAAAAGCATATGGATCTTATTTGTACGTATTTTAAGCAAATATATGTTATAGGATATTATAGTTTTCTAGTGTAAATAAACTTACAATATATAGTTATATATTAAAATTATAATACTGATATTTAAAACGACTAGAAAATGTTGTATACTTGTGTTACTGATATCGATGTGTCTTAAACAAAATTTAAACACACATAATGCTAATTACTGATTAATATAAATACTGATAAAACACTAAATATAATGAATATGAACTTTCTGTTGTGCTTTAACAAATTTCTTAAGTTTGGAATAACAAAACAATTATCAAAAATGATTAAATAACAAAACACGATTTAGCAGGGCAAAAAATCTTGGCACTTCCAAGTAAAATGGTGTAATGTTAACTTTATATTTCCAACAGTTATCTATGTTTTTTTATATCCAAATGAAGATAAGACAAACAAACAAAAAAAATCCAATAATTGAGCTAATGTCCGTAGGCTAAAACAATATCTCCTTTTAATTGAAAAATTGATGTTTAGGATTTTTCACACATATTAAGACAAAATAACTATTTGTTTTACTAATTATTTACTTTTTTTTTAATACAATTGTACCAAAAGAATAAAATTAAAATAATATATATCCAAATATTTGTCATCAAATTATCTTGTAAAACAAAATGCATTAATTATAATTTAAAACATTAATTTTTAAAAACAAGAAAAATATTTTTAACATCAATTTGGTCTTTCAAATACAGGAGGAGTGCTATAAAGAGAATCAGTATTTTTTTTGTTTTTTTTACCGATCAACATTTAATAATTAACACTAACACACCAAGTTTTCTTCGCTTAAGAACAAAGTCAAAAACAAAAAAAATAGCCGCGGAAACTTAAGGGGTATAATCGTCAATAAACAAATCCACCCAGAAGAAATAGACAACGAATGAGATATTTCTGTAAAAAAATAATCTGAATTTTGGGGGATTAATATATAATTATATATACACAATCTCCCTAAGATCTATCCAATGGGAGAAGTGAAATCAGAGAAAGACCTTCAGTCTATCCAATCAATCAATTCTAATGTGTTTTATTTGTTACATTTTTATTTTACTATTTAAATCTCTGAGCCTATTTAATTAATTTAAATTTAAACAAATAGCAAAGAGAGAGAGAGAGAGAAAAGTTTGTTGGAAGGAGTCTTCTCTATTCTCTCTCTCTTCTTTATCTCCTCCTCCCTCTAAAGACGGCGACTGAAAATCTATCCTTCTTCCTCATTTTCTTCACATTAACGCTTTTACCGGAGGATCTACCCCGGAAAATTTCTCCGATAACAGATCTCCGACGAGTCGAATCGCGGCAGTGTTTACTTCAGAAGCTCGATCTTACCTTTTTTTCTGTGCTTTTCACCCTCTCTCTATCTCTCGCGACAGTTTTGTTTTTTTTTTCTTTTGTTCTGCCGTATCCGGCGTGGAGGTGTAGAGATTTAGAAAACGTGGCTTAGACGGAGGAGGAAGAAGACGAATATGGAAGCTAAAAACGGGATGGAAAACGTCGTGGCGAATCCGAATCCTAATCCAGAGAGAGAGTATATAAGGAGGCACCATAAGCACGAGCTTCTGGAGAATCAGTGTAGCTCTACGCTTGTTAAGCACATCAAAGCTCCTGTTCACATCGTAAGCTTCTACATGCGCTCTGTTTTTTCTTTCTTTCTCTATCGCTTTAGGTCGCAATGCTTATATATTGAGTCAAATCGGTTCTTTCGAATCCAGAAACGCGAAATCTCTATCTAATTTTTGTACTGATTGTTGTTTGATCTTATCGAGTTTTCGAGGAAGACGATTTGGTTTTCTGATGGTGCGAAGTGCGTTTCTCTAGAAGCTTCCATTGACTATCAGTAGCAAATTAATCCAATCCTCTTTTTTGCTTGATTCGTTTTTTTTGGGGTCTATTGCTTTAATGATTATGATGGGTTTCTCAATCCAATGTCGATAAATTCATGAGAAAATCTAACCGATAGAGGAAGGTTTGTATCCGATTTAGAAACTCTCATGAGATTGTGATTTTTCTGGTATAGGTGTGGTCTCTAGTGAGAAGATTCGATCAGCCACAGAAGTATAAGCCATTCATCAGTAGATGCGTAGTGAAAGGAAACATGGAGATTGGTACAGTAAGAGAAGTGGATGTGAAATCGGGATTACCAGCAACTAGAAGCACCGAGAGATTGGAGTTGCTTGATGAGAATGAGCATATTCTCAGCATCAGAATCGTTGGTGGCGATCACAGACTCAAGGTAAAAACTATAATAAAACAACACGTCAACACATGATTGGAATCGATGTTTCATTGTCAAAGGCATCATTTACTAATCAAAGTCTCGGTTTTTTTTTTAATTAGAACTATTCTTCAATCATCTCTCTTCACCCTGAGACCATAGAAGGAGGAAGAATAGGAACACTTGTGATCGAGTCTTTTGTGGTGGATGTACCAGAAGGGAACACAAAGGATGAGACTTGTTACTTTGTGGAGGCTCTAATCAAATGCAATCTTAAATCTTTAGGTGATATCTCCGAACGTCTTGCGGTTCAAGACAGAACAGAATCCATGAACAGAGTCTAAGAGAGACAGAGAAAGAGAGAGATTGAGAGATGGAAGAAACTTTGTTGTTGCCGTGGATGAAAGCTTTCAAAGGGAAAAGAGAGTCTCTTTGGGGATGGACAAGGCAAAATAATAATCATCATTTTACCGTTACATAATAAGTTTCTTTATTTTTACTTTCTTTTTTTTTGGGGGTCTTTTCACTTCTTCCCTTTTTTTTTTTTTTTTTTTTTTTTTTTTTTTTGAATGTTTTTTTTTTTTTTTTTTTTTAGAACCAAAATATGATTTTGGAGTTTGGCTTTTGCCACTTGCAGGAATCTTACAATTTGCAGAGACATGTTAAAAGTATGATCATGGGGTTCCACTCTTTCTTCCCTTTTTTTTTTTTTGTTATTTTAACACTTTTAGTTGCATTTGTTTTTCTATTTTTGTTTTATAACTTTTATTCAACCAATAGCATATGTGGGATGTGAAAAACTCCATTCAGGGAAGGGATCTTTATTGTATATTTTATAGATTTTTGTCTTGACTTGTGATTTGAGGAAACACACATTAGCTCCATTAGCTGTAAAAGACTAAAAGGTACATACAGCTTTGTTTAGTACTATTTTACAATGTGAAAGTGATTTTTGTAATTACAACAATAGCAGATGAGTTTATTATACGTTTGTCCATTTGGAATGATGAAAACTAAATATTCGAATCGCTCACATGGACAGGTAGCTCCATTAAACAATGCTTCATTTCTCAATTTTGTTAACTCCCCAAATAAAAAATGTTTCCAACGCTTTCTTTATAACTTTTCATCAGACAATTTCGCTTTTATCGGCACATCAGCGAATAAAGACTACTATTACATTCCTTTCAATGTTCTTTTACATTTTTTTTCTTTTCATAAAACTGAACAAAATGTCAAATGGGGGGGAAAATAGTTCCAGGTCGAAGTGAAAACTAATTGAGGTAATGAAACAAAAACTACATTTAACTTATAACATGAGATTCAATAATTTCACCTGATTTTTCTTTTGCTTACTTTGTTTTCCTTCTGTTTGTTGTAGAAAGCAATGGGAGATTTACTCTGTACAAAAAGCTTTGAACCTCCCTTTTTCACCTAAACAAACAGGTAATGTTTTATGGTAATGAATGATGCGATTAGGCCAATACCAAGTCTCCTTCTTCTTGTTGTTGCTCCTGTAACTTCTCTCCTTCTTGGTTTGGAAGGAGAATACGCTTTATGTCCTCTGCGGTTAGCGTTTCATACTCTAGAAGTGCGTTTGCTAACGTGTGTAGCTGCTTCTCATGCTGGGAAAAACACACAGATAACAGTGAGAAAAAGACTTATTAAACACTTCTGACAAAGAGTTTGCGGGAAACTTGGCACAAACAAACCCGTTTCAAGAGAGATTTGACTCGCTCATATGCCTCTCGGAGAAGTTTCACCACCTGCACATAAGTATCAACACCAGATGAATGATCAGACTTGGAAGCAACGGGATTTGAACGATGAACTAGAAGAAATGAATAAAAGAGAGTCCCTACCTCTGCATCTATGCGTGATTGCATTTCAGAACTTGGTCTTTCTTTTATATGAACTGGTCCTATTGCCTCACTCATCCCACAACTCGATACCTTCCATAATAAACAAAAACCATTACTACAACTATTCACGAGAGGTAAGTTCCGTTACCAAAGACTCTACAGTGGAAAATCCTTATTGCTGTTTGCTTGTCAGTTTACTTTTAGGATCTCAGAGGCCTCATTCCAGAAAACTGATATAACTGACGGCTAATTCTTTTGATAAACCAGGAAAAAAAAAGCAATGTTCGTGTCATATGGGGGTTTTGTAACAGGAGATTACCATATATTGTGCAAGTTCTGTGGCCTGGGACAGATCGCTACTCGCTCCAGTGGTGATATGGTCTTGGCCAAAGATGAGCTCCTCTGCAACTCTTCCTCCCATACATACATCAAGACGAGCTAACAACTGCTTCTTGCTCACTGACGTTTCATCGCTTGAAGGTAACTGCGTAACCATTCCCAACGCTGATCCACGTGGCATTATAGTCGCTTTGTGGATCGGGTGCGCACCTCCCGTGTTCAAAGCGACAATAGCATGACCACTCTCATGGTATGCAGTGAGCTAAAGAGGCAAAAGAAGCAAGTCAGAGATCACAACATAATGTTTGAACTCCACATCCAAACACTTATATCTCGCGTATTAGTCTATTAGATATATACCTTTTTGGAGTCCTCTGATACGAACATCGTCTTCCTCTCTGTGCCCATAACTATTCGGTCCTTTGCGAATTCCAACTGTTCCGAAGATAGCTTCTCAGCCCCGTCAACAGCTGCCTTTATGGCAGCAATATTTACCAGGTTTGCAAGATCTGGAAATTGATTGGGGAGATTAGGGAAAATGTGGTGAGACATTGAATCCTCATAGCTCAATGACAAAAGAAGACGCTTTGACTGAATTTAAGGATGAGTAAACTGTAGTTATAGATTTAAGATACTCACCAGCACCATTGAATCCAGGAGTTCCACGAGCAATTGCTTTAACATCCACATCATCTGACATAGGTTTGCCTTGGAGGTAGAGTTCCAAGATCTCTTGGCGTCCACGGACATCCGGACTGGGGACGACAATCTGAAATCAAATCTGTCAGTAATTTCTCTTCCTTTGGCAAAATCCGAAACAATTTTCATAACATAGCAGCACACCTATCTATATCTATTGTTTGAGAATATACAGATGGAAACAAATTGAACACCAATGTGCAAAATTCAACACAAAATCCTGGAACAGTTAGTCCAAAACAGGGGGTTTCTCGAGACAGGAAAAAAATGGTATCACTTCTTTACTTTCCAGTAACTAGCATGAAGAGTCATAATAAATACAACGGTATCACTTTTTCATCTTAAGTACTTATACAACTAGAGAGAAGAGTCGTAAGAAGCTGGAAACTTACATGCCTATCGAATCTACCCGGTCTTGTCAGGGCCGGATCAAGTATATCAGCCAAGTTTGTTGCAGCCATAACTATTATTCCCTGTATAGCAAAATAAAAAAGAAGCAAAGTACTATTATGTTGCAGCAAATTAGGGGAAGTAATCACAAGGTACACATTCACTCATCAAAAAGTACCTCATTCTGCTCAAAACCATCCATTTCAACAAGTAGTTGATGCAATGTCTTCTTTGTATGCCCTTCCCATTGTTTTCTAGTGGACCCAACAGCATCAATTTCATCAATGAAAATGATACAGGGCGCCTGTAACACATGATCGTCAGCAAAGAGAGCTTCACTCTTGGTAAGAGGCTTTATAGCCAAACAAACATAACTCTTTTGAAATAGCTTATTAGCAGTGACAGGATGAGTCAGACCTTTTTCTTAGCTGCCTGAAACAAGGATCTCACACGCCGAGCTCCTACTCCAACAAACCTGTCAATCAAGGAAAATTTGATATCATATGTCATTATCCATTACCTAAGAAGCCACCGGGTAGTAAAAAATAGTTAATGATAATTTTACTCGAGACATGTGCCAGAAAAAGACAACTAGTAGAAGGCTCACATCTCTTCAAATTCAGATCCAGCTCTATAAAAGAAGGGTACTCCAGCTTCTCCAGCTATCGCCTTAATATTTTAAACTGTGTCAGCTAATTGCAATCAATCAAAGTATTGGTAGCTTAATAAGAGTTTCATGAATAAATGGGATGTGACTGAAAGGGCACACACAGATTATATAATTAACTCTCTGATAACTACCCCATTCAACAAGAGACGACAATTTAACGCTATGTGAGAACTTACTTTAGCCAGCAATGTCTTTCCAGTACCAGGTGCCCCTGTTAGAAGAATTCCCTGGAAGCAAACATTTTAGATACGTCTCAAGTCAGAATGCCAACTTTAAATAGGTTATTATAAAGTAGACAAGATAGAACCAAGTGCCAAGTAACATGCAATCAAGAAGATATAATAACCAAATATAAAGAGATTAGTACCTTAGGCAACTTTCCTCCAAGGCGGGTAAACTTTGATGGATTTTTTAGATATTCTACCACCTCCTCAAGCTCTTGTTTTGCATCATCACAACCCTTTACATCCTTAAATGTTTTGACATTCTGCAGCAAGCAAACTTGTTAGGAAAAGACACAATGAAGCTGCTCTTGGAAATTTAATTGGCTTCAAAGGCAACTATTAAAATGTTCACTGGGTAAATTAGCATTAATACAGCGAGGACCCAGGATTCAAAAAGATAATAATTATCTCAGGTAAGAAGGATCCTATCATGCAAGTAATTTGCAATATCCTCCTCTAACTATACGTTTGGCCATTGTAACTAAAGCTGCAAATTTTCTCGCAGGTCTACTTCAACTACTTTAGACTCCTTGTAAACAGTGAAGAACATTGTTCTTCAACTTTAGTCAAAACTCTACCTTTTCTGGCGTTATTTCTTTGTTCAACTCTTTTGGGGAATATGAAGAACTTGAACCAACACCTGAAGTTCCAATTCCTCCCAGGCTTCCAATATACTTCTGCAGAGCAGCTGCACCCATTAACCTAAACAAGGAACTTCCATTTTAACAGGAACAACAGTACTATAATGGAGAAGCAATCATAAGTTCAACTCTGCACAAGAAACAGGATTTCTGCCTGAGCTATCTAAGTTCATCTATCATAAACCTAAATCTCAACAAGAATATAGATGATGCTTACCACACTAATCCCACCGCAACTGTGAACAAGATCGTAGAGACAAGCTCTTGCGCAAATCTTGATTTGTTTGAAACTTTAGGATTAACCTAACAAAGCAAAGACACATGTTCAGAACTTAAGATATATGGAACCATCAAGAACCTATGAAAATCCGCACTTAGTATATACCTCACCAGATGGGTAATATAAGAGAAACTTACCATGGTAACATGCAACGGTTGCTTCTCAGATATACCAGGGTTCACAAATGATTCGTCCATATTGCCTGATGCACGATGCTTTAGCTCTTGCAGCTACACATAAACCAATGATTACTAAGCATACAACATAACACTGATTTAGATAAAAAGATAGCTAACTTTGAGTTCTAGAAGTAGTCATGGTACAAACAGAAACGTAAGAATACCAGTGTGGGAAGACTAGATGGCTTCCCGGTTTGCTCGTCAGGAAGATACTCCGCAATAGCATTTGTAATGACAAGAGCTCGAATATATTCAGCAACTCCTCTGCTGTCCACTGCGTGTTCCCTTTGTTCGAACCTTTGAACAACAGCCTCAGGACTGAAGCAAAGAAGACATCACACCACATAGAATCGATTAAAACGCAATTGATTCAACTACAACTAAAACTCCAAAAATTACGCAACCAATCAATTCAGAGGTTGACGAAACTGCATACATGTGCTTGTTGAGCTCAGCCAATAAAGCTCCCTGCAAAGCCGCGTCCTTCGGATTGGCGTCAGCCTCGGCGATGAGTTTCTCGAGACGCTTCTCCTGGCGAGAGAATGGCCACCAGCTTAGCCACTCCCATTCCATTACTTTCTCCATAGCTCTCCTTACAGCTGCCCATAGCCCCATCAGCAACACCACGATCGGAAACTTGCTCTTCTGCTTATCTCCCTCCTTACCTTCATTAGTACTAACCTCCGCTTCTTCTCCTCCTTCAATTTTCGTCTCCGATGCAAGGCTGGCTTCACTCGTCCCTTCGCCACCCAAGAATCTATCGCTCGTCTCTAATCCCGTAACCTCCTTATCCGAAACCAGTATACTCTCTGCTGAATCCGTAACCTCCCCTTCGATATCTCCGCTCCGGGACTCATTGGGAAGCAAATCGGAATCGGAAGCGACATTGTCTTGGCGCAATGAGCAAGGAAGGGGATGAAATCGAGAGCTGAGAAGAATCGAAGAAAGACGGTAGAAACTGGAGAGGGATTGAGGATTGAAACGTAGAGAAGAGGAAGAAGAAGAAGAAGAGAAGAGAGGACGATGAGGTAGAGGAGGACGAAGGAGAAGAGAAGCTTGAAGAGTGGAAGAAGACATTGGAGTTAGTTAGGGTTTTTGAATATCCTTTATCTTCGTCTTCCTCCTACTCTTCCTCCTTTTATCCAGAGACAAATAGAAAGAGTTTACTTGAAGACTTGGGAGCCACAAGATCCTTTTTTATCTTTCTTTCTTCTGGTTTTTTGTTTTTAATTTTTTTTTTCGCAAAATTGATTTGTAGAGTCAACCGAGTTAAGAAATAAAAACCTTACCCAGATTCCTAATTTTTATCAAATGTTGGCCAATAATCAGACTGATTTTGATAATGAAAAGGATATAATGAGAGTGAGACAGAGAAGGAGATTAAGTTCTTCTAATACATTTTTTCAGAGACAAATGATGATAATACCAAACGGTTTTATAAAGGTGATGTTTTGGAAACAAGTAGAAGTGTTCCTCCATAAAGAAAAAAAAAAAAAACACAGAGCTAGGAGAAATAAAGAGAGGTGATTTAAAAAAAAACTTGGTCTTCGACTTCAAGGGGGGACTCTTCTTATCTCTCTTTCTAATGCATTGGACCAGGACCACCATAATGTGGAGGCATATGACCACCCGGACCTTGATGCGTTGACCCTGTAGACGGTGGTGCCATGTAGGGATTGTGACCTTGCCCTCCTCCTCCTGATTGGGCCCATCCACCTTGTGGCTGCTGCTGCTGCTGCTGTTGTTGGTGGTGGCTCGCATCTGCTGCGTGGTATTGCTGTGAATTGCCGCCGTAAGGATTCTGGCCAGGCTGTTGAGCCATTGGAACAGCCGGGTTAGGCATTGTGTAGTCTCTGCTTCTATCATTGTTAACCTGCAAATCCAAACAACGCAAAAAATCCTTACTTTGGTGTTGAAACAAGGTAACTTTAAAAGAGAGAATACTACTAACCAAACTAACTATCTTACTACCTTTATGCTGAGGTCGGTGTGGCGTGAGTAAGTGATGTGTAGCTTACAAAACCCACCATCGTAAATACAATGTCCTTCCAGAGCACCCTTTGCCACCACAGCCGTTTGAACATCTGAGAAAAACCCGCCAGGTCGTTTTGAGTATTTGCTCTTACAGATCAAATGGACGATGAAACAGAGAATGTTCATATAAGATTTTTTACCTGGGTATTGAATCAAAGCCTGTAGCCCACCATTCTTGTCAAACATTGCAATCTTTTGAACAGTCCCAAAAGCCGTAAAAACCTACTCGTAAAATATAAGAGGGAGAAGAGAGAATTGGTATTTTCAGCAACACAGATTCAATGAGGATTCTCAACATGGAGCTGAGTATTACCATGTGTAAAACATCCAAGGTTACTGCATACTGCATGTTCTCGATGGATGCTAGAAGAACATTACTTTCAGGCTCCATCTTCTTCCCGTCTACACCCACAGCCACCTAAGTAAGAATTACACATTGATCTTTCACATTAGTTGTAGAACAATAAACGATGTGTGCACTTTCATGCATATCTTTGTAATATGTACACATCACAAGCAAGAGGTTCAGCTAAGTATCATGCGGATTTTCAATCATAGATGCATTTTCGAGTAAGAGACTGTTCACTGTTCCCAGATTGCTTACCTGACCAGTACTATCAATGGCTGACGGAGCAACAGGAAGGTAAGGATTAGTATAGTCCCTGCATGTTAAAGAGGAAACAATTAAGCAATTATGATCACAGAATCATGGCGCAATCACCAAGTAAAACAAAAAATGTTTCAACACACGATGTGAATACACACATACCTGCTCCGATGGCTCTGAAATTTGACAGTCAAATCTGTATGAGCAGAATATGTGATTTTAAGAGAGCATTGGTCCACTTCCTCAGGGAGTAGATACCTGATGCCGAGAAAGAGACGTCAGTGATAAGTATGCCTTATAATATAACAAATATATATACAAAACCTAACACACGTATGATTTGTAATAAAATAAACACACGATATTGCCAAATTTTATCCTATTTCTAAGTATCTACCGATGACTAATAGTACTTTCCCAGGTTCGTACATGCAAAGACTAGTTGCAAATTTGGTTCTCCTACATCTATCATTACCATACATGACTTAAGAAAATTTGACATCAGATGACAGAAAATCCAATGGACCCTACACGCAATATCTAAAAGTATACAGCCCTTCCCAGTCAGACTAAATACCGTGTCAAACAATTTAATACAACTGTCACCTAGGGATGCTTCTTCCGTCGAGGGCAGTTTTTGCTGAGGTTGCCGTTTCCGCGTCAGAAAATTGAACCAGTGCCTAAGAGCAATCCAGACAATAAACAATATGAGTACTACAACTAGAAAACATCAAAATACAAAGCAATCAAAGGCTAGGTAATATACCTGATATCCAGCTGTCTTCTCGAAAGTAGTAATCTTGTGGACAAACCCAAAGGCTGAGAACACCTGCATTGCAAACCACAATTAGAACAACAACATCAACAAAAGTCAAAAAAAAATAAAAGGGTCCACTTTAAAGACTCCAGTGCAGCATTTGTAATTATTTTGCACTTCAGCAACATTCCAAGACAAGTTTGGTTTGGGCTATCACTCTACGTATAAAATTAGCACAGGATCACAAAAATTAGGATAGCAAATTAAACCAACATAATATGACGTTACAAGTTTGATACCGGGTGACACAATCTAGAAGGCAAACGAAATGTCTTCCAACATATCAAACAATCATATTAGAAACAACATAGTACTCAATAGCTTAGCAGACTGATGAACCTATAAATAGAATTCATTACAGCCACATAAACTTTGATACAGTTCTAATTCACAAATGAAGTGCATATAGAGCTGCACCCCATCATATGAAAAATAATAATAACTACACCTATGTGTAAGACCACATCTTACAAATCCTAGAGTATTTGAAAAAAGGGAAGTGTGATGGAGAAAGAGTAGGGAAGAGAGAGGCAGTGTCAGGGAAAGGAGAAAGGAAACAAACACACATGTGCTCTTTCTCCTAATGCATTAGGCTGCCACTGAAGATATTGCCTTGACATGGCCCTGCTGATCCATTTACATTCATGTCAAACGAAAGTTTTCCGAAAGCACGACATCCTACAACCTAATTTATCAGAATGTCTTCGAAACATCTTTCAGCAATATTGTTTACTTCTTCTAACCGAAACCGAAAAAGGTGCCTGATCCACTTACCAGATGCAAGACATCGATGCTGACCATGCGAGCATCCTCGCCTTCGATTGTCACCAGAAGGACGTTTCCCACAACATCTGCTGTCGTCTTGTTGTTCACTATCTCTTGCCTGTTGGAGTACTGGAGGTAGACAGTTTTACCTCGAACTTGCGCAGGCTCCGATGAAGAAGCGTAGTAAGAAATCATTTGAATAGCTTGGTTTAAATCTTCCTGAAAAGAAGAAAAAACAAACAAATATGCAAACATTTCAATAAACATCAAAACTTGTTCAGCTGCCTAATACAATGATAAATCTTGTTGTAATCTCTTCACTTACAAACTCAATGAAAGCTTGATTTCGATTGGCTCCAACATTGCACTTTGTATTTACAACTGTACCAAAGGGCTTCCCGAGTTCGATTAACTCGTCTTCAGTGCATTCCCAAGGCAAGTTTCTCAAATGAAGAACCTTAGAAGGAGGCTGCGTGTAACGAAACTGTGGCTGGCTCGAGACGGAAGACATTGGTGTAGCGATCTTAGAGCTGTAAATAGCGGAAAGAAACCCAAAAAAGAAGGTTATAAATGACGGAAACTGTTACAGTACTCGATGCAATTGGCACAAGATATGTAGTACGAATCAGAAACTCTTTAGATCTCAACGAATTCGTCAAAAAAATCAATCAAATTGACGCCCATGAAGAATCAATATCGAGTCGAAGAAATCACATAAGTTAACGGATACGATTTAACCAGCGAAGTTCACATCGTACAATTACTATGAAGAAATTCCGAAATGAGAAAAGAAAGAAGGAGAATCAGGAGACATCGTATTACCTGAAGAAATCCTCTCAGGCAAAATTCTAATCTGCAGAGAAATTAGGGTTTCTCTTTCGGGGAAGATATGTTTGAGAAGAAGGATAAGGGATTGGGAGGAAAAGCGGAATCCGATACTACTATTTTGTCTCGCGGTTTCTTTAAACGCCGTTTGTTTTAAGAGCGTCTTCGTTGTTGGGCTAAAGAATAGAATCAGCACATATATGGGCCTTGCGCTTTTACTGGCTCATTAATAGAATAGAAACGGATTACGAAATTTAAAAATGCATAATTTTTGGAGACTAGGGGCCTGATGGGCTTTGTGACGACTTTAAAGGCTGCAGAATGATTTTACCTAATTACACATTTTAGACTGTAATAATTTTAGCAGACTGATGAACCTCTAAATAGAATGTTCAAAAAAATAAAAATTTAAACAACTTTGTTACTAAAAATCAAAATATTTATCACAATAAAAAAAATCAAGTAAAAACTCTAGATAATTATTTAAAATATTAAGCAAAAACTGATTGTGATAAATATTATTATTAGTTTTAAACAATCAGTTTTTGCTAGGTATATTTTTACTAGTTAATAAATTAAAATCTATAGTTAATTTAATTCTAAAATTTTATATTTTTAGTTATTTTGTGAGTTGATTCTTCATAAAAATATTTAATTATGTTATTTGTATTATTATTAAAGTAATTTCGATTGTGATATGTAGCCAAACTAATTTGTTCGAGTGTGTTTAAAATATTATTACATATATTCAAAACTAACCTAATATATACTTTTGACAAAATAATAATATTTAAGATAAAAGTCACAGTTTTTACAGTTTATCACCAATCAGATTTTATTTTTTTACAGCCAAAATTTTTACACTCAAAAGTCTACAATCACAATCATTACCAATCGGGTCCTAGATCCACTTGGGGAGCGGGGGAGGGTGTATTAACTAGGATATATTTCAATTTAAGAAAAAAAAAACAAAAGGATCTATTTCAATTTAAGAAAAGGAAAATAAAAACAAAAAGTCAATTATATTAATTAGGATATATTTCAATTAAAAACAAAAATTAGATGTTACTGATATGACATTAGACGAAGATAAGCTCAATGAGAAGAATGATAGCAAAAATCATGTAAAGAGCCGTTTGATGCGAGTTTTGAAGGCGTTTGATGCGAGTCTTGAGAAGTATAATTTCTTTAGAGAGGAGAGAGATCATATACGGGAGATGATTGTGAAAAGAATGAGAGATTTTATTTGCTTGAAAAGAGTTAATGGAGAGATCGTTAACATACTCGAAGGACTCGAATTGCATACACAAGTTTTTAATGCAGTGGAACAGAAAAAGATAGTTGACAAAGTGTGTGAAATATATGAGAAATATGGTTAATATTGCTTTGGATCCGCAACAAATTCTATATTTTGAATATTTTAATTAAAAATAAATGAGAATTAAAATAAATAAATAATTCTTAGGTTTCGATTTTGTGTTTTTATTTATTTATTTGCGTAGTGGTCCGATTTTGTATTCTATTTTTTTTTTAAAAAATATTTTAACTGATTTTAAAATTTATTATTTTAAACTCGCGTATACGCAGATCCTAATATATATTTTAATTATGATAAAAATAGGATAATTCACATGATCGTGAGACATGACAAGTTAATCGATAAGATTTCAACACGTGTTTTGTTAAAATATATTATAAATAAAAAATATACTACTATTTTTAAAAGAAAAAGGAAAATATTACTATTTTCAAAAGATAATTAAATAAAATAAAAGTAAAAAAATATATTTCAATTAAGAAAAAGAAAATAAAAACAAAAGTAAATAAAATATTTTAATTTTACAAAAAGCGTAAAAGTGAATTATTAATATGATCATGACATGTGGCAAGTTAATCAATAAGATTTTGACACGTGTCAAGTTTATCGATTTAGATTTTGATGCGTGTCTCGATAAAATATTATTTTTAAAGAGAAAAAGGAATTTCCAAAAAAATAAAAAATAAAAATGTCAAATTTATTGATTTAGATGAAAAAGTAAAATTAAATTAAATAAAATATATTTCAATTTAAGAAAAAGAAAATAAAACAAAAGGATCTATTTCAATTTAAGGAAAATAAAAACATAAAGTAAATTATATTAACTAGGATATATTTCAATTAAAAAAAAAATCTAGATGCTAATGATATGGTATTAGAAAAAAATTATTTTGATGCAAGTCTTGAGAAGCATAAGTTCTCTAGAGAGCACGTAGATCATATACGGAAGATGAATGTGAAGAGAAAGAGAGATTTATAACAGGTTTCTAATATAGATTTTAATTATGATAAAAGTAAGATAAATAATTCGTTAAAAATTTTGAATAAATAATTATATCTATATAAATAAGGGCATTAAAAGTAAACATAATTCATATAAGAATATTAAAACATATATATTTGGTAATATTAATAAAATTAAATTTTGTTTTTTCCTTATAGATTATTCAATTTTATTTTCAATTTATTTTTACGAATTTAAAATATCTTATTAAAACCCCGCATATATGCGAATCCTATTCTAGTGATCTTATAATATAAAACATGGAGTAAACACAAAGTTAAAAACATAGCTCTTCTTGTTTTATTCACATGAGCAAACAATAGAGAGATGTAACATCAAGTAACGAAAGCCCAACCCATGAGAAGTTTAGATCATATACTGGATGGATTCACAATGAGATTTTGAGGGAAACACATCCACGAAATAAAATCGATGAGGCTGAAAACTAACTAACTAACATGCATTATTGAAATTCTTCACATTGCCATCACCGTGGTCATCAACGTCAGCTACAAGCTCAAGTGTGCTCTTGTTCTTCTCATCATCCCGTTTGCTCATCACCATTGTTGTTGTAATTGGTGCTTCCTTATTATTCTTGTACTTAAAGTAGAGGATAAGTTGGAGAATCCCCAATGGAGTCCCCACCATGTTAGGTGACTATACATGTATACAAAGCATTCGATATGAACGTACCATCATCAAAACTGAAAATCTCACCGATTCATTGCATTATATATATACTCCCTCCGTTCCTTTATATTTGTTGTTTTAGAGATTCATTTTTGTTTCAATTTATTTGTTGTTTTTGACACTTTTTATGTAAAGTTAATAAAGTAGTATTGGAATCTGGATAAAAACTTTTTCCAAGTATTTTCTTTCCAAAAAGTGACTACTTTTTTTATTTAAAAGATTATTGTAATTATTTTTTTTTGTAATTAAATGAGTTTTTTAATATGCGTGAATTATGTTAAAACAACAAACAATACGGAACGGAGGGAGTATATAATAAATCCACAATTATTTTTTTTGGACATTTTTAACTATGTTAAATTAAGAAAATAAACTAAAGAAAGGGAGTGAATTAGGAAAACGAACCGCAAGAAAGAGATCGTGGCTGAGTAAACCATAAGCCATCCAAAGGGAGCTAGCCAGAAATGAGAAGAATGACAAGTAAAACGGCATGTATTCCACACTTTTTGTCTCTATCACTTTTCTCTGCACACGCATTAATTCACATTAGCTTGATCTATAAGTACCACCAATTCTTGTATAATAATAATATCTCTAATTAACACTTAGCTTGATTCCGGTAGGAAAAACAAAATCTTACTTATGAAGAAAAAATGTAATGGACTAGTGGAGGTTTTTTTTGTTTGGTTTCTTGTGGTAGAAAAATGGTAAAATTTGTCTTGTGTCATATATAATTGCAACGATGCATGTATATATATAGCTTACCATAACGACGAGAGGAGAACCATACATAGAGACAGAAGCCACGAGGCCAACACTTCCGACGAATGATTTCCGGTGGTGGTGGTCGTCAAACACGACGGCTGAGATAGCCGTTGTTAAGCCGAACACAACGATCACCGGAACAAATATAACAGCAACCTTAATCTAATTCATATGTTCATATAGATCAATGTCAATATTTTTTTATTTTACGAAATAAAAAAGATATCGTATCATTCAAGTGAATTACGTACCTTTTCTTTGGGCGACGCGTAGCAGAAATATATGAAAATGAAGATTGATTCGAGAAGGATGCCGACTCCATTAATGGTGACGAGAGGTAAATTCTCCCAAAGATGACTCACAATTGGTAAACCGTACCAAGTATAAATCAAACAGTTGAAGAGTGTCATAAAGTAAGGAAAACATGAGAATTCCTCTGTGCTTTTCTTCTTAAACACCCTTGAAAATGTTAATCTACATACCAATTAAAAGGGGAAAAAGTTATAAATTACTTTCTTGGTTAATTCAAATCTATTTGATTTTTTTAATAGTTTTTTTTTCTGACGTACATTGGAGCTGTATAGAGCAACAAGGAAGCTCCGTTTCCTGTGGAGAGTCCATAAGTTTTAAGAAGAAGAAAACTCAAACAATTTTGTTTCTTGTAAATAATATGTTGCAAACAAGAAAAAAGGGCTTTTGACAATGTTATTTATTTTATTTTTTGGGAACATTTGTTTACTAGGTTTAAAGAATTATTGAAATCAAAAACAGAGCAAGAAAATGTAATATTACACAAAGAGAAATTAAAGAAAAGTTACCCAAAATTCCGACGGATAATCGAAGTTTATCACCACCCATTTTGATTGCCCGGAAGAACGAAGATTAGAGAATAGTTGGGAAGTAGGAGAGTTACGCCTATAATGTGTCTGTGTATATATATAATAACATGTCTTTGGTGTTCATTTAAAAAAAATAATAATCACAAGTTTGGGACACTTGATAATTTTAACATTTTTATTCCAAAAGTAATATTGGTGTGATTTTAAAGTTTTTGTCGACATATATTCGCCATAAGGACATGGTTAATTTATAAACATTTTTAATCCATAAGGAATAAGCTTGAATCAGAAAATTTTATTGAAAACTCAAACATTCTAAATTTTATGAAAAGTTTAGAATAGTACAAAATCGTCATACACGGATGAAGTTTCTTCATATAAACTAAAAACGGACCTAATTAAAAAGATGATGGATTACATACATATGGAAGCGGTCATAATTTTTGTAATAGTTTACGTCTTAAGTTTTCTAAATTTAATATCAAACTCTTAGAGAGTTATTAAATTATTTAAATGCCATTTTTAGGCGTGTGTGGGAGATTAAATAGTTGTTCAAATATATACAATGTCTTCCACACACATATTATAGAAGACATTGTACGCATAACATATGATATATCACACAAATTATATGCTTCAACAACCTATAAGCTACCATTCCATCATAAATTACAAACGCATATGCATGCAAAGTATATCTTCTTCTTTTTGTCATCTAGAATTTTCATTAAAACATGAGAATGATACAATGGAGGAAACCATAAACAAGGCAACTAAACGATACAAACTGACACGAACTCGAACAAGATAAGTGAGCAAATTAACCCCGAGACTTAGAAACCACAACAAGCAAACCTCCAGACCTTCCAAACTTTAGAGAAACCGAAACATATCGAAAATGCCTACGGCCAACCAACGATGCCAAGTTCTTCTTAAAGACTTACCTTTCGATTCCAAGAACCAAAACTTCATATCCGGTAAGACAGATACACAAAGTCTTCTGAGATCGGCGGGGTCGACGAGCGCTACATTTACGCATCAAGATAGAAGTTTATGAAGAGATCACGACCAGATCTGTAAAGTAGCGACGAGGAGCGGACGATTCAAACCGGGTAACACCAAAACCCGAAAGGTTGAAAGGTGCAAGATCAAACCGAAGAGAACTAGAACCATGCTCCACTGAATAAGAAGGAAGGAAGACGACAAGGGCTAAGCACTAAGACCACCGAAAACCATATCTAGAAAATAGATCTAGGACGAAACTCGAAAACCAAGGCGTTAGCAGCGAATCCGCACCGTAGATCGAAAGGAACCGGCGCCTCCATCCCTACCTCAGCCAAGATCCGACCAGATCTGGAAAAAAAAACTCACAAAAGCCGGAAACATGGAAATAATCCACCACACAGAGAAAAAGACAAAAAAGAACTAGAATAAAACATAGAAAGCAGAAGAAATCACAACTCCGATACTGTAGAAGCCACCGGAGCCGGTAAAAGACGAGCCGACGGCTCTTTTTCTGGATGGGATGCGATTTTAGGTTTCGGGAGAGAAAAGCAGGAAAAAAAAAAAATTATCGGATTATAGCTTATATATATATATATATATTTATTATAAAATTTATTGAAAATGTATTTCGTTTAAGAGATTGTAGAGGTTCATGACGGGGTACATTATTAACTACAAATGACGATTCTGATTGGTCAGAACTGGTCGATTATTCTTACACACAAATTTTGGGGATGTATTCAAACTGAAATTTAAAGTGATTGATATTAAAATAAAAAAATTTATGTTATTTAAACAAAAATTTTAAAATATCCTTTAAAATATCATGTTATTGAACTAGTTATTTGAAAAATAGGAAATATTTTAAGTACTAGATTTAAAAGGATCTTAAATGATTTTAAGTGTTTTTGGTGCAGTTTGTTAGTTAAAAATATATTAAAAAAAACAAATTATATAGTTTTAGGTGGGATTTCATATATAGAGTTTTGATAACAACAAACCTTTCTAATTCACTCAAAATCATTTAAAAATTCATTAGAATTTAAATCCTTCCAAATACTCTCAAATTATAGATTGAATACACTCCTCTGATTATTTTGTTTGTTTCACACTAAAATTCGGAAATCTCAAATAAAGAAGGAAATTTTGTTTAAGTGCTTATGGAAAGAATAATAAAAAATGATAATAATGGACATAGATAAAAAGAAACTTCAATTCAAAAAGTGAAAACAGTATTTAGTGGATAAGCAACACGTGGGATGTGAAACTTGTGTCCTCTATCAGGGATAATTATATACTGATCTTCTAATAAACAATTTATTATCTAAACTAAAAGTAAACTTATAAATTTCTGTTTTAGCCGAATTTTGTTTGAAATCTAAGATCGACAATGGTCTTAGTTTCATTTTTCTTGATTGGATAAACATTATGGACATTTCAATTCTTGTAGATCCGTAAATGCACGTATATATCCATGCATCTACAATGGTTAAAGCTGTTATGTATGAATTATGAATATTTGCTTTAGAACTAGAGGATATCTATACCAAAATCTAAACTAACCCGCCGAACATGTATTTTTTCTATGTGAATTTCGTAGTACGCAAATAGATAATTTTGAGTTTCTAAAAAGGTGCAGTAGCAAACTAATTGACTATAATGAAATGATTATATTTCAATATCGTTAGGTGAATTAGAAAACAAAAATGAAATAATACAAAAATATTTATGTACACTCGTAACTTTTTTTTGGGGGGGATAACTTACATGCATATAGTATATTTTATTCTATTGAGATATATACATTTTTGTCAACAACAATTAGGTGGAATAAACTCTTTCCAAGTTCATCATCAATTGAAAAACTTGAAACAGTTGGTTAAAAAAATCAATAATGAATGCATGCTTTTAACAAAACAAAAATAATAATATAATGCATGCATTAATGAATATAGAATATTAAAACTAAAGGACCAAATAAAGAAAAGAGTGATAACGTTTTCGTAAGCAGGTGGCTCTGTGTTGTTGGAAATTTGGAATCGTAGTGGAAATGGCACCAAAGACTTCCACTCTTCTCCTTTGTGTCCATATTTGCTTATTATACTTTGTTCTCCACAAAAGCACAACCTTTTCATAAGTGATTAAATTAGACGTTAATGTAAAGATATTACGAGACAATATCACGTATTATTTAATTTATTTAGTACATAAAGTTTTAGTATTCTTTGGAGAAGATTAAAGTTGGAATTTTGGAGGGAAGATAACCCACCTTTTAATCAATTTAATCATACTCTTATCTGATTAAACAAGTTCAAGCTCCAAAAATCATAATTAGTTTTGTTTTCAGAAAGAAAAAAAATCATAATTAGTTGTTAACTATTAATCTTTGTTTGGACTCTGAAGTCCTCGTTCTGTCTCTTATACACATCATTAATCTTTGTTTGGACTCTGAAGTCCTCGTTAGTGCCCTCTGTTTGGGGCTCGATCAGAATGAAGTTGCAAGCATCCTTTATTCCTTTTTGATATTCGAAGCCTTGCTTTTGTATTCTCTTCCCTATTTTTCATTTTTATTCTCCGTTCTGCAAATTGTTTGGCAGATGGTTTAGCAAAAGTTGTTTTGTCGGCGCTGAATGCTTTAAGTGAAATGAAGTTTTCTGTTGACCAAAAAAAAAACTATATGTCTTTGTAACACTCAAATAAACCAAATATTGTAGTTCGACTCGAAAACAACAAAAAAAGTCTGTAGATTGCATGATCGAATTACATTTGGGATATGACCACATTACATACTTAGTTTTGGATTTGAAAACATGTGGATAACTTAACTCAGAACTTTTTAATCATTGAAAATATTAAAATAATTAAAAACATTTTATTAGAGCAAGCCCAATAGAGAACATCATGTTAAAGTTCTTAAGCATATTTTAATATTAAATATATTATTAATTTAAGTTAAAAAAATTATTATCTTTTTTTGACATCAAGAATTTTATTAGCTTAAGAACCCAAAAAAATGTTTTATTTTAGATACTGATCTTAAAAATAACACCAACAACATCTAAATTGAAAAATTATAAGGTTAATTAAAAGCATTGTCTTATACTATTCACCAATTTACATTAAAAACTTTGCCAAAACAGAAAAAAAAAGTTTTTTTCTTTTTTTTATGTCTTCAAAATGGACTCTCTCCATAATGTTTTAAAAATATATATAAAATAATTTAAATTTAATAAATATTTAGTAGATGCCAAAAAAAAAAATTTGTTTATGACTTTATGTTAATGACTTATTTTTTGTAATTTATGTTTTCATTTCATATTTTAGTGAACAAAATTTTTTTATTTTTTTATTTCATCAATTATATTTATAGGATTAGAAGTGGACAATGTTAATATAGGAAAGTGTATGGTTCCTTTGAGAATTCGAGTCTATTTGAAATTTTGGTACTTTGTTGCATGTTCCATCATCGAATTGATAACTTCAGCCGCTTCTAGTTAATTTGGGACATTATCATATAGGAGTTTCTATTTTTATTTTTGTGGTGCGACAGATCTCAAAATTTGACTGATGTTGACATATATATATAAATTTAAGAAAAATGTTTATCACAGAAGTTCAAGACAAGCATACTTGCAGAAGCATAATTAGGACTTACCATAGGGCTTATATTGTGGATCCCGCCAAGTGACGGATGGATGAAACTTAATATAGATGGTGCATCACATGACAATATTGGGTTAGCTACGGCTCGAAGAGTTATACATGACGAGAATGGGTTTTGGTGTGGAGGTTTTGCTATTAATATCAAGATATGCTCGGTATTTTTGGCGGAAATAGGGGTAGTTTATTATGGGCTTTACATGTGTGGGAGCGTCGAGTCACTAGACTCGAACCGAACTTGAGGTGGATTTGAAGATAGTAGTTGGTTTCTAAAGACAGTGATAAGTGATTTTCACCCTCTGTTCTTCCTAGAATGTTTATGCTATGACTTTATTTCAAGGGGCTGTATAATCCAGATTTCTCATGTGTATAGAGAGACTAATCGTCTTCCGTTTATTTCTTTCTTATTTTTTGATTTTTCTTTTCCTTTTTTCTTTATTTTTTATGTTAAAATCATTTAGTGTTACCATTGGGGTTGGTCTAATAGTTCATAACCTTCTTTTAATGTACTCTCCTTTATTTCCTTTAAATTTGCCTATATGTACGAACCTTACAAAAATTTCATACAATTTTAAAATTTATCAAAAATGATATAAATTCAAAAAATTGTCAAGGAAGATTATCAAAAATGAACCAAAACGTGGACTAATAAAAGTTTATATTCACCTTTAATTTATAACCTGTATCGTTTCCATAAAACTTGGGCTAAAACCGTAAAATCATGTGAAAATTGAACCCCCACCACACACAGAAAAAAGAGACCAAAATGTTATAGTGTAGTAATACGGATAATCCAACCAACAATCTGATCCTAGTAGGAGTGGACTGGATTGTAGTATAAGATGACTCAATTGCCATGGACCAGACACGAAATTTTCGACCTGTGGTGGATCAGTGGATGTCTAAGTTTTGTTTTGTTTTTTTCTTTTTCATTTTCTTTGTTAGCAGATATCTAAGTTGTTGTGGAACTGCTAAACAATCTTCTTCTTTTTTTAAGTGGATCTGCTAAACAAGCATTTTATTATATTTTTATAATCTTGGATATGCATAGTTTAAATAAAAACTATTATTTGCTTAAATACAACATTTATTGGATATTTATTTTTTTAATTAATTGGAGAATAGTAAAACAATATCAATCATTAAAAGTACTTAAAATTAGGATGATTTTAATAAATATACATAAATAATTGAATAATTAAGTAAATGGTAATCAATAACTTCAAATTAGAAAGTTAGCAGAGAGAAGTTATTTTTAATCTTAAAATATCCTTTTTATCTTCATTAATTACATAAAATGTCATTGGTCAGAAATCCTAAAAGCACGGTAACACTGTTCAACAGTCATTCAGAAACATTGTTCATTTTACGTTAACTCGCCAACTGATACTAATATTATACAGTTAACATGTTAAATCAATTATACATAGCAGAAAATAGTTTGTTTTATTAGTTATCATATCATTAAAAATATGAAATTATCATGTTAAATCAGTTATCATATTATCAAAATTATCGTGTTCATCAAATTATCACATCATAAAAAATATATAAACACAAAATTTGAAATTATCATATTAATTCAGTTATTATATAATAGAAAATATAAATTATTGATGAATTAACTTTGTTAACTTAACAAAGTTATACAAAATTATAACGATAACTACTTAACTAACTTTGTTATCGTTTAATTAAATAGCCAGCCAACACTATTATTATACTATTAGTATACTATTAATGCATTAAAGTCGTTAGCCCATTCCCCGAGGCGTCTGTCTCAATCACAACGGGCTTCATCTCATGAAAAATAACGTGTTAACACAATTATTATATTAATAAAATATTAAATTCATGTTAGCCCAGTTATATTAGTCATCGCCATCAAAGACCACCATTACCATCGTGACATCATCACCATCGTGAACTCGTCGTCGCTTCGATCACCATCGTCACACTGTCATCACTGCCACAAATCGCCACTTCACCATCGTCGTCACGACCTTATCACCCACTTTTACCGATCACCGCTTTGAAATATTGAAGAGGGAGAAAGATAATCTTCCTTTTCTTCATTTTCTTTTGATTTTTGTTCATCGGCAATATTAAGGAAGGAGAAACATAGAGTTTAGTAATTAAATTGAAAAGAGAAGGGTAGAACAGATTTTTAATATCCAACTTACCACAATAAATAGTGTAGGATGTGAGAGAACTAAATAGGAAGTTATTACATGCTATAGATTGCAAATACTCTTAAAATTATATATGTTTTCATGTGAAATATACACTGAAACATGCTAAAGTACTATATTGGTTTATATCTACGGATGGTCAATTTATTTTAAACTGTTGACATATAATTTTGTTGAATGTCTTTCTAACAATGTAAAATTATTATACTTTTGACTTATATTTTTTGTCGCTTAAATTAGTTTTAATATATTTTGAGTATTTGTTTGCATATTTTTTTATAGTACATTGTAATCTTATTTATATCGAATTATACTACAAACCTAGCGCGCTCCATGACATATAACAGTTTATAATTACACTTATTTTTTTTTCTAAGAATTTCTTCCATAATTTCAAAATTAATTGTAGTTAAACCATGCGAGTAAATAGAAACATATAAAACAAACTATGGTGTGATAGGACTAACGCTGGTGAAGCCTAACCAACTAAAAACGAAAAAATACCACTCTAATACTCGTGCAGGTCTGTTGATCGAAGAAACTTCCTCTATGTTTTTGCTCAAACTTCCTCTAACTAGTGCTGATTTTTAAAGCTCATTATTTTGCTAAGATTCAGCACTTTTGTGGAGTGCAGAGTCTCTTTACTTAGAGAAGGCACTGTACAGTTTATGATTTGATATGGCCTTTGGGTACGTACATTGCTTTCTGTTAATTTTTTAAAAAATGTTAATTATAACCATATCTTATATTAATATAGTATGTTTCTTGACGAAGCTTGGTCAAAGAATGAGATGGTCAATGTTAACGAATGAATTAGTTGAAGAAGTCTTATTAGAAAGTCAGATGTTTGCCCAAAACGTCTATACTACTCTTCATATATATATATATATCATAGTCATAAATGTGTAATAGTATATGATGAAATTCAATATAAAATAGGACACAATATTATTACCTGCTTGCTTAATCAGACAGTCATTTGACTTCACTACTTTAGGAAGATTACAAAATCTGTCAGATGACTGTCTGATTACTACATTTCTTCTTTTTTTTGGCGATTTATCGAGTAGATGCTGAGTACTATAATATAATCCAGAGAAAAACACAGTTATTTAATCTTGCAGAAATCTATTCACAAGTATCATTCCATTATTTAGGGTGATATAAAAAAACCTTGTTAGCTATAATTAAGGAATAAGGAGCTGACAAATTGTGGGATGTTGGGATTCTTAGTCAGTATTAATCTGTAGATAGTTTGAAGGTTCCGAGATTCCAATCTAAGCACCGTCTTAAACTATTGAGAGGTTTATCATTTTGCCATTTGTTTTATAAACATATATTATAATGTGTTATTTTCTTAAAAGAAATGAGAGCCCCTCAAAAATATAAATATCCAAAATAAAACTCGATAAATTAGTATATGTACAATCGGATCATGTTCGACTATACCAGCACGTATTAAGAGACGATCATAAATATGTACTATATATCCAACATCAGAGGAGGTCAAATATAACTTCGTACTATTACTTATAGTTTCGATTTTTTTTTTTTTTTGTTTTTTTGTTATCCATACAAACTACTATTACAACTACATCGTCGAGGTCAAATATATCATCCGAAAAATACAAACTACTATTAATGCCAAAAAAAATAAATATCATCCTAAAAATACAAACTACTATTAATGCCAAAAAAAATAAATATCATCCTAAAAATACAAACTACTATTAATGCCAAAAAAAATAAATATCATCCTAAAAATACAAACTACTATTAATGCCAAAAAAATAAATATCATCCGTATGTTTTACTTACCAATTGTTTCGATATATATATATATATATTTTTTTTTCTATTATCCATATATATTACATATATATATATATTTTAATATATGATCTTAGTTTTTTTCCCTTTTTTTGGATCAAATTCTGATTATATTAAACTTAAACTCGGATAACAATACTAACAAGTAAAAGAAAACTATCTATTAAAGAGTGTGACTACTTGTTACAGAAATAAAAGACAAAGCATTAAAAAGATAGATTATACAGTTTAAAACTTTAAATCATAAATAAAAACCGAAGCTTCTTGAAAAAAGTTTCTAAAATGATCGTTTTGAAAACGATCTATAGTAATTCTGTCAATAATGACGAGCGAACAACACTAATAGTTCGAGATGCCGTCAAGTCTAAGCGTTTGAAAACATTTTATGTTAAGGAGAATGTCAAGTTTGGAGTTACGCTGGTAAGTTGGCAATACTTCATAACAGCATATGCAAGTTCAGAGATACGCATGTAAGTTGGCAGTACTCCAGAACTCATGTCGGTAAAAATTGGTGAAATATCTACTTCTGATCCAGTGGATTTTGCTAATCTGATCGCAAAAGGAGGATCTTTAAAAAATATCAGGCTTAAAAGCACAAAACCTGAAAATAATGGATCTGGCCATCAAGCCCACCAATTGAAAGTTAAGAATATTGGCCCATCTCATGAAAAACTTGATGGTAGACGAGCGAGAGTGGATCTTCGGAGAGGAAGAGATGGCAGAAGTACCAGCCGGCGAAACATGGGCTAGGAGCAAAGGCGATGGAGGATCTAAGCCTCTGAAATCTCGCCGTCGGAGTCTCCCTATATAGGGCCTGGAGTGAGTTGCATCTCGTCGGAGCAAAGATTGAACCCGGTGAGCCTTTTCGCAGCAGTGATGAAGCACGGCGGATCTGAGCGAGGGAGACCGCCGACACAAGCTCTCATCGCCTGGAGGAGAGTCAGAAGCGGATCCGGTGGCTCCGGAGGGTGGGGAGAGAAGGCCAGCGGAGGTGAGAAAGAGAGAGCACTCGATCTGGCGGCGTCAACGGAGTGGAAAGACGGGTACGGAGCTCAGTCCTCAAAAGCACCACAAAGCCCATCAGTTCAAATCGCCGGAGAGAGAGAGGGAGGCCGTACAATTTCCCGCCGGAACGCAAACCGGACAAAGAGAATAGCAGATCTTAGAAGGTTCTTCAAGGACCCTGACTCGAGACGTCGGTGGAGCGTAACTTCAAAAGGAGGAGGAACAAACGGAGAAGCATAAGCGGAGGAGCTTCATCTGGAAAAGTGGAGCGGAGTGGCGGCGGCAGAGCTTCCTCGCGCGTCGGGCCTGGTAGAGAAAGCTAAGTAGGACGAACTCCATATTTGTTGGGAATCCATATCATCAAAAGCACATAATTTAGTTTTTTTTCTATAACTTTAAAATATGGTAGTGAAATTTGTTAATTTTAGAATCTGATCGAGATTATGCGGTTGATGATACCTATTATGGTATTGTAACGATAACGCTGCTGGATATTGATGACGATAATACCAGTGACAGTAACGCTAACAACTATGACGGCAACGGTGATGGCAATGCTGATGGCGGCAACAACTGTAGCAACGGTACCTTATGTAATAACAAAGTTACTTAAGTGGTTATTGGTATAACTTCGTATAACTTTGTTAAATTAACAAAGTTAGTTAATTAATAACTTACATTTTTAATGATTTGATAATTGGTTGTAATGATAAATTTTATACTTTCGTATTTCTATTTTCTTTGATTATGATAACTCGATGAACACGATCATTTTATGATATGATAATTAGTTTAACATGAAAAAATTATATTTTTAATAATATGATAATTGGTATAACACGCTATTTCCCACGATATGTGAACTGGTTTAATAGTTAATTACATAATAGTAACGTTACCCGGTGGTTTAACGTTGGATGAACAATGTTTGCGAACAAATGATAAACAATGTTACCATGATTTTACATCGCCAACATAATTTTCCATCAATATCATAGATTTTATGTAATTAAACGAAACAAAAAGATATTTTGGAATTAAAAATTATTTTTCTTTGCTAATAACCTAATTTTCAGTTATTAGTTATTATATACCTAATTATTCAGTCAATGTTAAAATCACCCTAACTCTTATGACCCATTTAATGGATGAGGATAAGTGAATCTACTCACTCATATGTTGTTAAATGTATAGGCGGTTAAGTGATTCTACAGTATCTACTCATTCGTGTATAGCATTTTCCGACCGTAAACATCAGAAACATTCATTGGACCATTTTATGTTGTTAACCAGTCAACATAATTTTTTATTTAACTCGAGCTTTAACTCTATGGGGTTTTATGTTATTTTAATGACCAAATTGATATGTACATATATGGGGACTCGTACACTTTTATGTGGACTCATACGATACGTTACTGATTTAAAGATATGTTTATTTCGGACTAAGAATGTTAGTTGAAGTGACTTACCATCGGCTGCAACCATGTTTCAATTCGGCTCAATCTCTTTTTTTCCTCTTATAATTTTCTTAGTTACAAAACTATTGTTTAATAGCTTTTCTTTTATGAATAATTCAATCTTCGTTTTTCCGTAAAGTCAAATTTAGTGTCCAACAGAAAATAATGATTTGTAAAAATGTTTTACTTTCAAAGTGGAAAGAGAAATAGCTAGAGACTGCTTTATGATAAATATATCCCAGGAGAACATTACATTGCGACAACAACACCAATCGTATTAAGATGGTATTAGATCAAATATTGCAAAAGGTAATCACGTCCTTCGAGTTCACATGTGGCATGATCCTATGATCAAATATATTCGGTTTTGAGATTAATTTCACATAAAATACAATAAAATATTGTTTCAACATGAATAAATTATAAATGTGAGTTCAGTAATAAAAGCAGCACGACATAATAAGTAGATGCCACAAACGTAAAATTCTTCCAAAACCAAAGTTTTCCAAATATTCCGATATAGAATTAAAAAAGTTATTTCTTAAAATGTTTTTCCTCTTTATATAAAAAAACAATTCTTCCAAAACCAAAGTTTAGTAGCTTTTCTTTTATGATCTCCAAACATAATTGCAAAATGTCTTGAAAATACTTTCACAGGGGATGCTCATGAATGCTATGATAGCTAGTAATCGTGTTCTTACAAATTTATTGAAAAGCGTACTTATATGTGATGTCTCACACTCGAATTTAATGTGTTATTTTAATGGCCCGGTTCAAATTTATAATAGAGTTTGAACATTTCGAAAAAATATATAAAAAGTCATATGATTTTAGTTGTGATCATCATGTATGAGAGAGATTAAATTTCTCCAGAATCACTTTAAATTGCTCTGTGTAAGTGGTTTCAGTACTCCGCCAGCGAAGGAGTAGCCAGCATTTAAATTAAAATAAAAGTCAGTTTGTGTTCGGTTTAATTTGTTTTTTGGTTTGGTTTGGTTTAGTTTTATGCCCAACTTTAGTAAAACTGAATTTCATGACAACTTAATGTTTAAGGAAATTTTTTTTTGGAAAGAACAACAACAAAACCAATTACTATAACATCATGGAACTTGCTCTGCCAAATTGAACCAGTAATTAAATTCAATTATTTTAAAAATAAGAAGGTTTAGAAAAATTGAATAATAGTAACTTTATTCTCATTCACAGATATAAGAAGGAAAAAAAAGTTTGAATAGTGGAAATAATAATTTCTTATTATCTATGAATGAGAACAAAGTTTTTTTTTTTGAAAAGTAATGAGAACAAAGTTAGCCTCCAAATACTTACAAATCCCAATAAAAGACTTCATCTCCATGTGTAATATGAAAGTGTCAACGACAAGTCTACGCAAAAAGGCTAAGAGGTCAACAAGACCACACAACACTTCTTACCATTAGTTTGCAAAGGCTGTTCGTTGGACACTTCTCTCTATATCTCTCTCTCTCCTCCTCTCTTCTTCTTCTCCCTATAAACTATCATCTCTCACATTGTTCTTTTCTTGCATTCTCCAATTAAACTTCAAACTTCATTTACCTTCCCTCTATTATTACTTTTTCTATTACTCCAATATTAATGGACAACACCGACCGTCGTCGCCGTCGTAAGAAAAACAAAGTCACTCTCCATGACGGTGAAGGTCCATCTCTATTCCCTATTTACTTTTTTCTACATCGAAATTTACTTCTTTGCGTAAATTTTCATGGCGGGTAGAAGCAAGATATCTAGATGCTTTTGCGCATCTTGAAAGCATATTTTGGCTTCGACTTTTAATTTTAGTTTCATAGTATACGATTTTCTTTTCTTGAATTTGAGACGATTTTTGGCCCTAGACGATGCATATATTCACTTACACCTCGTGCTAAGTTACTGTAAAAACGTATAGCAAGATTAGTTTCTACTTTTTTTCTTAATTTAATATCTGTTTCGAGTTTAATTGGCTGAATAAAACTTTGTGCAGAAGTAAGCAGTATCGAATGGGAGTTTATTAATATGACTGAACAAGAAGAAGACCTCATCATTCGAATGTATAGACTTGTCGGTGATAGGTAACAAATTTCTGCTTCTTCTTGTTTCTCTATCAATATAATCTCGTCCCAAAGACAAATGATATTATATACATTGGTAGGTAAATAATTTAATATGCTTGTATACTTCCAATTTAACATACGTTAATTTAGGCATGTACTTACGTTTGTACAGTGTACCATATTTTTTTTTTTTATAACTACAGTGTACCATATTGTTGTAGAGGGAGCACATGGCGTCCACTAATTTTCTTAGAAACATTTAATTAAAGCTATCACGTTCATTAAATTATATATGTAACATCTATATCCATAAAAGTGAGAACCTCATTTTGCTTTTCATTATCGTTAGGTACTTATGTATAAATGCTTGGCTGGCTATAAAATGGATGGAATCTGAAGTGACAAAATAAATTTAAATGCTAGTAACAAAATAAAAAATATAAAAAGTGTAGTTTGTGTTTTGTGTTTAGGTGGGATTTAATAGCAGGAAGAGTGCCAGGAAGACAACCAGAGGAGATAGAGAGATATTGGATAATGAGAAACAGTGATGGCTTTGCTGAGAAACGACGCCAACTTCACCACTCCTCTTCTCACAAAAATACGAAACCTCACCGTCCACGTTTTTCTATTTATCCTTCTTAGTTTTTTTTTTTAATTTCATTATAATTTTATTCTGTTTTTTTTCGGCCCAACAACGCAAAAAAAAAAGAAAAAAAGTGTATAGTAATAGACTAATAGTATAGTAGTAGTCCTTGTTAGCTTGAAGAAATTATCATCCATTGTTTTCGTTTTGTTTTGATTTTCATTTCTGTAATGTAGGTTTCAATTGAAAAAATATTTTTAAACCAGTGTTAAAAGTTTATATCTGCGACCTTAGCAACTGCCAACTAGAGTTCGACTTCACTCACCTTCCCGTTTATTAAAAGTTCCTAATGGTAAGATAAACAATTATTAGTTTACCAAAAAAAAGGTATACAATTATTTATTTATTAGCAATGTAAATAACTAAAACTCCATTTCTACCAAACAATTACTAGACGACATAATTTATCAAATATTTATAAATACTATTTATATCAAGATTCAAAAAATCGTTAGGCGGTAGCTAGAGGCTCGATAAGAGTTTAGCATCTAAACGGATAAATCAGGGTTTATACAGAGCCTACACGTTAAAGATATTTTTATATTTTTAAATATATATAATAATTTAACATAGTCAAAATCTTTGTTTTTCTTATGGAAATTTTTTTTCCAAATTAAATTTTCTTGTGCATTATATTTAAATCACGAAAAATATATATTTTTAAAAAAAGAAATAAAGAACATTTTATTTCAATTCTAAATTTAAGTATTAACATATAATTCAACTTTAAACCACGTTTTTTTCTTTAGTTTTTAGTTTTTGTTTTTGTTTTCACTTATTTAAATGAAGTTGTATTTAGAAAACTAATGAAATAGATCAAATAAAATTAACTTAAGTATTAAACCAAAAATTGAACAATTTGGACCGATTTAAACCAATTTGACCGAAACAAACCTTTTCAACCGGGATCTCGATTTATTTCAGCGATTTTACTAAAATCATTTCGTTATCCGTATATGGGCACCTTGACCAATTTTTTGAAACTTATTTTTTTTTAAATACTGTGCCATACTCTTCTAGACTTCTAATTATGTTAAAACCTACGTTTAAATTTGTAGTGTGTATAATAAATTGTAGACGAAAATAAATAGCGTATGCTTTTTTTTAAAAGCATATGATTTATGTTTGATTGTTAACGAACATATGTTTCATTTATTTTTGAAATTGAATCTTTTCATGGCTACCTGTCAAATCTATAAAACTTTCGACATGAGTTGATTGGTTCCGGCTATGAATGTAGTAGACGTACTACATTTATTTTGAACTTTAAATTGCATAAATTTTGGTTCTCAGACTTTTTGAAAAAGTTTAAATTCATGACTATAAAAAAATATAGTATATAACAAGACCAATAAATTTAATTCGGGTGGAAAATATTTAAGGAAAGCTTTTAGGACTTTAAAATATTTTAAAGTAATATACTTTAAACACTTAAAAAAACAAAATCCCTAAAATTCCTACCAATCAGTAGTATCCATGGTTACAAAATCCAAACCCATAACGTTTTTAGCTACCAAAGCTAATTGAGGTATTTCACATAAATTCATGAGCCCAATTTTTTTGTTTTTTTCCATCAACTTAGCAGTTTCATTTAAAAATATAAATATGAGCAAAATATATAAATAAGAATAATATGGGCCCAAAAGATAAGCCCATGTTAAGTTTTCACAGCCCATTTGTCGTTGTGTTTGAGTGCAAGTGTGGATAGCAAATATGAAATTATGTTTAATACTTCTAAGAGTGATTTTAGCTTCCAGTTTAATCATCACAATGATGAATGATGTATCAGGTGAACCAAGAATTGAGTTTTGGATTTTGGTTATGTGGTTAAGAGATCGGTTTGCATCTCGAACATATATAACCAAGTAATTAAATGCGTGTTGCCGTGTTGGTTGATTAGTCTGTTGTAAATTTTCGTCTTCTTTCTCGCTTTGAGCTTTCTTTGAGATTTAAGGAGAGTTTGAAGATAAGTAAATGAATCTATTTTATTTTATAAAAAAAGAGGCATCATGAATTTTGGAAGATTTTTTAACGATATTAATATTATGCTTTCTTCTTTCTTTTTGTTTTTAGTTTCATCATGTCTGTTTCCTTCTTTTTTGGTTAAAAGATATAGATCATCATGTCTGTTATGAATCTGTTTGTAAAGTTCTTTAAAACACACTCTTTCGATTTGTAAAACATCTGTATACTGCGGCATGTAGAATCATTCTTTCTATTTACAAAAGATATAATCCTTCAAAAATTAAAGATGCAAGATTAATATTATTCATTAGAAACCCATAAAATGTTGTTCATTCATATGCAATTACAGCTACAATGCTTTGTGTAATAAAAAAAATATAACGTAACATAGTAGAAGTACTGTTACTTTGATGCTAAAATTAAAAAGAAAAAACAGCTGACGAAGCTGTTTATATATGAAGCTGATAAAACAACTCATTTAGACCTATATTAGTCATAATTAATTATTATTTTAAAAATCTTAAATTACAATATTATTGAAAATAACTCCATTTGTTTATAGAAAAGTTTGAAGATAATTAAAAGGATAATAAGGAGAGAAAGTAAGTACGTACTGGTCTCTCGTTAGGGTTTATACGATGTATTAAATCCTTCTTTTATTAGCAGAATGTTTGCTGAATTTGTTGAGCCAATTCTTCTGCACTTAGTTGGCACTCAATTCCAATCTATCAAAAAGAAAAGGAGACAGAGATATATAGATAATTGTATCAGTTCTTTGTTGGACAAATTTATGCATATATCGGAATCGGATGTAGAAAATAAGTCTTGACCAATAAGCAAAACCAGTAAACTACAGCAGCTTGACTTATTTGAATAAATGTCAAATATACAGAACAATAAATTTCCAATTTAGAATTTTATGATTTAGAATGCTCTTCAATGTTCACATAGAATAGAATAACGAATGAATTTGTAAATAACATATAAGAACACGTGTTATTCACGCCTTGGTTTAAAAAAGAAAGTCAAAATATATACTATGTATTAAGAGCTTTTTTTTTAACATTCATATTAAGAGTTTTTAGTACGTAAAAACATTGGAAACAAATAACAGTTTAGTTTTGTATGCTTGTGAGCAATTTGGCATACCCTATGTTTGTGTGCATTTATGTATATATACAACAATGTAGATAAGAATTATGTATCCTACACTGAATTTCTTATATTTCTATAAACTCTGTACGAATTTATGTGTCTGTGAATGAATTATATTACTTATTACAGAACCCTACTCTCCCCACCATATATCCTATGTGAGAAAAAAATAAATGTATGAATCACACCCATTAAATAAAAAAACAAGAAAATCAGTGAAAATTAATTAGGATGATTATTCGTACGTACCTTGATGGTGAAAGAATTAAGCATGGTTTCGTCGACGGTGTTAATATTAACCTGAAGAATCTCGAGAGCCAAATCTTCAAGAGCCGCGATAATCTTCATAACCTGTCCCGGAATCTTATGCGACACCGTTTTGAGCAGCACATTAGCTCCTGAGAACTTCACTTCCACGTCAGCCAAAGCCGATTTTGAGTTTGCAACGAGCTCATTTATCACACTACTCTCATGGTTACTGCTAACTGAAGGAGAGGAAGAAGATGAAGCAGGAGAGTATGGAGGTGGGTCCCCTAAGCTGCTACAACTGACCAATGAGCTGTAAGAACGAATAGGAGGCTGTGGGATGAGTGGTAGTTGCGGTGGATGGGCCCGGTATGGGCTTGTGGGCTGAGGGGTTCGAGGGCTTATGGGAGGGAGAAGGAGGTGATGGTGGATCTGGTGGTGGTTGATGCGCGGGCTAAGAGGAGGTTTTCGCGGGCTTAGGACAGGCGGCGAAGGACGAGGACTCGGGACTAGTCTCGGGCTTAGGACTTCCGCGTAGGTCTTACGTTGTTTCTTGGCTTCTAAAGATTGAAGAACTTGTTGTAGCTCGCTAATGTATTCCACAACCCCTCCTATGATCGATGCTTGGTCCCCCTTTATTATGATCAGAGGAAAAGACAATACAAGTCAATATGGACATTCTATCAATCACATTGTGACAAGAAAGAAATAAAAGAAAAAGAGATGATTAGTGGGACCAAAATGTCATTGTAATTGTCATTATTCCTTAAAAACATATATATGATACTTTTGTTGTAATTGATGTTTCTAAGAAATGATATGATAGTTAGGTATATCAAAAAGATTAATTGAACAAACCTTTTATCGTATTAATTAGATAGAGTATTAACTAAGATAATATATGGATGTATCGAATTTACCCGTTTGACGTAGAAACAAGGCATAAGAGAACGTAAAACGGTTAAGTGCTCGTTCATTTGCTTTCTCCTGTTACGTTCCACGGTTACGTGAGACATCTTTTGTTGCCCATCTTGCTTATTCTCTTCTTCTCCTTCTCCTTCTCCGTCCTCTTCGTCTTCGTCCTCTTCTTTCTCCATTTCTAGTCTTTGCCTCTTCCTCTTAGGAGATGAGGTATCATAGCTTTGATCCTTTACTAACTCCTTGGAACTTGTGGTTCCATCTTTGAGTGTAGATGCAGCCGCGGGAGATATCTCTCCGGCGCCTTCAAGACTCTCTAAGATGGCAAATAGGTCATCTCCAGCCAGTGAAGTGTCGACAAATTCACACTCTTCAAGAAAATCCGGTATTATGTCCTGCATCGTGAATAGAAATATCTCTCTCTCTCTCTCTCACTCTATCTCTCTCTCCCTCGTTCGTTTTGTCTTATGGTTAGATTGTAAAAAAACAAAAAGCAAATTAAAAGAAAGATTTAGAGAAAGAAAGAGACGCGCAGAGAGACATATCAAGTTGAGAGACAGAGATAGAGAGTGGATGCCAAAAGGAGTAAATATGAGGGATTCGCATTCATCGGGGACTAAACTATCGCTATCAAATTTCAATATTTATTATAATATTTCGAGAGGGTTATTTATTATGCGGTTTGTGCCGTTGGATGAAATTTGGGGAGAATCTAGGTTTTTGGGTGTGTCATTTATGTTTTAGATATAAATATACATAAAAATATAGGGTACGTTTTACTGTATACTTTAAATTAGAGAGATAAAGGTTGCATATATGCAAAGGGAAAGATACATAAATTCCTTAGGAAAAAATTTTTATGGATTTTTGTTTGGGTAAAATTTTGAATAATCACAAGGTCGGTATAATTGTTTTTTGTACACACAAACATGTAATGCACACAAACACGGACATGTACATTCTTTTGTAATTAATTTACGTATACATATATGGAATGCGAATGGTCCGACCAATCCCGGTTTTCGAGTAAACATATACAAGAAAGAAAGAAAAATGTACTCCCTCCGTTTCACAAAGAGTGTCGTTTTGAGGTTTAATTCATGTTTCACAAAGAGTGTCGTTTTATATTTTCAATGCAGAATTTTTTTAAAAATCCAGTTTTAACCTTATAATTTTAGTGTATTAATTAGAAAGAGAGATGTATTTGGTGTATTAATAAGGGGTAAAATAGAGTTTTTAATAGATTTCTTAATATGTGTGAAAAACTCTCAAATGACACTCTTTGTGAAACAGAGGGAGTATTTGAAATTACTGAATTCACATTTATTTTAGCGCCATCGCTCGTGAGACAATCAATTGAATGATATTGTTGTACATTCGCATTATGGATCAATTATTCACAAAAAAACAACCTATACGAATCTAGACACTTCTTTCAATTAATAAACCATTTTAAACATATCGGCATATTAGTCGATGTCAACAAACTATCGATTTTTTACTTAGCATATACTTGGCCTTCGCTAATTTCAGCCAACTTTGATAAATTTTGTAATCAAGCTAAGTTTTGGCAAATTGTGTTTTCAGTATATATGCATCTCTTTTTTTTAAAGTTCCATCTTTAAATTTATACAAGGAGAACACCAATTTGTTTTAAAGAAAATTAAAGACAAGGTATAGATCTAAGGCAATAAATACTTGATGTAATACTAGTCGTGCCTCATTTTGTCTCTTCAAAATCAAATTGATTCCCGAGGAGCCACCCTTCATTTGAACTTTCCCTTTCAAAAAATTTGAAATGTTTTGTACATAATTATATATATATACAGGTTTTCCGTATATATATATTATAATGATAATAGTCCAATAAAATGTTTTAGAATATAAACAAAAATTTAAGAAGATGGAGACAAGAACAAAACCAGGTAGACGTTAGGTTTGAAGTTAATGTGTTGGCTGTCAGATATTGTTTACCTGACCATGTCTTTTTAGCAACGGGTCTCTTCTCCTTTATGTTTTGTTTCTAGCCCAAACTAATAGAGATCAAGACATAAAAAAAAACAGAGTTCGATAACTGAAAAACATCATCAATTAAGGAAATCATGTATGTTTGTTTTTAGTGCAAATATGCAATGATTAATATATATATATGCAATGATTATATATGCCATGAAATAATGAAAATTACATCGTTTTTAATAACATGATCTTATGTATAAAATTCCGAACTGATATCAAAATCTTTAGTTGTCATGAATTCCACAGTGGTTAAAGGTACATAGAATGTATACTTCGATTTTTTCGATTTGAACCAACCAAAACGAACACAATGTACTACAAAAAAAGAAAAAAAAAGGAAAACTAGATGGTTCTATAATTTAATTATGAGTAATTTTGTATATAATACATAGTAATGTAACTAAAGTCTCTTTTTTTTTGCCAAACAGTAATGTAACTAAGGTCTAACTACGCATGCATGCATGATATTTATTTGAGATATGACTCGGATCCAAGATGTTATTCAATTTAATATACACCTTTTTTACGGAGACTATGACATGCTTTTAATATTCGTACAGTTTTTTTGTCTTGCACTATTTATTTCTTAAATCAAAATCAACCATTCTGTAACAGCGTTGCTCTTGACATTACTATGCCAAAAACAAAACAAAAAACCGTTTGAAATAAATTTATTTCATATGGTATAATATAACGAAACGTTGATTATATTCTTCCTGTAGTCTCAATTAAAAAGTCACAAGTTGGCGTCGATAATTACTAATCAAAACAAACAAACGAAAACTCGAGAGACTAAAAGAATATATATAAATAGTGAAATTTATTGCCCTTTTAAAAATAATAATTGACTTTTGAAGCTATTAATCAGAAAAAAATTGAGAATGAGAAAGAGAGAAAGATAGCAAAGAGAGTTAGTTCATGAAACAAAGTATCTGCAAGTTGAGCAGGAATCAGTACTTTGGGAACCAAGTATAATAAAGATGGTGGGCGGCTTTCAATGATCGGACACGCCTTCTCCGTGCCCGAGATTCTACTTCTTCGTTCATCCACATGCATATTAAGCTTATCATCATACATGCATCCATGTTTCACACACACACATATATATATATATATATATGCATATTCTTATTGCACTGATGATCATGATAGTGTTGCGGTTTAAGGTTTTGATTTTGTAAAACCAAACATTTATAGTAAACAAAACATACTTTCAAAAAAAAAAAAAATTAATAGCATACTACAGATTAGATTATCTATTTACAAATAGTTACATCTTTTCGTTTTGGACTCTCATATGTAAGATGCTAGATTTTTTTAATGAATATGATGGATATTGATGTAAAAGAAAAGCATATATTCTTTAGCAATAAAAGAAAAGAATATATTACTTCTGGACCAAATAGATAATTAATCGTTCCATTTTTTAAATATATATATCGGTGGTGGAGTTATGAACCGTTTGGCCTATACATCTCTTCAAGTGTTTATTTTTTTCCTACGTATCTCAATCTGACTCCTAAGATTAGTTGCATTCAAGTATCGGATCGTACCGTTTATAAATAGTATGTAAATATCGTTTATGATATTTTGTTTTTGTTAAATGGTTAATATATAAGTATAGTTTATGATGTCAATCATTTTAATATCTCTTATTTTTTCTATAACTTTAACATCAAACACATTTTTGTCCAAAAAAACATCAAACATTGGAAAAAGTGTATTATAGAGTCTCCTGAAATTTCACCATTTACAATAAAAAAAGTGTAGGAACAAATTTTTACCCATTCAGCTGGAAAATATGGAAAAACCAACAAACGTCAATGAACAATGTTCATCAACGAAACTGCGAAAAAATTAGTGGAATATTAAAAATCCTCTAATCTCCATTTTACATACATTAATATATTCCATTCATCTTTATTTAAAAAACTATATTTTATTATTTAAAAAAACAGTTAGACCATGACCAAAATTATACAATTTTAAAAAGCCATTACAAAAAAGATAGATGAACATACAATAAACTATAAACAATCGAATTTTCCGATTTGATTGACTTTTGTGCTTAAAAATAAAAATACTTCTAGCCGCATCTATTTCGGTTTTCACGATATGTGGACTGCCAAAGCACATCCTTGATATTTACTGATGGCTTAGCCGATCTTTTCCGGAAGATTCTTTTTTTTTAAAACTAACGTTTTCACTGAATTCATTGAATTGTTTTCTTCTTTTGGAGAAATCAATGAGGTAAACTTGTTAGAACCAAAATGGGGCTCAGCTATTCTATTACTTTTCTTTTGAACAGTAGAATGTGCTTGAGTAATAGTAGTAGCGATAACTGATAAAGTCTGAGCAGACAACTAAATAAAAGATTCAATAGGTTCATAGTTAATGATAATTGCAGGAGCTGATTGATGTGCTTGATAACATGCATATTTTACCCGTTTTTACTATCATAAGTGAGTGATTTAATAAGCATTTCACTAAAGTTTTGATGCATAAACACTAGATTTCGAATATTTGGTTGTTCAAGACACTTTTCAGGTAAACTTAGCAAAAGACGCATATTTTGGAGCAAAATGGACAATTCCGGAAACAGTGCTCGAAGACAGAAGTTCAACATCAAACGAAGGCCTTTTCACCACGAAATCAATCTCATATTTGGAGACAAGGAAGCCTTATCAGCTGTCTTTCACCATGAAGTGATTTGAGGACAATCCCACGGTTGGATCTCAAGTTATGAAAGAAGCAAGAAGGCCCGTCAAGCACCCGGAAGAACAAGCTGGCCGCGCCACGGCCGACCCAGATGACCAGTGGCCGCGCCACGGCCGGTCGCTCGAGCGGCCAGGCCATTCACATTTCCCGAGCCCATTTAAAGCCCAACTTGAACCCGCAGCCGTCTTATGCAAGCCAAGACCTAATCCACGACCTAGGACACTTGAAGACCTATATATACTCGTTGTTTAGGGTTTTTCAAAGCAGGGCAACTTATCACGAAATACTCTAAGTCATAGATTTCTTTTGGTGGCCGCGAGTCTCTGATTCGCGGTTTGCCTTTGTTTTTCAAGGGGGATTGATTTATTCTTGAACCCTTTTTGTTTCTCATCGATTTATACAAGTCATGCATTCATCAATCACATTTTCTGTCTCTACTTTCATGTCTGAGTAGTTTACTTTCGTTGGGTGTTCTTTAAGGGGATCTATGGGGAATTTCATTAAATATTGTTGAACCGATTGTTTAGGCCGTAGACTAGGATTTTCTGTCTCACATTATTCGTTCTTATTGCATGAGTCTAGCGTCATGAACTATATTCTGATCGCAGGATCTTGAGAGCGACCAACGTCCTGAATCTCAGATCTAGACCAAAATAGGGTAGATAGCATCCTTTAAAAGATGTCTGAATGTTTATCGTCCCGATCTTATTGCGTGTTCGTCTAGGACGCAGGAATGTTTATCGTCCCGATCTTATTGCGTGTTCGTCTAGGACGCAGGATATGAGAATATACCTGCGAACTAGAAGTTCGCAGATCGACCTTGCTTGATAAAGTTAGGTTCTTAAAACCAGTGAATCAGTTTGGGGAAAATCGCCTAGTCTCGTTTGCTTAGCTTTTCCGTGTTTGATTCCTAGTTAGAACCCCATAGATTTATCGAGAAGATTCCCAACGTATCGCACCCCATCTGCTTTTACATCGAGATTTACGCACTTCAATATTTACTTTTCCTGCACTGCTTGCCTGACTTCCTTTTTACAAGTCTTTAAGTTTATTTTCCTTTTCCTGTTGGTTATAGAAGAGATTGACAACCTTCTCTATATAAGACGTGATACTGCTTTTTTTTATTTCTGCAAAAACCGTGACACTTACCCTGCGTCTTTGGTTGCCTTGATTCTTCTTTTTTGCAGTTGACCTCCTCCCTGTGGATCGATACCCTAAGTACTAAAATGCACGCTGTGCACTTGCAGCTTAGGGTCCTACAAATTCAAAACTCGACGAGTCCCCAAAGAAATCCTCCAATCTCGGATGACTATTTAGACCCCATCAAACTTTTGGCGCCGTTGCCGGGGACGTTGCGTTTCGCTGTCCAAAGCAAAGGTCAGGATCACAACTCAAAGACATTCTTTTTCTCTAACTTTTAGATTTCTTTCTATGAGTTTCAGAAACCCTAAAACCGTGGAGGATCCCACGAACCAAGAACAACACGAGCCCGGACCTCCAGAAGTTGATATCGCCCCCGAAGCTCGCGTCCCATGCGACCCGCGACTTGCTGGCCAAAGAAAAGACCCGAGGGTCGATCACCTGGACGCAGAGGTCGAGCAAACCCGCCAGCTTGACGAACTCATAGACTCAATCAATGATATGGTAGTGTATCAAGCGGGCTGCACTGAAGCTGTCTATGGGCATATAGACGAAATTCAAGCCGAACTTCTCGCCAAGATGGAAGCTCTGTCTAGCGAGGTGAAGCTGCATAAGGAGCAAGCAGCCAGCAACGCAGTCCAACTGAAGAATATCTCTGATGCACTCGAATATCGCAGGCCTATCCTCGAGCAAAGCATGGAAGACATTCGCGTCTTAAATGAAAAGCTTGAAGAGACGAATGACTCTATCCATGTCAATAGAGATCGAGCCGAAGCTGACATCCTTCAACTCATAGAAGACCAAAGACGATCTTGAGGACAAAGCAGAGGAGACCGACGATAGGCTCGAAAGCATCTTCAACTGCCTGGAAAGGAAAACGGCGGCAATAAAGAGGCTGACCAAGGAACAACAGAGAATTGGCGAGGCAGTCTCTGCGATGAACATTGGCAGAACCAGGGAAATAACTCGGAAAGGCACACCAGACCGGAGCCCGAACCCAGCTGCGTTTGCACCATGCAACGCAGTCGAACCCATCGCCGAAACAAGGTTCTCAAGCCCTGAAATGAGCTTCACTGCCAGCTGCTCGAGTGATTCAAACTACGAGTTCGAAGAGACATATTCGACCGGGCCGTCGAGGTATTCGTCTCAAGAACTTCTCGAGGAAGAGACCTCCTTCCGATCGACTTCTGGGAATAATATCAACCACGCAAGACCAATAACAACGCACATTCGGAGGGAGAAGCTTTTGGAGTTCTATGCGAAAGTAAAAAAACTCCCTGCGAAAATGTTGTTCGAGGAAGCCTGGAAAGATCAGGGCTTGGCAGACTTCTTTCAGGATAGCTTAGAAAACAAGATGGATATTGAAGTCTACTTTAATCAAGCGAGACATTCAGCCGCCAATTAAGGACGCTATCAGAATGCCTCCAACGAAGAAGTATGAGTGGCACCAAAGCCGAATCGAGCCGTTGGCACTCGAAGAATTCAACAAGGTGGTGCGAGAACTCCCACCTGAAATGGATTTCGTGAAAGCCTGGAGAGATCACCTGATCGGACATTTCTTCTGCGAAAGCAGGGAGACAGTGTCTGACATCCAAAACCTTTTCAATCTCGCCAGAACTGGAAGCCAAATTAGAAACCTACACAAGATTCAAGGCCACGACCAATACCTCACAACTTGCAGCATCCGAGGTGACACTTTCAGCAATGCCTTATGCGATTCGGGATCATGCATAAACATTATGCCGGCCAGTGTAGCGCGGAAACTCGGCGTGAAATGCGTCTTCCCAACCGAGATCAAGATTGGATTGGCGGACCAATCCTTTACAACCCCGAGAGGAGTCATTTATGATCTCTCGGTCATCATTGACAATTGTAGGATCCCGGTAGACTTTTACATAGTCAAAACTCGCCAAGAAGAAGCTGCACTTCTCATCTTGGGATGGCCTTTCTTAGCCACTGCAAAAGCCATCATGGATTGGCCAAACAGGCGAGTTTTGTTCGCCAACATTGACGGGAAGAAGTTTTATCCCCCGGTACCTTACACCATGGAGAAACATCTTCTTGAGAAGGATGAAGATGCTATCATGGAGAGACTTGAGGAGCCCTTATCAGAAGAGGCCGCGCAGAAGGCAAAGACACCTTGCCTAAGGTCGAACTCCACCTCCAACTAAGCTCCCAAACTACCAAAGTCTTGCTAAAAGACTTTAAACAAGAGCGGCTCAATGGGAGATAACCCATTTTAGGTATTCTCTTTCTCATCTCTTTAACCATACTAATCTTTAGTTTTGGTTTCTTCTTAGTTTACAGCATTTACATAAACCCCAAAAGCACAAAAAAATCAGAAAATCATAAAAAACCAAAAACATGAAGAAGGAGACCCGAAGAACACTCACCGGGCGACAAACCGCCCGTGGGCCGGCCAGAAGGAGCCTGGCCGCGCCACGAGACAACGATGGCGCAGAGGCAAGATGCTCGGCCACGGCCGCGACAACCCGTCGCGCGGCCGGCCTTCCTCGGCGGATTTTTCCATCCAAACTTCACCAAACCGGATCTCCTTCAACCTGTTTCAAGCCTTTCAAGTTTCCTCCTTGATTCAATGGCTTGAACACGTCCTAAAGACCGCAAAGATCACTTCCACAACTGCGGCATGTTGCTGTTGCATCAAAGACGGTGATACAAGGCGAGACTCCATCCAAGTCAAGTTAAGTCGATGATCCATCTCTCTCGTTCTACTTCATCCTGCACGATCAACGGACCTGTATCCACGAAGACGAAGAAGAACACCACGGTTCTAGAGGAAGAAAACCGTAGTGCAAGCTCCAGAAGGAAGAAGATGCAACTTCCTTCACCAAACCGCGAAGAGGAAAGTTCCCGAAGACTAGCTTCTCTCTTCCACGATCGCGACCTTTACCAAAGCCAAGTAAGGATTTCATATGGCATTGAAGTTCAAACTAGCAACACCTGTCTTCCGGGATCCCGAACAGATCACTGGATAGGCCATCATAGACCCAAACTTCAAGTCAAGTTTCTGGGGTGACGTAATGTTCAAGACGCAAGGACGGAAGATTTTCCATCTCTCATTCACGGTGTTTCACAAAGGTCTTGGAACCAAGACGAGTACTCAACAACCGGAGTACCTGCTCTTCTCAACATAGGTGTGCCCCAACCATAATGATCATCATCATCAGCCGCCAACAACAACATCACACCATCACGACCACCACCACCATCCGAAGCAAGGAAGCTCAACCGCACAATACATTTTCTTTCGAGCTAAGTTTTTGATTTCTTTTGTTCAATTAAATCGACTCTAAGCAGGGACATAAGGAGAATGATCAAGTCCTTAGCTCAATCATACCACACAACCATACACCCACACCAAACCCAACGCCACTTTCAAGTAAGTCTTCACAAGCTTGTATTACTAACTATGCTTTTATTTGATGAGTCTTATGCATACTTACATCATTTATCGAGTCGTTTTATAGAGTCAACACTTTTTTCTTTTAGTCGGAAACTATGAACTTTGCTAGGTACAAGTCGTTTCGAACAAGGAACCTTAATGACCATTATCACGGTTTTAGAAGCAAGGTTTACTAAGTTGAACACCGCGAGTGGATCGTTCCAACGGAGAAATTTCTAATCTCTAGAGTACTCGAAGGATCTTGCGTTGACTCCGCACCTAATGAATCAAAACTTCTCGTCAAGGGGCTTGAGGTACTTCAAACTTTGCTCCTCTTTTAGACTCTAGCATGACTAAGTAGATGCAATGCAATCTCTCCTTGATCTTCCCTTGTTATAGAAAAGAAAAAAAATAGAAAGAAAAGTCTTAATTTGGGAATGGCAACCAGAGTTCCTTAAAGGACCATGACGGTTCGCAGACATCTTGAAAGCTTCGAAGAAGTGATCATTCTCAAGCTAAGAAGTAAAAGAACAAAAATATAATAAGGAAGTCGATAGAAAAAATAAAATGATACCCTAGAAAAGTAGGGAGAAATCGACTAAGGGAAGAGAAAATAGGAGAGTTGTGTCTGAAATGTCTTTGTCTAGATGTTTGGAAGATAAGAGTATAATGTATCGTCGACCAATACTCCCTCGATAGAGACCGCACGCCTAAATGAATAAAGGGGTCAACAAGGGAGAGCTCGAAATACTCAAAGGGACCATGAAGCGTATCCGGGAAGGATGAAAAGCTCAACGTAACTAGACCCAAACGCTTTGAAGCTGAATCCCAAGTTTTGTGGCTCAAACATGTCGATTGCTAGACTTGATGAGTTCCCAAGTATTGGTGAGTTTCCACGATTTCAAACCTCTTTTCCTTACTTAGATTTCTTTTTTGTTTGAGGACAAACAAAGTTTAACTCTGGGGGAGTTGATAACATGCATATTTTACCCGTTTTTACTATCATAAGTGAGTGCTTTAATAAGAATTTCACTAAGGTTTTGATGCATAAACACTAGATATCGAGTATTTGGTTGTTCAAGACTCTTTTCAGGTAAACTTAGCAAAAGACACTTATTTTGGAGCAAAATGGACAATTCCGGAAACAGTGCTCGAAGACAGAAGTTTAACATCAAACGAAGGCCTTTTCACCACGAGATCAAGCTCATATTTGGAGACAAGGAAGCCTTACCAGCTGTCTTTCACCATGAAGTGATTTGAGGACAATCCAACGGTTGGATCTCAAGTTATGAAAGAAGCAAGAAGGCCCGTCAAGCACCCGGAAGAACAAGCTGGCCGCGCCACGGCCGACCCAGACGAGAAGGTCGATCAGGATGGAGAGGAAGAGGTAGTGGACGTTACAGAAACGGATCACAAGACAAGGAGAGAGATACGTCATCAATAACCTGTTTTCGGTGTGACAAACTAGAGCACTATGCGTCTCATTGTCCTGACAGATTGCTAAAGCTTCAAGAAGCACAAGAAGGGAAAACGGCGGATGAAACTGAAGAGGCTGATCAGTTAATGGTGCACGAGGTGGTTTACCTTAACGAGAAGAAGGTGAAACCAAGTTGTTTCGAAGCCGACCTAGACACGAAGAACGTTTGGTACCTCGACAATGGTGCTAGCAATCATATGAGTGGAAATCGAGATTTCTTTATAACTCTAGATGAAACAGTTACGGGAATGGTGAGATTTGGGGATGATTCGCGTATCGATATACAAGGAAAAGGATCAATACGGTTTGTGTTTGCAAACGGAGAGAAGAAGGTGTTAAGCAACGTATACTACATACCAGATCTAAAGAGCAATATCATAAGCCTATGTCAAGCCACTGAAGTAGGTTGTGAGGTATGAATGAAGGAGAATAGATTGAGAATCTATGATCGTATGGGTGGACTGCTAATAGAGACTAACAGATCAAGGAACCGTCAATATAAAGTCACTCTTGAAGTTGAACACTTAAAGTGTTTGCAGCTAGCTTCTTTGAAGAAATCAACTAAATGGCACGCACGGTTGGATCATATTAACGTTGAAACAGTGAAGACAATGATCAACAAAGAACTAGTGATTGGTATACCAAACATTGTTGTTGAAAGAGAAACATGTGTGTCGTGCTTACTTGGCATGCAAACAAGACAGTCCTTTCCACAGTCAACTTCATACCGAGCCTCCAAAGCTCTCGAACTCATTCATGGAGATCTTTGCGGTCCTATCACACCATCAACTCCATCTCATAAAAGGTATGTATTCGTGATAATAGATGATTATTCACGATACATGTGGACAATTCTCTTAAAGGAGAAAAGCGAATCGTTCGAGAAGTTCAAGGCTTTCAAAAAACTTGCCGAACAAGAAACTGGAGTTGTGGTCAAGACATTTAGGACGGATAGAGGCGGAGAGTTCGTATCGCATGAGTTTCAGAATTTATGTGATAAGTTTGGAATCAAAAGGCACATGACTGCACCATATTCTCCCCAACAAAATGGTGTAGTCGAAAGGCGTAATAGAACTCTTATGGAGATGACTCGTAGCATCTTGAAACACATGAGCCTACCTAACTACCTATGGGGAGAAGCCGTTAGACATGCTACTTACTTGATCAATAGGGTTGGAACAAGATCAGTGGTTGGTAAAACCCCATATGAAGTGCTTAAAGGGAAGAAATCGAATGTTGGACACTTAAGAGTATTTGGGTGTTTGAGTTATGCAAAAACCGAAGCAGTTGGAAGAAAGAAACTCGATGATAGGTTAAGAATCTTGGTACATTTAGGGACAGAACCAGGCTCGAAAGCATATCGTCTTCTCGATCCTACAACCAAGAAGATTTGTGTTTCCCGTGACGTTGTTTTTGACGAAAGCAAGAGCTGGTTCTGGAACGGTGAGGAGGAAGGAGTTGATACAGAATCAGGAACATTTGTTGTTGATCTAGAGGAAACTGGAAACAGAGAGATAGTAAGAACAGATTGTTCCTTACGAAACGGAAGAAAACACCGGTGAGGAAGATAACGGTGAAATCATTGAAGAAGAGGAAGAAGACGATGATGCTAACGTTGTTCAGTTAAGGAGATCAACGAGAATAAGAGAGAAACCTGCTTGGATGAATGATTATGTCCTATTTGCTGAAACAGAATGCGAAAGACTATTGATGGTGGTTAATGAAGAACCTTGGGATTTTAGCGAGGCTAAAGAACACAAAACATGGTTAGTAGCGTGTGAAGATGAAGTTTCTTCAATCGAAAGGAACAAAACATGGAATCTAGTTGATCTTCCACCAGGAATTAAACCGATTCGTCTAAAGTGGGTCTTCAAGATCAAACACAACTCCGATGAAAGTATTAACAAGCATAAAGCGGTTTAGTGGCAAAAGGATACGTTCAAAAACATGGCATTGATTATGATGAGGTGTTTGCTCCAGTAGCACGTATGGAAACCGTTCGCTTTATCATTGCCCTAGCAGCTTCAAGAAGTTGGAAAATTCATCATCTCGATGTAAAGACCGCGTTCTTACATGGTGAATTAAAAGAAGAAGTATACGTTAGTCAGCCTGAAGGTTACGTGGTGTCAGGGAGTGAACACAAAGTCTACAAATTGAAGAAAGCCCTTTACGGGTTAAAGCAAGCTCCTAGAGCATGGAATGCTAAGCTCAACAAGATCCTCAAGGAACTAAACTTTCGACGATGCATAAAGGAACCATCGTTATATCAAAGGAATGATAAAGAAAACCTCCTTATTGTAGCTGTATACGTTGATGACTTGCTTGTGACAGGTTCTTTGTTGGAATCAATCAAGGAGTTCAAGGAAGAAATGGCAACCAAATTCGAGATGAGTGATCTCGGAAGGCTCACATATTATCTTGGGATCGAAGTGCATCAACTAGAAGGTGGGATTAGTTTGAAGCAAGAGAGATATGCTCGCAAGATACTATGTGAAACAAGAATGGACGATTGCAACATGTTACACGTGCCAATGGATTTGAATCTAAAAATATCCAAGTCACAAAAGGAAAAAGGCATTGATGAAACGGGATATAGAAGGAGTATTGGTTGCCTTCAATACCTATTACACACACGACCAGCTTTATCTTATAGTGTTGGGGTGTTGAGCAGATACATGCAAGAGCCTAAGGAATCCCATGGAGCGGCATTAAAGCATGTTTTGAGGTATCTACGCGGAACAGTTTCTCTTGGATTATTCTTCAAGCGATCGGATGAGAAAGGTTTGGTGGGCTATAGTGATAGTTCACATAATGTTGATGTAGACGACGGGAAGAGTACAACGGGACATATATTCTATCTTGAAGGTTGTCCAATTACTTGGTGTTCACAAAAACAAGAGACAGTCGCACTATCTTCTTGCGAGGCCGGATTCATGGCAGCTACAGAAGCGGCTAAACAAGCAATTTGGCTTCAAGATCTTCAAGGTGAAATAGTTGGAGAGACTAGCAAGAAGGTAACTATACGAGTTGACAACAAGTCTGCGATTGCTCTTACCAAGAATCCAGTTTTTCATGGATGCAGTAAACACATTCACACCAGGTATCACTTTATAAGAGAATCCGTTGAAAATAAGCAAGTGGAGGTTGAACATGTTCCGGGTAATGAGCAGAAGGCGGATATTCTAACCAAGACGATTGGAAGAATCAAGTTTAAGGATATAAGAGATCTCATTGGAATTCAAGATATGGGAGAAGACAACTTCAAACTTAAAGGGGAGAATGTTGTTGTAAGTTTGAAGTAGATTGGGACTCAAGAAAAAGTATATTTAGGAGCAATCTAAATATACATATCAAAAAGGGATTAGAAAATTATCGAGTAATGTTAAGTTTCCTTTTTTTAATAGGTTTTCTATTTCTAAGGCTTTGAGTCGAGCATATAAATACCGAATTATGGTATTGCTTGAGATCGTAAGGTTTTGAGATATTTTACCTATGAGAGAGATTAATAAGAAGAGTTATTTCTTATTGAGTTTGCGTTTCTATAAATATTGTAGCTAGAGAAATGAGATCATCCGTAGTGACAATAGTAGTTGGATCAACCAAGTTTGATTCGTTAGGATTTAAGAAGTTTGATTCATTACTTGCGAAGACAAAGATGTAAGAAGGAGATACATCAATGCTTGTAGCAGGAGCTGAGGTAGGATTAGTTTGATTCATTATTCCATTCATCTTAATTTTATGTATTTCTGCCAGTGTTTCAAATCCTAAGTGGTTATGGAAAAACGGAATTTAAATGTGATCGAGAGTTCGAGACTAGATATTTTGTTAGTGTGTTTACTTAGTCATTTCAGAATTCATAAAATGAGATATACGAATTAGGAGATTAGTTTGAGTTTCTGGTAAATTTTATAAATTAGAATTGTATGGTCTTTGGCATGTAGTCTTTCTAGATATAAATATATAGCCAAGACTACAATTTTAAATTATAAGTGAAAATGTATTTCATATATAATGTGACTGGAATTAAGATCTAGCTAGTATTGCTAAAACAACACCCATCTTATTGGTTGAATTAATCTTTCGCTAACAACAACACGCATCAAATAATACATACATGCATTAGGTAACCTTCTAATGCACATATGCATGCATCTAAACGTTACGTAATATTTATAGAAAAACGCGTATACGAGCTTGCATGTGTGTATGGGGACGACTAACGTAGTTATGGATTTGGACAGTAAGAGTCGCAATGGGGACCAAAACACAGTATGCCCTAAATGGCTAAATTACACCTACATCCTACGATTGATTCAGACAAGGAAAAAAGCAAAACCCTAAGTTTGTAGCTTTGAACTAAAATCTGCAGCTCTAAAACTCTAGCTCCGATCGAACATTAAATGGTTCTTTGAGATACATCAAGGTCTCGCGTGGATAATATTCTGAAGAGATAGATAATAATAAATAATAATGAAGAAAAAGGTTCAAAATAATAATAATAATAATAATGAAGAACCCTTATAAGATAAGCAAACGAACAAGTATATATATGATATATACACATACACAAATATTTGTAATTTTTTTTGAGAAAAGAACAAAAGCTTTGAGTTTTAAGTAGATATAAGTTCAGATTTTTTTTAATAAAAAAACTGTAGATATAAGAGGTTTTGGATTTCGGAGCCAACCATTGCCTTTTTTCTTTGATCATTAGAAATTCAAACTTATCACATCCTGCTATACTATTACATATTTGTCTCTTTCTCTGTGCTTTTATTACATTTGCATGACAACAATTTAATTTCCTTAGTTTCTGCCTGCACCCTACCTATACGTATCACATCCCTACACGTCTCTCGTCTCTGTAATTCGGCTGTCACTAGGATACCAACTATGTGGTGTTGTATAAAACTATATATATATATACATCTCTCTCTCTGTTACATTCCAACGGTAAAATGTGAATGTATACATAAGTTAGCAAAGGTTTTGAACTAGAAGCAGAATCTAAGGCTTTTGAATGATGACAATTTTATTTGTAAAGTATTGGTTTATTTGGGTAAAAAAATAAAATCGATTCTAGTAGAAACAAAAATGTAGAAGTAGCTCAAGAGGTGAATGAGATGGGTCCTACTCAAACTTTAATCACTAAGAAGATCTGAAATATCATTTACTCCACCACGAAATACATGAGCAACGCTTTATTGCTCTCTTCCTCTCTCTCTCAATCTCTCCTCTCTCTCATTTCAATGTGCCATATTGCATGATTACATACTATGAGTTTCATCATCTATGAAAGACAAATATTTTTTTTTTTAAGAAAAACTATGAAAGACAAATATCGTAAGTAATAATTGTGTTTGTAATACGAAATTGTTTCCTAAAAAACAACTTAACTCATTTTTGTTTTCTTTTTTGATTTACAGTAATTGACAGTAATAGAACAATATATCTATTTATTTTTGAAATGTTAAAACTTAGAAAATAGTTAGTTAACACTCACTAAAGTAGTATAGAGAGGCTTATAGACAAACAACATAAAATATAGGGGAAAGTCAAGGAATAATACTATAAGTCCATCAAAATTACCAATTACTTATTACGGAATTGACCAATAGCACATCCTCTAATGGAATTGTTTGCATGTTTTTTTTTTTGCTAAAGATTGTTTGCATGTTTGCAAACACACAAAAAATTATTGTAGATTTCAGTACAATCAGTTATATATCTGAATCTCGGCTTGCCAGAAAAAAATACAATTAGAAAACTTTTTAATTAACCACCTTAAGATTCGTTAAACGTAGCAACGAACGGACCTAAAACTAATAATCCTATTTAGTGAGTGCATGATACAAATGCCATGCATGTTATTTTTTTAATTTTTTTCAAACAAGCAAGAGATCCTCCTTGGAGTCTCAGTGTCTCACGGTTGATTTTCAACTACTACTCCCTCCGTTTTTTATTATATGATATTTTAAAAATTTGCACACAGATTAAGAAATCAATTAATTATCTATCTCTCAAAATAAAATATGTTTTTTTTTGTCAATTTTAAAACAGTTTAACTAATACAAAAATAAGATTTAGAATTCAAACAGTTAAAACAACAAAAATACAATTAATTTTTACATAAAAATTTAAAAACATCAAGTATTTTAAAACAAAAAAATACTCTTTTAAACATCTTCTAATAAAAAACGGAGAGAATATTATCTTTCTTTTTTTCTTTGTTAAAACTAGCTACTATTATTGTCTTACATTAATTAAATCTACCAATGTTTAAATTTCTAAGACACATTTATGACTTGAAACAGTCCATTTTTTAATAAAGGCTACGTACTATTTTGTGTGACCACGAATTAAAGAGCAAGAAATCATACTTTTAATTCGTCAATGGTGATTATTTGTTAAATTAGTACTGATCATGACTTCTAAATAGTGTTATTTATTAAATTTTTTATTTTTTCTGAAACATATTCATTAAATAATTGGGGTGACGGCAAGATTTTGAGAAGAAATGGCTTCCGCAAAATAAGCGGGGACCCATAATACTTTTGATTGCAAATTAGATTCGAAGAGCCCACAAGTGAATGGCATGTCCCCATCTTCTACTAAAACCATAATGAGTGGTTATGGTTATGCACCTTTTGTGATGTGCATGCATCTTCAACTTGTTTCTGTACTCTACTAGTAGAATCAAATTTAAGCAAAAAACTAAACTTAAATGCTTCAATTGATAATTTTGTAATTCTCGTGCATGTAATAACTAGTTGTTATTAGTCTCGGACTCCAAATTATTTTATAAATCGAAGCGTTGTATCTTACTGTAGTGAGTAAATATGACAAGTTTCTGAAAGTCATGTAACTTCGGCCTTGTTTTATAAAATTTAATTTCAACTTTATTTGTATTTTATTCCTAAAACTGTAATACCCCATAAAAAGACAATGACATGATCTGAGAGAAAAGAAAATCGTTGAAGTGTACTCAATCAAAAATTCCCAATGATCTGTGTTAACATGAAAAATCTCGTGTTAATTAGCTTAATTTTTATTTCCTAAACTCTGGTGTTATTAGTTATAAATGATAATTTGTTAATATCTTTAAAAATTCAAAGTTACTGAGCTGATGAACAGAAAAACATATTTTCAATCTACTATAGTTGGAAATATTTTAGGCATTACTTTTCTAATGTTTTCAAGTCTTTTAAAAACATAACGATAAAAGTTAATTCATCCGAACTTATCAAAATCTTCTGAATACTTATCAAAATCTTCTGGATACTTATTAAAATATTCAACACTCAAATCATTTAAATTATTTAGTTGAATGCAACACCAAATCATTTGACGTCTCCAAGTTCTAGATTAGTGTTTTCCTATCTTTAAGATCTGATTCGTTTAAAAAAAAAAAGTATTATTTAAATAAAAAAAATGATTATCAGATTTGTTTCGTATATCTTTTAAAGTCGCCTTAGACCCGTATGTTTCTATGTATTAAGTCAAGTGATCTTAGTTCTAGTCCTGGACGAATTACCAATAACTAAAATACTGAACCAAACCGAATTAAGAGGAATCAAACCGAACCAAATAATCATAGAAACGGATCCACTGCAGAATTTCAAATGTCAGCAAATGGACAAATTAAAGTGGGCTGACTTGTCCCAGTTACCAAAACAAGTAATTTATTTTTGCTATTATTTTTGCTATTTTTGCTATTTTTGCTATTTTTGCTATCCACTGGTGCATGAAATCATTAGTGCTGTCAGATTAACTAAAGGGTAAGAAACCAATCAGTTTTTTTTTACTTCGAAGTGACAAGAGCGAGAATAAGTGAATTCGAAGAGCACAATCTATCTACAATCTTATAGAAAGCTTAAGGAATGTCTGCCTGAACTTAAAATTGTGGGCCTTTTTAATTACAGTACTCTCTCTCGTCTTGTTCCATTCTATTATCATAGAGAATCCAATGCCAGCGGGCTAGAAAGAAATTGGGCCAAAAATAAATTAACATATTCATATTATGGGCCTAAAGTGAGCCCAATTAGATGATTCAATCAATAAAATTAGCATATCCTTATTCGAAAACGGCGTGTAGTTCGTATCCACAATCGCCCGTCATACTTGGGAAATTATAGGTGAACAAAGCCGAATAAGAAGTTTGAGAAAACTTATGGAGACGGTTCGAAAATAATTTTTTTTTGGGGATATAGAGAAAATTGGAATTAGATGAGAATGTGAAGTTAGATAGGATCAAGACTCAAGTTGCCAAATAGGAAAGAAAATCGAATCTTGTAAAGTGAATATTTGAGGTCGGCTTGAGATGGAAACCGGAGATTAACCAAAGTCTTGGACGAAAAATGAATCTTGGTTTTCCGAGATACGGACTGAATTTGTTTTTCTTTTTCTCTTTTGGCTGTAAATGGAACATGGAAGGATTCTGGAGTCAATAATAATGATGATGAGTGGATGACAATTAGGGTAATAAATGTTGGAGATGGAAAACTTGGTGGGCAAGTCCCTTTCCTCTGTATTAATGGTGGAACATCACAAATTATTCAATTAGGGTTTTCCTTGTCATTTCTTCATGTCTCCGAACCAGGCCCCGAAGCTATGCTTTCGGAAACCTGTGTTGGTAAGATCCTCCTCTCCTCTTCAGTTCTGTAAAGAATTGTCATTGCCACAAACCCTTCCTGACACCATCGTGTGCGCTGATCCTTGTAGACCACATCTCGTAACAGTCGTGGCTAAGAAGGATGGTGACATGACTCCCCTGCCATGTTTTCCAAGAAAGACGAGCTGTTTCGCATCCCCGGATCTGGAGGCCACCTTATTGGATCATGGGATCTCAGTGGCAAACCGAAGCACACACCTCAGATTCAGAGGTTGCGGTTTGAAAACGTTCCCAAGATGACAAAGACCAAACGGGAGCTCCTGGATTCTTGCTAGACAAGCGAACACTTGGTGGAGTCAACATCCACGGGGGAAACTTTCTTGGTTAAGTGGTACAAGAAGACCCTTGCCAAGACCATTGAGAGAATGGAAACAGAAGCTCTAATGGTGTTCAAGCTAGACGAAGAAGAAGGAAACGCTGTTTACACTCAAGACATTGGAGATCTTTTCATTTTCCTCACAAAGTCTGAAACTTTCTGTGTCCCTGCTAGCTCCTTTCCCCACATGCGTCCTAACCGAGTCAAAATCTTTGATGTCGACGAAACCACAATTGTCAATCTGGCTGCTCAAAACTGGAATTGTTAAAGTAGAGTCTAGCCTGTCTTGTCTTTTCTCTAAAACCCTTTCAAATATCATATCTTTTTAAAAAAAAAATTATATGTGAGTTGTGATTGATATGCATATGCTTTTGGAGAAATTAAGTTTGCTGCCATCTATCATGATTAGTATATCCCAACTAATTATGTTTAAGCTATATCCAGTAATCAGGTATCATTTCATTTGTACTTTAGGTACATGGGTTCCATTCTCCTCGCGAAATTACGAAGCTAATTCACATTTAGTATTAAAGGAAACTCAAATCCGTCAACAATAAATTTCAACAAGCAGAGAAATTACGTGAACAGTTTAACCCCAAGAAATGTACATTTTTAGAATAATATTAATATTTAACTGAAATCAACATAAGTTTATGATATCAAACTAATCCACAAATTATTAATCATGCAGGCACACTATGTAGCCTAGTTAATAGTATAGAAATGAAGATTCATAACCCACTAACCTCTCAAGAAGAGAAGAAGATCATGTAAAGTAAGCTCTTAGCCACTTGAGGGAAATAACATGTTCGTTATGGTAAAGTCAACCAGCAATTTATCTTTTGGTAAATTTTAGGTCGGTTCGAGATGAAAATTGGAGATTAATCTAATGGAATTAGGGACTGGATTTGCTTATCAACAAATATTAACTGAAAACACTATGCTATAAGTCAATGTACTTTTGAGAATCTAAATTAGAACCACTAATTTCTATACATCAAAAAATGTTTTTCTTATCAACAACATTGACAGAAACCACTATGTTGTGTCATTGTCTTTGAAAATTAGTATACATATAAGTCATATAAATCTATGTGGATTCAGATTTTTTTTAGAATTTATATAGAAAATAGGTTCGAATTCTTGCTAATTCGGTCTAGCTCTAAACCAAGTTATTACACTCACTGTAGTTGAATTAAGAACCGGTTCAGGAAAAGGGAAAATTGTAAAACCGGGAAAGTAGAAGAGAAACAGGTTGGAAATACTCTTTTCATGGAAATATATATTTACTTTTCATTGCTACTTTCGGTACATGGAGAAAGAGCCAAACTTGGCGGCTTGAATCTGGAAGGACATTTTTATGTGTGATGCTTAATTCAGGAACAAGACAATGGCTTGATTCTTGAGTTTCACAGACAATAGTTTGATTCATCGACTTAGCTTATGCATTCATTGATCAGCAATGGCTTAACATATTCCTCAACGGTCAATTTCTTTCAATGGATTTGTAATATTCTGATAGATGTAGCTTTACCATTACAATGCAGAGGTCAGTGGCGAGTCCAGGAACTATTTTAACCGGGGTCAAATAACAATTTTAGAAAAAAAAATTTTATCAAAGGGGTCATAGAGAGAATCGAATCTGGGTCTGTGGGTTCAATAAGCACATTTTTCCATTAGTGCTAGTGATTTTCTTAAGGCTTTAGTTACATATACATGGTTTATCAATATTTAAAGGGTGTCAAGTGACACCCCATCTCCCTTACTAGACTCGCCACTGGCAGAGGTTGCGGTTTAGAAACATTCCCAGTCTGACAGAGACCAAACGGGAGCTCCTGGATTCTTGCTACACGAGCGAACACTTGGTGGAGTCAACAACCACCGGTGAGATTTTCATGGTTAAGTGGTACAAGAAGACTGTTGCCAAGACCATCAAGAGTATTTAGAGAATGGGAACAAAAGCTCTAATGTTGTCCAATCCTAGACGGGAAAGGAAACGCTGTTTACACTCAAGACATTGGAGATCTCGTCATTTTCCTCTCAAGGTCCGAACCTTTCTGTGCCCTCTGCTATCTTCTTCCGAGCCATGCGTCCTAACCACGTCAAATTCTTGGATCTCGACGAAACCACAGTTATTGATCTTGCTGCTCAGAACTGGAATTGATAAGGTAAGAGTCTAGTAGTCTGGAATTGAGTTTTTTTTTATGTCTAGAGTCTTGTCTTTTCTCTTAAACCCTTTCAAGATTGATTGATATGCATATATGCTTTTGGAGAAATTAACTTTGCTGCCATCTCTCATGATCAGTAGATCCCAACTAACTATGTTTAAACTATATCCAGTTATCAGGAATCTTTCATTGCTACTTTAGGTATATTGGGTTCCATTCTCTGTAATCTCTCTTTCATTTGATTTTCATTCGACCATTTCGTTAGAGTTTATTCAACAAGAGATTATCAGTCTTGAACCGCCAAAGATAACCAGGAATCTGACCAAAGATGTTTGTGTGCACCTTTACAGATTCCTTCCCTGTGTATATAATCTCATTGGCTATGCATCCTAAGAAAGATCAAATGGCTCAAAAGGAAGAGGTACTAAAGATTACAAAACTTGGTATGTACATATTTTCCAGAATTAAAGTAAACGATCTTGAATGATCTCATGGTTTGAGGAAACTTATATCTCCTACGGAATCCAACAACGCCAAGGCCAGGGCTATTGAAGAGACTTCTTGGTGAGTAACATGATTGTGAATCTCATCTCTAGTTTCAGCAGATGTATGATCTTTCTTCGGATTGTCTTTTTTAATCTGCGGAAGCAAGTGTGAAAGCAGATTCAAGAACCAAAAGGGGACGGATCATGCTTCTCACGTTAATTCCTTTCCTCAGTCTTTGAAAGCAAAATTAAAGGCTGATGGTTATATACGCTGATAGCTACAAGTCAAGTCATTGCAGGAATCTTGATTGTTGTGTTTCTTGCAAAGCCTTTCATGATGAACATCGCGCTCTCGTCTGTATTAATTCCCCATAAAAGGACACGATGATCTGAGAGAAAAGAACATCGTTGAAATATACTCAAATCAAAAAGTCCGAATGATTTGTGTTAACATGAAAAATCTCGTGTTAATTAGTTTAATTTTCTTTCCTAAACTCTGGTGTTATTTAGTTAATTATTATAATTTGTCAATATCTTTTAAAATTCAAAGTTATTGATGAGCTGATGAACTGAAAAACATATTTTCAAATCTACTATAGTTGGAAATATTTTATGCATTATTTTTCTAATGATTTTAAAGTGTTTTAAAGGGTTTCTTAATTTAAAAACATAAAGATATAAATTTCAAGGGTTTTTTTTTATAAGCAACTTCTGTGAATACTTGTCAAACTTATCATTGTACTCAAATCATTTAAAATACAAATTTCACGGGTCTTTAAATTTGTATTATCTAAAAAAGAAAAATAATAATTATACTGATTATACATAACTTTAAAAAAATGTTAGATCATTTTTTTAATTTTTTTTAATCTGATATTTTTTCAATCTCAAAAATAATAATTATATATGATTTTAACTAATTTTCATATTATTATATTAATTTTAACTATTATAAAAATAATTGATATCCAATTTAAAGTTATGCATAATGAAACTTGACAGAAAGATAAATTTATTTTATGATTTATGAAGAAGTAAAAAATAAAAAATAACAACATATAAACTATTTAATTAACATTTTAAACAACTAAACATAAAATTTATTGTAAAAGAACTTGAACCACTAAAAAAGAGACATGTGTCCCATTTGAGTGGTTCTCATTAGGTTCTCAAAGTTCTCTCATATGAGAACCAATCCTCATGTTTACTTATTAAAAAAAGTATTTATTATTTTAATTATATTTTAGTGTGAGATATCCATTGAATTCCCCTCAATGTTGAAGCTCTTAAACTTGTATGTCTCTTGGTGTACGATCTAGTGATTATCACACACTCGAACGTTAGAAATCCATTTCAATTATTTTACTTCCATACATATCTCATTGGGGAAAATGACAAATAAATATTCAACTTTAGCCAAACAAAACAAAACATCACCTTTCTAAAAAAATTGTAAGCCATTCCTACAATATAGTTCACTTTTCCTTAACTCTTAGAATTATCTTCTTACATATCTAGAAGCATTTTATAAATGTTTAACATACTATTCCAACATATTTGGAATTATATTTCAAAATATTTAAACTGATTTCCAAATGCCAAAATTATTTTTAAATAGTTAGTAAAGTTTTACAAATATTTGAGGAACCTATTCTTGAAAATGAATAAATCAATCCTAAAAGTTTAGAAAACCCTATAAAGAAAATAATTTTAGAAAAAAAAATATTCCATTTTTTAATTTATATATAATTATAAATTAAATAAGGATAAAATTCTATAAAAATTCCAAAAAAAAATTCTCTCTCTCTTGCGCTCTTTCTTTTCTCTTCTAGGTTTTCTAAGAAAAATGAATTTCTCTTTTCTGAAACTTTGTAAGCTTTCATCTCTTTCATTTGCTCCAAATCAATCTCGCTTTCCCATTCGTTGCTCTGAAAAATCAAGATTGTACCAAAGAAAAGGGGATGAAGTTGATCATATTTACAGGAGAAACAAACTCCATCTCAAACCAACTCAACACAGAGAGAATATTGTTACTAGCTGGATCAAAAAAAAAGATGAGGAAAAGAAGAATGAAAAAAAAAAATAAGAATAAGATGAATGAAGAATTTGACGATATTGAGTTTGACGATATCTTAGGAAAGGATAAGTGACAAGTAATTTTATTTATGCTTTCATGGAATTGGGATTCTTAAGGAAGAGAAGAAGGATTATGTGGAGAATGAGAGGAAGAAGAAGGGGGTGAAAGAGGAGGTTGAAGAAATCCACTTTTTCTCTGTTGTTTAGTTCTAAAATATCTTTTTCAATTTTTGCAGGTGAAGATATTTATACAAACAGAAAACTAGATTGACTTTGTGTGCAAATTTTGATAAAATGTTACATTTCTTTAAAACATTTAAACCGATAAATCTATTAAACTTCTCCCCTTTCCTTTAATGATACTCCAAAATCTTATAAGCTAAATTGAATGAAACATCCTGATTTTGAATCCATAAATACATGCAAGAGAAGAAGGAGAAGAATGAGCATGACGTGATAAAGTTTGAAGATGTGCTAAGAAAAGACTAATAACTTTCATGCTCACCAAAATTGGTGTCCTCAAGCCTAAGGAGGAGGAGAAGAAAGAGGATGAGGCAAAGGAGGAAGAGAAGATGAAGAAGCAGAAGGAGGGTGGAGGATGAGGAATATGAAAGATACTGTTTGAGGGTTGAAAAAGAGGAGAAAGAGAGGAAAAAAATGAATAAGGAGGGTGCACAAAAATAATTTGATGAGGAAGCAAATTATCTATTGTTTGCAGCATTGGTGTTGGGTGCCTTGCTGAAACATAAGTTTTAAGCCACAAAAATTGGTTTTGTTTAAACTCATCTTTTCTTGTGTTTTCTCTGTTTTATTGTATTGTTAGGGATTTGTCGCTTTAAGCCATCATGGGTTTTGTTTAACCCCATTTTCTCTTGTGTTTTCTATGTTTTATTGTGTTGTTAGGGATTTGTCGCTTTAAGCCATCAATCTTTTAATCTACTTATGTTCAATCTCATGTTTAATCCTTGTAATTGTCTATAATACTAGATAATGATCCACTTATACGTGGATTTATAATGAAATATTTTATACGAGAAAGAGAGAAAAAAGATGGATGAGGAGGGTGCACAAAAATACTTTGATAAGGAAGCAAATGATCTCTTGTTTGCAGCATTGGTGTTGGGTGCCTTGCTGAAACATATGTTTTAAGCCACAAAAATCGGTTTTGTTTAACCCCATCTTCTCTTGTGTTTTCTCTGTTTTATTGTATTGTTAGGGATTTGTCGTTTTAAGCGATCGTGGGTTTTGTTTAACCCTATTTTCTCTCGTCTTTTCTATGTTTTATTGTGTTTTTTGGGATTTGTCGCTTTAAGCCATCAATCTCTTAATCTACTTATGTTCAATCTCATGTTTAACCCTTGTTATTGTCTATTATACTAGAATAGGACCCGCATATATGCGGATTTGAATAACATATTTTAAACCGGTAAAAACTTATTTGAAAAAACATCTGATCACTTGTGAAGAAAAGTAAAATTAAAAAAATATATAAATTAATTTATTTATTTATTTTTATTTTTATTTTTTGTAATTAAATTTTATTACAATTTTCAGATATGATTTTGATATAATAAAAGAAATATCTTTTTGTTGTGAAAAATACAAATATAATTTTTACATTCTCAAACAAAATCTATTCAATAGTATCAAAATTTAATCGATTAACTTGACATTTGTCACGATTAGCCCTGCAAATTTCGGGACGGGTACCCGGTTCCCAACCGTACCCGTTTCAAATTTCCCGTCCCGTTCCCATTTCCGTTTAAACAAATTCCCGTTCAGGACCATTTATTTTTTTCAAACGGGTACGGGAAGGGTAAGGGAAGGGAACGGGAATACCCGAACTTCCCGAATTTCCCAAATTTTTTTGAATTTTCCCAAATTTTTCAGAAATTTCCCCAATTTTCCTGAATTTTCCCTAATTTTCTCGAATTTTCCCGAATTATCCAAAATAATTACCCGTTTGGGAAAAGAATTTACGTAAGGGAATTTTCCGAACCCGTCCCGTTCTTATGGATTCCCTTTTGGAAATTATTTTTCAATTCCCGAATTTCCCGTTCCCGTCCCGTACCTGTAAATTCCCGTCCTGATACCCAAAATTTTCAGGGCTAGTCACGATCATGTTAATTACTAACTTTGACGCATCCTACTTTTTATAATAAGATTGTATATTTTCCTAAATTTTAGTTATTATTAGTTACTTTTATTTTTTATTTTAGATTTTTATTGAAGTATATTTTTATCTTTTATTTTTCCTTTTTATTTTAATCATTTTCTTTTTAGGATTATTATTTGAGTATATATTTTTTAATCTAAATTTTTATTTACTACTTTTAATCATAATGAAAATAACATATTTTATGGCGTTTTGTTAATAAAAGCACAATTTTATTTTAGTCTTGTTTAAGTTATATCATGATTGTGTTTTAAGGCTCGAATAACTGTTATTATGTGAATAAAGAAACTAAATATTTATTAAATTAAACAAATATTTTATGGTTAATTAGAAGTGTGAACCGTAGCGATCCAAACGGATAATCAAAATGGTTAAATTTATGCTTACAATGAAAAACATAACGAAAAAAACTTATTTTCCTTTTTCTTAATTTTTTTTTTATTTATTTTTTTTTATTTTTTGATTTTCTTTTTAGTATTAGTAATTGATCATACAATTTGCTTAATCTTAATTTCTTTAATCTAAATGAAAAACATAAAAAAACTATTTATTTTCCTTTTTCTTAATTTTTTTTTTTACTTTTTTCCCTTTTAGTATTAGTATTCGATTATACAATTTCCTTAATCTAATTGGAAAACATAAAATAAATTTATTTTCCTTTTCTGTTTTTAAAACTAATTTTTAGTTTTTTATAAACATTATGTTAAAATCTAATTGGTTGGATTTTTTAACACATGTCAAAATCTAATCGATTAACTTGACACGTGTCACGATCATATTAATTAGCAACTTTGACGCATCCAACTTTATATAATAAGACTAAATAATGATCCGCGTATACGCAGACTTATAATGAAATATTTTAAAATTATTAAAATTAAATTGAAAATTATAAGATCAAATCAAAATCACATAACTCGTAAAGAAAAAAATAAATTTCAAAATCAGGTTATGAAGTAAAGTCCATGTTTTCTATTTAGGATCGTTAGCAAAGTCCACATAATTTCTAAATCGAAACTTTTCAAGAGGTATTTTAGAAAAATGTTAACCTAGTTAATTTGATCATAAATTTATTATCTGAAACTTTGTAGCTTTTATTGCAATTTTGCACATTGAAATTGCAAATTTCAATAAGATTTCATTCACATAATTAACCTCCAGACTTTTCAAGAAGGAAATGATGCATAAAGCGGATTAATTAATATTTTAGAAATAGACTGGATGACTGTTGTTTAAATAAAAATACCTTCTCATCAAGTAAGAGAAAATTTATTCATATAAGCTCGATACTGGAAAAAAACAAGAAGTATGAGGAAAAGAAGAATAAGATGAATGAAGAGTCTGACAATATTAAGTTTGGCGATATCTTAGAAAATGGTAAGTGACAACTAATTTTATTTATGCTTCATGGAATTGGGATTATTAATGAAGAGAAGAATGATTATGTAGAGAATGAGAGGAAGAAGAAGGGAGCAAAGAGGAGGTTAAAGACCAGATTGACTTTATGTACAAATTTTGATCAAATGTTACATTTCTTTAAACCATTTAAACCAATAAATCTATTGAATTTTGTCAAACGATTTTATCCTCAAGATAAATAATAGATAAATGTCTATAATTTAAAAAAAAAAACTATTTATAAAATTGGGGAGAGCTTTCAACTCTCTCTCTTGCACTCTTTATCTCTAGCTCTATCTATAAAATTGGCGAGAGATTTTCTCTGTTTTATGTTCAAAATGAATACCTTATTTCTATATCCTTCCCCTTTCACTCTTTCCTTTGCTCCAAGAAAACTCTAATTTCTCACTATTTGCTCTAAAAGCTCAAGTTTGTACACGAGAGAGAGGCTTGAAGAAAAGTTGGATCAAGAAAAACAAAAATGATGCGGAGGAAATTAAATTTGGAGACATCATGAGCAAGGGTAAGTGGAAGCTCATTGAGTTTATGCTTGTTCAGATTGGTGTTTCTAAGGATGATGAAGAAGAAAAGAACGAGAGGGAGAAAAATGAGAATGAAGAAAAAGAAAAGAAGGAGAGGGAGGAGAGGGAGAAGAAGGAGTATGAAGAAAAAGAAAAGGAGAGAAGAATGATGAGGAAGAAATTAAATTTGGAGACATCATGAGTAAGGGTAAGTGGATGCTCATTGAGTTTATGCTTTTTCAGATTGGTGCTTCTAAGGAGGATGAAGAAGAAAATAAGGAGAGGGAGAAGAAGGAGAATGAAGAAAAAAATGGAGAGGGAGAAGAAGGAGAATGAAGAAAAAGAACAGAAGGAAAGGAAGAAGAAGGAGGAGGGAGCAATTTGAAAAGAATTTTGAAGAGCTTGAAAAGAAGATTGAAAAGGAGGATGAGCAAAGGAAAAAGAAGGAGGATTAAGAAGAGGAGAGGAAAAAGAAGGAGGATGAACAATTTGAAAAGGATTTTGAGGAGCTTGAAAAAAGATTGAAAAAGAGGAAGAAGAAAGAAGAAATTATGGTGTTGGGAGCCCTTTTGATGGATCATGGATTGCTCTTGAAGGCGGTCAACAAAGGGGAGAAGGATGTGCTTCTAAGCATGGAGATTGAAAAGGAGGAAGAGGAAGGGAAGAAGAAGGAGGAAGAGGATGATGTAGGTTCGATGGTTTAATTAATGCTCTGTTTTTGTATTAACAAAGGTTGCATTGTTTGTTTAGCGTTTGATGAGCTGGGTTAATTTAAGTGTGTTAAACTAAGTGTGTTAACTAAGGTTGCATTGTTTGTTTAGCATTTAATGAGTTGTTTTAGTTGAAGTGTGTTATCTAAGGTTACACTGTTTTTTACTCAGTATTTCTTAATGATGTGTGTTAACTAATGAAGTGAATTCAGTTTCAGAGAATTGAAAACTTAAATGATACTCCATGTGTCCCATTTTAATTGATGTTATAGGTAAAAACACACATATTAAGAAAAGTAGTTCATATTTAAAAATATCATTTAAAATTAGAAGGCAAATAGGCAAAAGTGGAAGTATTCTTGGTGAACTCAGATAGTAATATTTTTTTAATCAAAGTTGGATTAAAATAAAATGAAAATTTGCATAGATATTTGGAAAAATCAAATAAATTGGGACAAAGAAAAATCTCTTGAACATTAATTAAAATAGGACAGAGGGATATTAAAAATGATATTGTAAATAGAAGCATTAAATTTTGTCAAGTGATTTTGTCCTCAAGATAAATAATAGATAAATTTCTATAATTTAAAAAAAAATTCACTCTCTCTAGATTTGTTTACAAAATTGGCGAGAGCTTATTTCTGTTTTATGTTCAAAATGAATACCTTATTTATATCCTTCCCCAATGAACTCTCCTTTTACTCTTTCCTTTACTCCAAGAAACTACAATTTCTCACTATTTGCTCTACAAGCTCAAGTTTGTACACGAGAAAGAGGCTTGAAGCGAAGACGTTCTAAAGAGAAATCAGTTCAATCTCAAAACACTTCAAGAAAGAAAGGAGCTTGTGAAAAGTTGGATCAAGAAAAACAAAAATGATGAGGAGGAAATTAAATTTGGAGACATCATGAGCAAGGATAAGTGGAAGCTCATTAAGTTTATGCTTGTTCAGATTGGTGTTTCTAAGGAGGATGATGAAGAAGAAAAAGAAAAAAAGGAGAGGGAGAAGAAGGAGAATGAAGAAAAAGAAAAGAATGAGAGGGAGAAAAAGGAGAATGAAGAAAAAGAAAAGATGGAAAGGGATAAGAAGGAGAATGAAGAAAAAAAAAAGAAGGAAAGGAAGTAGAAGGAGGATGAGCAATTTGAAACGGATTTTGAGGAGCTTGAAAAGAAGATTGAAAAGGAGGATGAGCAGAGGAAGAAGAAGGAGGATGAAGAAGAGGAGAGGAAGAAGAAGGAGGATGAGCAATTTGAAAAGGATATTGAGGAGGATTTTGAGGAGCTTGAAAAGAAGATTGAAAAGAAGGAAGAGGAGAGGAAGAAGAAGAAGAAGAAAGAAGAAATTATGGTGTTATGAGCCCTTTTGATGGATCATGGATTGCTCTTGAAGGTGCTCAACAAAGGGGAGAAGGATGTGCTTCTAAGCATGGAGATTGAGAAGGAGGAAGAGGAGGGGAAAGAAAAAAAAGATGAAGAGGCAATGAAGGAGAAATATGCAACCACCGGTGACATTGGGCTAGTGGTTAAGCGCAGAGGTTGGTCTTGTTGCACTCCTAGTTCGAGTCCCGGTGGGAGGGGATTTAAACTCGCTCTTATCCCTGGTTCAAAGAGACTATAGGCTTTGGCACAAAACTTCTTGGAATTCAAAAAAAAAAATTAAGAAAACAATAAATTGAAAAAAAAAGAGGCAAAGCTTTCTCTCCTCTGGGAGGCTCTGTAGAAGAAATTCATTCACAAGGTGTCAGGACAACAGAGTGAGATTTGGGACCATCACTTGGGGATTGGAACCAAACTTGTTATGTACGACCTAAACTGTTTTTTTTTTTTGAAAGAGGAGAAACTTTCTTCATAGGGTCTCATTCCATATAATTCAAATATGAATGCGTTTGGAGTTTGCGATTACACGAGAACAAAGATTAATAATTGTACATTGTCAAAATAGTAGTACATTTGTGGTTACGTTTTCTGCAGAATCGTGCATGAAATATTTAGGATCCAATACGAAATCAGAAGTTAAGGTCCTAAATAATACATTAAAACACTAAAATTACAACTCAAATTTGGCAAAATAAATTGGTTTTACGATATTTGTTTATTAAACTAAAAATTTTTACCTTAAAAAATAAATCAAACAAACATAAAAACCAAATAGCCAAATAATCTGAAAACAGTTTATCTACCTTATAAATCCATTAAAAACTACTATACACTATATATATACAAATACAAAACAAATAATCTAAACCTATACTATTATTATATTTTTGTTGAATATTATTTGGTTCAATTTTGGACAAACCAAATTATAACCAAAAAAAAAAATCAATCCACCACATATATATTTTTAATATGTTACATGTACAGTGTTTACAATGTTGCACATGCCTAGATTTTTGTGTCTTTGCACGTACCCAAATTTGTGTGTCTCTCTAAATAGAGGAGGAATCAGACACGAACCACATGAATCATTCAAAAAAGTGAATATATATAGAAGCCATTTCGCAAGGAACCAAACTGTTAGAATATCTTTCAATCAAAACTCAAAATACTTTAGCAAAAAAACTCAAAATACTTAATAATGAGCTAACAAAAAAATAGTGCTCGTAATTTTGGTCTTGCACTCTTTCTCTCCACAATTTAGTCTGCTGAAATCCAGTTACAATAGAGGTCAACTAACATCGGTAAGAAAATTAGATTTTGTAACTTCAGTTGTTATTGTAAGCGTAATTTAGTTGTCGTTTTTGTTACTTTTACAAAGATATTTATATTTAGTGATATTTCTAATAAACATTGATCTATTTATTTTTGTTAGCGTGTGAACAAATAATAGGTATTTTTGATGTAAAACAAATAAAATACTTAGAAACATGAAAATAACTGAGTTAGAAGAAAGGGTTTGAAAACTGAAAAGAGTTACAATGAGTTAGAATCAGAGACGCAGAAACGGAATAAGGAGTTTGAAATCACTTGAATTGATGGACCATAAATTTTATGGTATAAGTCAACCGCTAGGTTCTTATGATGACGGTTTTGTTTTGAGTGCAAATTTTAGATCGGTTTGAGATGAAAACCGGAGATTAATTAAAGTATTGGACGAAAGGAATCTTGGTTTTTTTAGACATAGTGGGATTACGGGGTGAATTTGCTTGTAGGGGTGTAAATGGAATAAGATGATGTGCATTATGACAATGACTGAATCATAAGATTCGAATATATGTTGAAGAAAGAATGGTAATTTCGGTTTAGCTCTAAACCGGGTTACAAATTCACAAGGAATCTTGGTTTTCTTAGGGACTTAATTTGCTTTTAGGGGTGTAAATGGAAGATGATATGGATTATGATGAATCTATGACAGTGATTGAAGGAATGTTTAATTCGGTTTAGCTCTAAACCGGATATTTACAAGTCACAAATTGAATTTAGGGATCCATACAGTGATCTCAAAACGGAAAATTGCAAAACCAAGAAAGTACTAGAGAAAGTGAGAAACAGGCTGGAGATACTCAGTTTTTATATTATTCTTCTCAGGCACAGCTTAAGAACAGAGCATAATTAACCGTTTCTCTCATTAAACCTCTAATTTTAAAAAAAAAATTAATTTAATTAAAAACAAATTAACAAAAGACAACGCACCAACCAACGAGTGATTAGAGTTTTTAAGACAGAGAGATTTGTGTGTCAGGTGGGTCCCAAGCCGTTCGGGCCCCCACATTCCTTGAGGCATGTCTTTACTATTTAACCAAGTAATAGCATCTCGTCTTCTTTCACCAATCGGCATTTTTCTTGATTTCTGGTGAGATTTCAACAAAAAGAAGAAGAAAATAAAGATTCCCTCGCCGGAATAATCACAGGAGATAAGGAAAAAGAATGGCGTCCCTGAAATTTCCGTTGGAGATTCTCGCCGTCTTCGTCATCATCTCCGTGATTCTCTTGCCGGTTGCTCAATCGCAATCTTCTTCGCCAGCTCCCGCACCCACCAGCGATGGTATAATATACATATATAATCTTCGATTAATATTTTACCATTTTGGATCAAAAGAATGTTTAAGAAGAATTTTGTTTTTTTTGATATTTGTTTTGATCTTGGGATTTGGCAGGAACATCGATAGATCAGGGGATAGCGTATGTTCTAATGATGGTGGCTTTGGCGTTGACTTATTTCATTCATTGAACTTGATGGATCCTCCAATTTGTTCTTCCTCCCACAATGATTTTGTTTCCTAGTCTTTGTGTTCTTAATTATTTTGATTTTTTTTCTTTTTGTTTCTTAACCTGTGACGTGAGATTTGTAGAAAATCAAAAGAGAGTTAGGTTTTGGGACATCATGCTTTGTTCTGTTTGTGTTGGTTGGATTATTCGTGTAATTTACTTCTTTCTTGTTTTATGAAAAAAGCCTAATTATATAATAATTATTATTCAAAAGAAAAAACGAATCGTAATACTCTTTCAGCTGTCGAAGCTCTGGCGTGAAGATTGCATTAGAATATTAGATTAAATTGGATTTTAACATAGCAAATGTTAGATTTTTCCGGCCACCGCGCACTTCTGTTTATCTTTGTTCCTATATCAAAATCGGGTCGTATTATGATGATTTCCGTTTATAAATTTCTGTAGTGGCACTAGTTTCAAAATATTTTCTAACCTTTGTGTGAATGACTCGGTTATTGTTTCTCCTTCGTATTCGTATAATATATAGTTCAATTTGTGGATCAAATTTCATAGTTATGGCCGATAATTATTACAATTTACCATCAGTTCGTCGTTATCGCACTATATATTCAATAGTAACCAATACAATGAGTTATTTGAGGATGCGAATAAGTTTAGACGAGTATTACATGCTCTAATCTAATTTTTCATAAGCCATTACAATTTTGTCCATTCACATCATTTCCCGGTAACCATCACTATCCTCATCATAATAATAAATTTCACAATTTATTTTCACGTATCTCTTACCAATTCATATATAATAACGAATTCATCACTAATTTGTTATATGGTGTCAAAAAAATAAAGATTGTTTCTCATTTTTTATTTTTATTTTTCTCAACATTTGCTAAAAGTCAATTGTTGTTCTCTCATATCTGACAAACTTTTTTCTTACAAACTTCTAATAGTTTTCACTTTTTAGGTTCATAAGTTTTATATTATATCATTTGCATGTGAAACGATTTTGGGCTGATCTATTTCTCCTTCAAAACTTTCATATAACATCGTATCTACACAATGTTAGTAATTAGCATTTTACATTTTGTTTAAACAGTAAATTCAACTTCCAAAAAAAACAGAGGTGACGCAACAAAAGCATAAAACCGTTGCATATATGTGATACGACTTTAAATAAATCGCGATCATATTATCAGAGAGAAGGACATGCAATTGAGCTTATAAGCTGCGGTGACGGACTCAGCGACGCCTCCAGGAATAATGTTGTTGAAAGGAGAATGATCGAGCTCAGCCTTGACCGCTGCTTCTGCGTCCTCACTCGTCACTGATCTGTCTCTCCTTACTCTTACATCAATCTCCGCGATAACGTCGCGGAGTTCCGTCTTCTCATCTTTCCTGTCTATTTTCTCGTTCCGAGCAACCGCCGCCTTCGCCACGGTGGTTACACTACCGGCGTTCTCTACGTCGTCTCCTGTAGCCCTGGCTTCCACCTCTTTTATGGCAGCAACGTCGGTGGTTTCCACCGGTTTGTGGCCAACGTTAATAGACGCTGCTTTAAGAGCCTCCGTTAAGGTCGTCGATCTTCCGACAAGTGCTTCAGCCGCCGTGGAAAGTTGCTCTGTAGGGCCTATAAACTGTTATCATACAAATATGAATGCGTTTGGGATTACACGAGAACAAAGTTTAATAGTTGTATACATTGTCAAAATAGTAGCACTTTTATCAAATATTTCAAGCAGATGCATGCAACCGGCAAACATCGATCAAACGCAAACGACATTTTTTTATTATTTTGTATGCGTTTGGCGGTTACGTTTTCAATTAACAAAAATATAACATTTAAACTTGGATCTTCAAATTCTTTTTTTTTGGCAAAACACACACGATAAAAAATATATCATTTATTTACGTAAATGTCACCGATTTTGTCAATTTTAGCTTCACATATAGCTGTCTAGCTAATAGATCCATTAAAAGAAAAACTACTACTCACTATACATGCAAATACAAATTAAACAAACAATCAAAACCTATATTATTATTATTTTTGGTTTGATATATATATTACCTGTCCACAAGAACTAGACTGCGAGACGCTACAGTGCTCTTCCACAGAGACGTTGGAGAAAGTTGCACCATCCTCCTTTGGTGAACGCATCGTTTTAAAGTTCTTCGATCTTCTTTCGTTTCTCTTTTCTCTTTCCTTTTTATTTTTTTGTTGTTTAAATAAGAAAATGGGAAAGTAACAATGATTTGTTATTTAGCAAAAAAAAAAACAATGAAAAGATGAAAACCGTTCCGTTACGTTTATCTCCAACTCAACTCAACCCAACCAGAGTCAAGACTGAGGTGATGAATGTTTGTGTTGTTTTTAGATTTTGGTTTTTGATTTTTGGATTTTGGTTTTTGTTTTTAGATTTTAGTTTTTAGATTTTGGTTTTTTGATAATACTTGGGAGAAAAACTCCAAAAATATAGATTTTGGTTTTTGCTTACAAATTGGAAGTTATTTTTAAAAACTAGTTTCCCTAAATTTTAGGAAATTTATTTATCAAAAAACTTGATTGGCAAATAAAATGGTTTTTGAAAAACAAAAGCCAAAAACTCTTTCAAAAACTACAAACATTCATCACCTGATTATAATTGACACGTTGGCTTTTAACAGTCCACGTGTCCATATTTGGATGTTTCGACGACAGTGACCCTTCTTCGATCATGCATTGGTGAGACCGAGGGACCAACGCGGATTTACACATCACACAGTCATGAATTGGGAATACTTTTGGGCCTCAAATATTAAAGCCCAATCAATGAACACGTGCATAGTCCGTGCCAGATTTTAACTATTTTTCGCGTTTTCAGGTCGGGTGGGTTCCGACCCGTTTCCGAAATCAAATTCACCGGAGCGCTAATTTCAGTCCACAATTAAAGTGGAGAGTTTTCCCGAAGGAGAAGAATTATTTTTTTTCCTTTTCTTGCTTTTTCCCTCTTTTTTGCTGTCACTTTTTTGGTCATGAAATGGGAGAAATGGAGATCGAAGAAATCGAAGCTGTTCTTGAGAAAATCTGGGATCTACACGACAAGCTCAGCGACGAGATTCACTTGATTTCGCGGTCTCACTTCCTCAAATCCGTCAAACCATCGGCGAGATCGGGGAAGGGGAAGAGGAAGAGCCAGGGTTTAAATTCCGGCGAAGAAAAGCGTCAGGGTTATGTCTTCATCAAGGGATTCGCTGTCGACGATAACGACTCCACGATTCAGGAGGCGAAGAGCCTGAACGCAATCCGAACCGCGCTTGAGAACCTCGAAGACCAGCTTGAATTTTTCCATGTGAGTTTCCTCTTCTCCGATTTGATTTGTGTTCGACATTTGAGTTATATTAAATTCTCTGATACGAGCAAAAGTGAGAGACGAAGGTGCTGCGAAATTGGGAGAATAGCTTGTTTATCTTAGGGTTTTAGCTGATTCCTGAACAGAAAATAAGCAAATCCTTCTGCTAGATGACTATTCAACGTTTCTTTTACCAATTGTTTCTGCTTGTCGTTTGCTGAAGAAGCAGCTCATTGTTAAGCCGATTAGAGTCAATTCAAGATAGCAATTGATTTGAGTCAATGGCCGATTGCTTTTTCTATCTGAAGTTGCATAGTTCTCGTTCTTTTAGTCAGAAAATCATCGTACAATGCGGTTCTGAGGATTTTCTATTTCACACTCTTTGTTCATGGAATCAAGGCTTTAATTGATGTAGGAAGGTGATGAAACAACAACCAAATCTAGATTCAGAGGGCTTGTATAAGCAATGATGTATGCTATATTCTTATGTAAGCTCAGAAGAAGTAGAGATGTCAAAGTGTAGAATCCACATGCATATTCTTCATAGACTCATTTAGACCAAAGAACAGGACTATGGAAGCTTTTTATTTGCATAGATAGAAGAATCTTATTGATATATATCCGTTCTCTTTGCCGCTCATAGAGTTCTGGTCAGTTTCACTATGTAACGTTTACCACCTGAGCCTGAAATCTTACCATTGGCTTAACCTCTGAAAGACAATATGGTAAAACTTCTTTTCTCTATGCTCTGCAGACTATACATACACAGCAACGAACAGAGAGAGATGTTGCGGTTGCCCGGCTTGAACAGAGCAGGATGATACTAGCAATGAGATTGGCCGAACACCACGGCAAGAGCTACGGAGTTCTGGAGGAAGCTCTTGCATTTGTTGGGAGCATTAAAAGCCCCGCTCATTTCGTTTCGCCTGATCACCTTTACAACTCCTCTCCAAACCCAACCGGAGCAAACTCTACTCCTGATGATGGAAACAAGTCGAACTTTGTAATCAATGCCTTTGCATCGACGTTCGGGTTTGCCAAAAGAGCACTTGGATTCAACCATGTGAGAGGCGTACTTGGGAACGCTGCTATATTCGCCATCAGCATGTTCGCTATGCTGCATCTTCACCAAATGGGTACTAGTGAACATCGTCTACACAAGAAAGAAGATAGGTTCTACAGAAACCAGAGGAAAACATACAGAAGAGAGATGTCTTCATCTGACGTAAGCTTGGACCACTTGGACGTGATGATGGCCCGTGGTTAACTAAGACCAGAGATCGAACTTGTCTACACGTGATACTCAGATACATTTGCTTGCAGCAGAGGAGGAATAAAAGACAAAAGTGAAAACCAAAAAAAAGAGAAGAGATAGTTGTTTGCTCTCTCATATGATCTTCTGGGTTTCGATATTATCAGCAGAAGGATAAGATTTTGGAGGCAAAATGTTGGAATTTTCTGAGCTGAGCTAATGGGTCTTTTTTTTTTTTTTTTTTTGCTTTCCTTTAGATGCAAATATTGTTCATTTCTTCGTTCTCGTTTTGATTTTAAAAATCAATGTAGTTAAAGGTTTGTTTGTTGGTTTCAACTTTCAAGTCGTAATTTCTCCTTTTTGTAATCACAAATTTAGGAGTTTGTTAAGGTCTCTTCTTCACTCTCGGATCGCTGTGTGTATTCTAAACAAATTCTTTTATTGGCGTAGTGGCGAATATATTGGGCCACTATTGGCCCATCTAAATTTCCAAAACTATTCAGCCCTAGTTTGTTCCATCTTATACCGTAAGATAAGAATATTAGTCTTGTAGTTTTTGTTTTTTGTTTTTTGCTAAAGGATGGTCTTGTTGTTTTGTTATTAAAGTGGAAGAAATATATCGTTTTCTTGAAATTGTATATGAGTTATGAGTTGTATTTCGAAGTTATTAGGAAATTCTCAAAAGTCCAAAATATCCATGATGTATAACGCGTATTACTAACAATAATTAAGTGATTTGTTTTTGGTTATATTTATGTGAATTGTGATGTGAACAAAGCAAAGATAAGCGGGAGGATAAGGTATATCTATGAAACTTTTTTTTTTTTGGTGAATAGGTATATCTACGAAACTGATAAAGGAGATAATGAGTCCAAATTGGTGGGATGAAGGAAACAATGTGAATATAGCAAAAACCCTTTTTCGTAACATTTGTTTTGTCTCTCTTTTTATTTTTCCTTTTTTTGTGTTGTTCACATAGCTTTTTTTTTTCTTTTTCTAGAGACTCTTAAACGTTATAAATGATTTCTTCTTTCTCTTTCTATCTTTGTGTGCTGCCTGTCCCTTTTTGTAAACATATGTTTTTCAATGTGGTTAGACAAAATACATGCATGATATCTTTCTTACGGATTGTGCAAATATTGTTTTAGTATTTTGTAGGTCCCGGATTCGCATTTTGGGAATTGTCACCCCGGTTTTTCTGTGTAAATAGGTCAACCCAATAGTTTTTGTCGACAAAGGTTAAGACCGCAAACAAAATACTTTTTCACATTTAGATTACATTCTAGTATTAAATAATAGTAACTAATAGTCGAAGATAATACAAATCTAAATGATGGTCTAAATGTGTAACATATTTTGAATTTTCTAAAAAATATTTAATTATTTTATCATTGGAATAGCATGTGAGATTTTGTAAGATTGTGTAATTGACATTGACCCCCAAAAAAAACCCTATAAAATAACGTTTGTCATTTCGTCAATTTGTCACTTCACAAATATGAATTCATATGTGAAGTTGTTGATGACTTTCATCCTCTCCCTGTTTTACGATTGGAAACTGAAAACTTTATTTTTCTTTTTTTAGTCAGGCAACAAATAGTAATGATAACCAAAGTCATACTTGTAATCCCACAACATAATTATATCCATAGCTGTGTTTTATCCTTTTTAATCCTTCTATTAATTTTAACTCGTTCAAGAAGATAAGCAAATGATACCTCGTGGGTAGTTTGCAAAATGGGATAATCGAAAAGAATATAATTAGATATTCATTAACAAAAGTTAATTATAGATCAAAACGAGAAGGGTTGAACCAGCTAATAATTATGAAAATAGCCTAAGTTGCCGCATAATGATACGACAAAAGCTGATGCAACGGGTAGAAAGTGTTTTGCCACTTCTAAATAATTATTAACAGATGGGTCACATAATATATGTATTCTTTCATATAATTCTTCTTTTATCAAATTTTGGGTAAGAATAACAGTGTAAATCTTGAGGTAGATCGACTATATGCATCAATCTGACTCTCAGAGAACATGAATTACTTTTGTTCGGGTACGGATACAATCTGATTTGTTTTCTATTTATTTTTTGTAACAAGGGTGATAAAATCTGATTTGTTATATTAGATGCATATACCAAACCGATTGTGGTGGAGCACCATAGGATTTATAGGATAAACTTTTAAGAAGTAATATGAGTTTGTAAAAACATAATATCGGGTGATGATCCATAAAGCAAAATGCATAGTATAAACTTCCAAAACACGTGAACACTACTAAAGTATTTTTGTTATTTAAGTGACCAACCATGATTAAAATCGTAATGAAAAAAAAACTCAACCTCTAGTTTCTCAATTCAAAAAAGAATTATCCAACTACTTGATTATACTAGTTCATTAAAGCATAAGATTCGTTCACCGTATATTAGGAGATATGTGGGCTTATGAATTTTGTATAGTTATATTTATATTTAATCATTGTATAAATATATTTGGGTTTATGGGTTTTCATGGTATCAGAACAAGGAGAGATTCGAGTTGGGTTTTTCATTGATTTGTGACCAGACATATTTGTGAGATGTTCGTGTTCGGGAATATTATGAAGAAAACGGAATTGCGGAAGACGCTCGTGATGTTGGAAAAGACAGAGCTGCGGAAGGCGCTCGTGAATTGAGGAGTATGAAGAGAGACGGAGATGCGGAAAGCACTCGAGATTCTGGAAACAGACGAGGCATGGAAAGCGCAGAACGACGTGAATGTAACAGATCTGAGAAATTTGTGCCTTAACAGCGCTCACGAAAATTCAGTGGGAAAGGCTTGTTCGAATATTCGATTCGAGATCGATATCAGCAAACCTTTTGAGTAGTGAAAATTATGCAGATGAGTGGATAATTGACAGTGGTGCATCACATCATATGACAGGTACATTTAATTCTTTGGTTGATGTACATCGAGTCTCACCGTGTTTGGTTGGACTGCCGAATGGGAATACTGTGATGGCTGATCGTGAAGGGAGTGTGGTTCTAACAGAGAAGTTGACATTGAAACGTGTTCTATTTGTTGAAGAGATGAATTGCATGGTGTTGTTTTCTAAGACATGTTGTCTTGTGCATGATCCTAGTTTGCAGATCTCGATTGGAGTGGGTGAAAGAAAAGAAGGATTGTATTTTCTTCAGGGTATTCAGCAGATTCAGAATGTGAAAAAGATTGGTAAGCTAGAGTCATTATAAATTTGGCATAAGAGGATGGGCCATGCCTCTGACAAAGTGATTAGGAGATTACCGGTTGTTGATCATGGGAGTGTTGGTGTTTCTGGTTGTGACATATGTTTTCGAGCAAAGCAATGTCGAAGTAAGTTTCAGTTAAGTTCTAATAAAAGTAAGGAATGCTTTGAGATGATACATTGTGACCTATGGGGGCCATATAGAAAAGAAAGTTTGTGTGGTTCTTATTATTTTCTTACCATTGTGGATGATTATTCAAGAGCTGTATGGGTGTTTCGTCTTATTGATAAGAAGCAGGTTGAGAGAACAATACTAGATTTCTTTGCCCTTATTTTGAGGCAATTTAACAAGCATGTGAAGATCGTGAGTGATAATGGTACCGAATTCATGCAAATGAAGGCGTATTTTCATATTACGGGTGTGATTCATCAGACTTCTTGTGTGGGAACTCCTCAGCAGAATGGGAGAGTTGAAAGGAAGCATAAGCATATATTGAATGTGGCACGAGCGTTGATGTTTCAGGCACATCTGCCAATCGAATTTTAGGGTCAATGTGTTTTGAGCGCTGCAAATCTGATTAATCGGACACCGTTTGAGTTGCATAAAGGAAAGAGTCCTTATGAAATCATCTTCAACAAGGCTCCTGGATATGGTGAGATTCGTATCCTTGGATGTCTTGCATATGCTCATAATCAGAAGAAGCATGGAGACAAGTTTGCAAGTCGCAGTCGGAAGTGCATTTTTGTTGGTTATCCTTATGCAAAGAAGGGGTGGTCTTTATTTGATTTGGAAACTAGAGAAATTTTTGTCTCTAGAGATGTCACATTTGTAGAGAAAAAGTTTCCATTCTCTAACACGGTTTCTAAATCGCAAGGAGAAGAAAAGATTTCCATCTCTAATGTACCAAGAACTTGTTTTGATGATATTGATAATTTTGGGTATATGAAAGTTGTAGAACGAGCTGCTGGTGACACAGTCGCTGAGGGTGTAACACATGATCAGGGCGACGTGACACAAGATGCGACAGTGATCAGAGAGCCAACAGAGTGTGTAACACAGGTTGGTGATGGTGTGACACAGGTTATCGGCGAGACAACTGCAGAGGCAGTTACAGAGCCTGTAACAGTAACTCAGGGGGAGATTATTGCAGAAGAAGTGTTAGGACGTGGAATGAGAAAGAGAGAGGCATCGGTTAAGCTACGTGATTACGTGTGTAACACAACGTTTCTTATGAACTCTTCCGCTATAAGCCAGGAGTCAGGACATGAATATGGAGTTGAGAATTATGTGAATTGTGACAGATTTTCAACGTCACACAGAGCATTTTTGTCCAGCATAACAGCAGGAGTTGTGCCAAAAATATTTGCTGAGGCTATGAAGTGTCCAAGATGGCGTGAAGCAATGAGATTGGAGATTAAAGCTCAAGAACGAGCAAAGACATGGTCTATTGAACAATTACCATCAGGTAAGCATGTCATTAAGTGTAAGTGGGTTTTCACAATCAAGTACAATGCAGATGGGACGATAGAAAGGTACAAGGCGAGATTAGTAGCTTGTGGTAATCGACAAAAAGAAGGGCTTGATTATTCTGACACATTTGCTCCAGTGGCAAAAATGAGCACAGTTAGATTAGTCCTTCAGGTTGCAGCTGGGAAGAATTGGGAATTACATCAAATGGATGTGCATAATGCATTTCTTCATGGAGATTTAAAGGAAGAAGTGTTTATGAGGTTACCACAAGGTTTCAGATCTTATGGGAAAGGAATGGTCTGTAGATTGCAAAAGTCATTATATGGGTTGAAACAGGCTCCAAGATGTTGGTTTGCAAAACTTACAGAGGCACTCTTGGGGTATGGATTCAAACAAAGTAAGGCAGATTACTCACTTTTCTCGTTGGTTCGTGGTATGATTCACTTGCATGTTCTCGTGTATGTTGATGATCTTGTGGTGACAGGAAGCTCTCCAGAGGTTATACAAAAGTTTAAAGCGTATTTGAGTAATTGCTTCCATATGAAAGATTTAGAAAAATTGAAGTACTTCCTTGGGTTGTAAGTTGCAAGAAATGCAGAGGGTATTTATTTATCACAGAGAAAGTATGCTCTTGATATTATTGCTGATGTTGGATTTCTTGGTGGTAGGCCGGTAGAGTTTCCGATGGAGCCAAACCATCAGTTGGGAAGGTCCATGACGGAGATACTTGATGATCCGGAGAAGTATCGGAGACTTGTTGGAAAGTTGATTTATCTTGCTGCGACTAGACCAGATTTAGCATACTCTGTTCACATCTTGTCTCAGTTTATGCATGAGCCTAGAGCGGATCATTGGATGGCTGCATTGAGAGTTGTTCGTTACTTGAAAGGATGTCCTGAAATGGGAATTCTTTTGATAGCTGATTGTAATTTTCATCTTACGAGTTGGTGTGATTCGGACTGGGCTGGATGTCCAATCACAAGGAGATCTTTGAATGGATGGTTGGTACAGTTGGGAAATTCTCCTGTGTCGTGGAAGTCAAAGAAGCAGGATGTAGTATCGCTGTCTTCAGCTAAAGCAGAGTACCGAGCTATGGTTGCAGCATTGAAAGAATTAAAGTGGTTAAAGAGTGTGTTGTTCTCGATGGATATTGCACATGATGGTGCAATGGATTTATACTGTGATAGTCAATCTGCACTTCATATCGCATCTAATCATGTGTTTCATGAGCGTACGAAACATGTAGAGAGTGATTGTCATTTCATCAGAGATGATATACAAGCTGGAATAGTTCGGACAAAGCATGTTTCTACCACAGAACAACTAGCATATGTATTCACTAAAGCATTTGGAGGGTGTCCATTCCAAGCTTTTGTCCAAGTTGGGTATTCGAGATCTCCATGCTCCAATTTGAGGAGGGTATTAGGAGATATGTGGGCTTATAGGTTTTGTATAGTTAGTGTTATATTTAATCATTGTATAAATAGTTTACAGCCACTTTTGTAAAGATTTAATAAAAATAAGAAAGAAAAGTTCAAAACTTTCTGATTCTTTCACCGTGTTTGCTAATTGCATGATAAAATGTTTGAAGAAAGACCTAAATTTAATTATGTGAGTGTATAAAATTTATAGAAATTCTAAGTAGAGATCACACATATATAAGGCATATAGTTGTTTCAAAATGTGTACTCTCATACATTAATCTTTAATTTATCTTTGAATCATCAGATAGATGCCTTTTGAGCATTGGACAGCAATAGTTTTGATCCCATGCTTCCACCAACAAAAACCTTTTTTTTTTTCTTTTCCCATTTTAGAAAAAACAAAAAGCTTCACGCCACGTTTCGCTATAATAACGAACCTAATGACTGACGTGGATGGTAAAAATGGACACCTCGTTCTGAACAGATGGGCTTTTTTTTTTATTGTACTTAGAATCATGTGATTGTGCACTACAAATTGCAGGGCCCATAACCACATCACGTGACCTTGTACTCTCTTTGTCTCTCTTTTATTTTTTGACATCTCTCTTTGTCTCTCAACATTCTCTTTTAACGAAAGAGTTAAATCATAACATAATTGAGTAGTTTATTGATTTATGTTCATAAATAATAATGTTGTGTATTTTAACATAAACATATAAACAAATTTCATTTTATTGTTCTTCTTCTTATAACACATTTCAAAATTTATAATGTGATAATATTGCGTGTAGCTTTAGTTCGAGATTTTTTTTTTGTTTTTTAGAGATAATTGCGGGTGATATAGTTGATGTTCTTCTGGATATGGGGGATCTCTTCATAAGTTGAGTTCGTTGTAGGTTATCAAATTTTAATTTGAACTATATAAAACAGTTAGAAAATTCTGGAACATTGGTATGATGATTTTCTAAAAACACTTTTTATTTTTTTTATGAATTGTGCCAAAAATAGCAGTTCGCAGTTCAATAAATTTTATTTTCATTCCATTTTTTAGATATAAACATTGTGGTCTAGTTTTAATTTTATTCTTTTTTCAGCTTAAGGTCACAGTTTAAGTTTTTTTAACTAAAACCGTTCATGTTTCACGAGTGTTTAGTTTAGACCGAACTCTAGTAGTTCGCTAGTATGTGTAATTGTAGAGTGTTTAGTTTGTACTTTGTAGATAAAAAACCTAGTTTGGTTTCCGTCCCATTAAAAAGAGACTAGCTAAGTTTATATAATAAGATATTTGTTTAAAAACTTTCTATTTAAGAATATGGCCCCACTTCCATGTGTCGACAATGACCCCAAAACCCAAATTTAATTTTAAACTAGAGAGTAGAGAGCAGCATCGTGTGACTACTAAATCAGAAGCCGTGATTTGGTTCAGGGTACCAAAATCACACGCCTTCAGAGCACGCCACGTGTCATTTCAACATTCGCACCACCTGCTTTGATTGGTCAACGTTCTCTGTGTAGTGTGTTATAGTACTGTTCTGTCATATACGAATGTATTTAGTATTATATTTTTTTTTTTTGAAAAGGATACTAATATTTAGTATTTACAGAGTTATACTTATTTGTATCGACAAAAAAGGTAAAAGAAAAGCTATAGCCTTACTCTACAAAGATATATAAATCTCAATAAGGTAAAACAAAATTCAGAAGAAAGATCTTTAAAAACAGAAAATTTTAGATACAAAGTTATGATAAAAGGAGAGAATAGATAGGGGACCATCACAGTTTCAAACCCAAAATAAAATAGTATAAAATAAAATAAAATGAATTGCGGCTAAAATTTACCCACTTGGGGAAGGGAAAAAAAAAACTAATGCTTATATTATTTTGATTTTGATTTTTTTGTTTGTTTTGCAATATCTGCCAAAAGAAACAAACAAACACAATATACTGCATTGCGTGTGTACATTACCTATATAGTCATTATAGCCTGTTAGTTCGTTATAACCTATTAAATCGTTGGGGTTTAATCATTTGACCGTTGAAAAATTGAAAAATTGAAAAATCGACCTGCAAAATTCATGTGGAAGGCTGCAACCTTTTTCGTTAGACCAAATTATGTGATTTCCCATGCACATGCAGACTAATTTTCGGCTCAACGCAATTAGTACAGAAGCAAAACAACATTCTACTAGATATTTTAGATTTGGTTAAGTCCGGTTTATGAAAAACTTATTAGTTGTGGTTTTTATATTCTGATTACGGTGATTGAAATCCTTCTATGATCAAATTGTAATTTTTCTTTGTAGTTCGATTCGACTTTAACCTTTTAATTAAGGTTGGATCTTTTCTTTACTATACGATTTGAAAGAGTTTTCAATTTAAATAACCGTGGCATCTATTTGTCCCTTGCCTTGCCTTATCGGATCAAGCAGTCTACTCGAGCCCTTGCTCGTAAACTAAAAGTATGATTTTGGCAAAATAATACCTGAGCATATATATATACATGAAGACGCGCGTGACTATAGCAAGGGAATACAAAAAAGGTTTAAATAACATTAGCCTCGCCTACTGTAGCAACTAGCAAGACGGATCTGTGACTTCCAAGCAGAGACAAAAAAAAAAAGTATTTTAAAATCGTAATTACTGTGTAGTGTTAATTTCATCATATGCGTTATTCTACGTTTATATATTATTTTGGATCTATGTATACGAAGAAAATAATAATAATAAACAAAGAAAAATGCAGACAAAAAAAATTGTATTCCATTTATTTTGTTATGAGTCAAAAAGTTCGGATTTTTTTGGTAATCAAAATAAAATGGTAAATTAGTAGACAAAAAGACAATTATCATACAAGGGCTCTTCTTTTTTTTGTTTCCTTTGGAAATGACATTAATTAGTTGATGAGTAAACGTATAGTACTGTGCATAAATACATAAGTTTTTTATAATATGTATCATTCTCATGCATGAACGGTGCTTGTATTAAAAAAAAGGTTAGATGGTCGATGTGTTTATTGTCTATTTCTGGTGGAACTATGCGGGCAGAACATATATTTATTACGTGTATATTAGTATATATACATATATCTAAATTATAAGAAAACTAAATAAATGCTTTTGGATTTTGTATGGAACTTTAGTGTGACAAAAAATGACAAAATGTGAGCCTCTTTTGCAGGGTTATATGAACCTATACCTAAGAGGCCAGCTCAGCTTGGGCATTCACGTTTGTCAATGTCTAATATGTGTCATAAAAAAAAATATTCAAAGATTTTTTTTTTTTTTTTTTTTTGCTAAGTTTCAAAGATTTTGTCTAACAGAGAAAATAGAGTCTAGTTTTATACAAAAATGTGGTGTACATATTAGCCGGAGTGGTCAGCAAAATACGATTTTCGATCTATTTTGGATGTTCAGTGTTTGTTAGGATAGGAATTCCACTTCCGATCTTCAATAAAACGACATACACGATTGTATGTTGATAAAATTATAATAAAAGATTGTAAATTCGTTAAATTTACTGTTGTTCTTATTAACCTATAGGATGTATATATTTTGTCAGGTTGAAATGTCGATTGGTTACTATATACTGTATGTTATAAGTGCTTCCACTGTTCCACATAGAGATGCAATGCTTCAAAAGCTTACCAAGTGGGTCAATGAGGTAGGGGTTTAGGTGTTGCTATTCATCATGCCAACAAATAAGTTCGGTGTAAAGTCTTTGACCAATCTCTGTCCATTAGCAAATCTCTGTTCATTAGCAAGTTTCGTTAGTAATATTTTTTTTTTTTGAAAAACAATTTGGGAAAATTATTTGTACATTTGTGTGTGATTAAAATCTTGATTTTTCTTCTGAACAAGTAAACTTTTAAAATATCCAATATTTATTTCCAGTATTTCCTGTTTCGATTCTAAGTTAGGATTTTAAGATCACCTCTAATGGGTGATTCTAAGCACAAGTTGTAAACAATAAAAAAATCAAAAAAATCAAAAAGGAGGAGAGAGAGAGTAGAATCGGTTCTGATTATAGAGTTTTTAGAAACTGTCTCTAACCACGTGTTAACATCTGATTAGTTTACCTTTTAAAAAAAAAATTAAATAAATAATATGATTATATTAAAATATTATTAAATTAAAAATAAGAACCTCATTTTTAAAACTATGCATTGGAGATGCTCTACGTTTTGAGTCTTTCGAGTGTGGAAGAGAAGCACGGTCATACAAACGGATCAGTCGAGTGTGGAAGAGAAGCCACGGTCATACAAACGGATCAGTAATAATAATTACATAAAGAGGGTTAAAACTAAAAGTTTAAAAATGCCTCAAAGTAATTTTAAAAGCGAACAAATAAAGAAAAAAAGTTACCTCAAAGTGTAGGAAATTTTGTTAAGAGAAACTAAATTAAAACAACTTGCATATGGTGACTTTTTCGATACTCCAAAAAGGGGGACTGTATATATACTGTCTCTTATACACATCTAGATGTGTAAAAAGGGGGACTGTATATATATATATATATATACATATTGAAAATGGTACGAAAAGGAAAAAAAATTGAATGTAACGAACACGGACTCACGTGAGTAGAGAGACATCATGATCCTTAGCTTCCATGTCATATAATATACTTGAATTATCACTAATTTAAGATATCCTTATCAAGCATGCATCATATATACAAATATATTATGAATTAAAAACACAAGCATAGCCATAATCACTCGTTTATGGATATGTTAGTTTTAATTCAAGATCAATGGAACTAATCATGCTGTTACATGGTATAACTTCGAAACATGTTTTCCTCGGTTAAATATTGATACTGGTAGGTAAATTTAAATTAGTTGAAAAGACAGATTTTTTGTAAGAGTCCAATAGTTATGATATTTAATCCAAATTACGTAGATGTATAAAATCTAAAATATTTATAAAAGTCGACAAGTTTTTCTATTAAAAAAAACATAATAGTCCATGGACTGAGAACTGAGAAAAATCACATAGGGGATATCGGTCAAGATGTTAGAAGTTTTTTTGACAATATATGTAAGACATAAAATAAAATAAATAAATAAATCAATACTTGAACTAGTTCTTCCCAAACCAAGAACTGTAATAAAACTAATACACTTTTCTTGTTAACTTAATTCTATGGCCGAAATACCACCATAATTAATATGAAGATTTACGGTCACCATGTTAATTATGTGTTATGTGATAGAAATCATTTTTCATTTTTGACTAACAGAAGAAAACAAACAAAGTAATTAGACTACAACGATATTTTTGACATTTCTTCACAAAAAAAAACTATATTTTTGATAGATTTTATAATCGACGATAGATTATGTGTATTTATATAATATAGATTTCATGTGGGTAATGATGGTGTGATCATTCGAAGTAAAAGGCTTACCGGTGGAGCGGTGAACTCCAATATCTTTGTGTAAAATAGTACTAGTATAAAATAAAATAATAAAAGCAGTGTAATTATGTTACTATTGAATAAAATAAACGCAGCTAAAAAATATACTACTTCTGTGTGTTTATGTAATCGAATAAAAGAACAATATGATAACTATTATTGGAAACGAATAAGGCGTACGTATGATGTCTCTGTCTCGGCCATAACAGACCAAGTGGTAACCTTATTGAAACCCTCTTGGGACAATGTCCTTTCACGTCACAAAAGCGAAAGCCAAAAACAGTAAATTACTTTTTCTTTTACAAAACCACATTTATTATTATTTTAATTTTATATGAAAATACATATATATCGTATGCGGAGAAGAAAAACATAGAAATGCAGATCGTTTTAAATGTTATATAAAACTTAAGGTCTATGTGTGTGCTTAACTTTTTTCCACGTAAATTATTATTTTTGAAATATGTCATGTATGCCACCTACTTTTCTCCGACATTAAACAAAATTTCAAATAAAATTCTTATACTTTCCACTCGTTATTGTGTCTTTAAGAAATAGACCAACCGGCAAGAAGCCAACAAAGCCAACACGAAGGAAGATAAAAGCGACACCCAAAATCTTCGTTGCTGCATTAAGTTCGAAGATGGTTCAGACCAAAAGAAAGTTAGAAGATGGTTGAGACAAAATAAAGAGTTACAATCTCACTTAGCTTGATATATTATTGGTATTTTATATAGTAAACATACTGCTATGTTGGTCGAAACTAATTTTAGAAATGCTGTTAGAAATAGTTAACCTGATGGCTCTACATACAGCATATGTAACTTTGTTTTTACTGCAACAAAAAACTGACATACAAACCGATTACGAAACAGTAAATTTGTAAAAAAAAAAAATTGAATAGTAAATTTGTTATTGACACTCTTAGTTCCCAATTTGATTTGATCCACGATGCTCAACGGTTTACAATTATTTTGTTGGGAAAATGCAACATTAGTTTATTATCTCGTTAAGAATCGTATGATCTCATATTTAAAATGCAGATTGATCAAGAATATTGATCTGATTTTGAGTATTCATCCTGAAAAGCTCCATAGAGGTAGGTTGTTTAGATCGGCCACTGCTGCAAAAACAGCTGATTAGATTTATTTTTTATATATCAAACCAAAAAAAATTCAAACTCCTAAAAAATTCTTAAATATTTACTCATCTTGAGTCATGGTTGTCCTCGATCGTCCGTTGCTCTCATACCGATAATGATCTCTTACCAAAAAAACTTCTCTCTCAACGCACAACAGCACCATGCAAACGATCGTATTTCGTAGCTCAAAGTGTCTGTTTAAAGCTTTGTCTACAATGCATAACTTTTATCTTTGCAGTTTGTATATTTATGTACACTTCTTCCTCTCTCTGCTATGTCTCCTTTTAAAAGGACTTTTCCGCAACGGATATACTCACCTCAAGGTAAGATAATTATTCCTTGTTAATCAATTTTCAACAAATCCGCAAACACATCATAAGAGAAATCATGGATATCAAATTATCGTTAAGCAATAAACATTAAATATGTTTAAACCAAAAGCAAAAACAAAAGATTAAACATGGCGATAAGAAAATGAATTTGGTTTTTGGAACAAAATATTTTCCAATTAATTCTTCACCTTTTTTATTCGATTATTATTTTAGAAATTTCCTTTATGTTGATTATAGGAGGTTCTGGGAGCTATGCTGGTACATCCATCAAACCAAGAATCAGAACATGTAATATAATTTTCTCTTAAGTATAACTTGATCACGTGATATGTATAGTTTGCCCTTGATAATTTTATAGTCTACCTAACAATATTTGATTATCTTAGAACATTTTAATTATATCAATTACAAATAATGGATTTTGGATTTTGCTAAAACAATGGAAGCGTCATCCCACCATTAATCGTCCATTTCACGCCATTAGCATCCTTTAAAACATATTTATATTGTAACAATTAAATAAAATGAGGAAAATCGTTTAAAATGGTTAAAATCGTAATAAAAATGTCTTATTATTTTTTAAGATCATATTTTTCATAGTTATAAAGGTGTTAAACTTATTTATTTTAGTAAAAAAAAGGCATTTGATTAGATTTAACCAAAATATATTTATAAAAACTTTTTATCAATATTACTCCCTATGTTTTGTGTTAATTGTCATTTTAGGTGGTTTCACATAGATTAAGAAAACAACTATTTTCTCTGTTTTATCCTTTAATTAATACACTATTTTGTTTGATATGAGTAATTAATAAGATAAAAAAGTAGGGATAAAACTGGAAAATGTATAATAAATTTGCATTGAAAACTGAAAACGATAATTATTTTGAAATAAGAAAATAAGTTTAAAACGACAATTAAAACAAAACGGAGGGAGTATAATTTTAATGCAAAAGCAATTATAATAAACATTAGGGGGGGGGGGCTTTATCCTGCAAAAATAAAAGTTAAAAAAGCTAACATTTGTAATTCTGCAGAAGTTCCATTAAATATTCCTTCCTGCAAAGGTTTTGGGTTTTTTCATTATTATTCTTTTTATTTTTGTTGTTGTTAAAGTGATTATTTTACTTTTATTCACCAAGTTGTTAGCTAAAAATATTTCTAGTGACATTTTCTAATTATGTATAATTTCTTTTCATATTTTCAAACTAGACAAATTTTCTAAATTACCAATTTGTATGTCATTTAAAAAAATAAAAGTTATCCTGCAAAAATAAAAATTAAAAAAGCTAACATTTGTAATTCTGCAAAAGTTCCATTAAATATTCCTTCCTGGAAAGGCTTGGGGTTTTTTCATTATTTTTGTTGTTGTTAAAGTGCTTATTTTACTTTTATTCACCAAGTTGTTAGCTAAAAATATTTCTAGTGACATTTTCTAATTGTGCATAATTTCTTTTCATATTTTAAAACTAGACAAATTTTCTAAGTTACCAATTTGTATGACATTTAAAAAAATAAAAGTTGTCCTGCAAAAATAAAAGTTAAAAAAGCTAACATTTGTAATTCTGCAGAAGTTCCATTAAGTATTCCTTCCTGCAAAGGTTTGGGGTTTTTTCATTATTATTCTTTTTATTTTTATTTTTGTTAAAGTGCTTATTTTAATTTTATTCACCAAGTTGTTGGCTAAAAATATTTCTAGTGACATTTTCTAATTATGTATAATTTCTTTTCATATTTTCAAACTACAAAATTTTCTAAATTACCAATTTGTATGTCATTTAAAAAAATATATTTGATGAAATGTTTCTTATGTTATCCCAAATCATGACATGTAGATATTCCATCAATTATTTTCATCTCCGTCTTATCTCTTCACAAGTTTCTGGGTTTGTTTCGCCGGTGACCGGTGAGCGGCGACTCTTTTAGCACTGACATCGGTCTTTTTCTTTCCTATTTTGTTGTTGTTGTTGAATTTTTCATTGATCTCGATGGGTGCAAAGGGGATTTCTAAATAGTGTTGCGCTGTGAAGGGTTATAGTTCTAGATCTAGAATGGAAGTTTTAGCCTCGGTGATGGTGGAAGCACCGGTTCGAGTCGGACAACAGAGCGGTTTTTGCTGCAAACGCTTTTGGTTTTGGTTTTATCACTCCTAGTATCCGAGTAATCTCTGGTATGGCTTGATCTTTTCTATTTATCTCTGTAAAGTCGTGGCGGTGGTTATTTGTGTCCGGCAACGTTCTTTTATCTGCTCTCTTCGATTTCGGTGGTTTGGATAAAAAATTTGGAGAAATGTTAGGCTTTCCCTTTTGTTCTTTTTTTCTAGTGAGGTGGAGGTTGTTGGTTAGAAGTCAGAATGTTCTTCCGTTTCTTTTTAGAAGTTCCATACGTTTTCATATGACAATATGGTAGGAGCTAATGTAGGTATCGGCGTCAAGTTGTACGAATCTCTGAGGTTTTACCAAATGTGTGTTATAGGTTCTTTGGATAGAGCTATCAAGCTACTTTGACATGTTTTTGTTATTTTTTGAAAATCGGTTTCTTCTCCTGTAAGGTTTGCTCTTTTCAGGGCTCGATTAGTGAAAATTAGTTTAAGTCTGAGTATCATCTTTTATCTTTAGCTTTGTAGCTTAAGGTTATCTCTGTAATGTCTTTCTGTTTTGAGCAACTTGTGTCCATAAGATTCACTATCCTTGCCGGCTTGGCTTTTGGTTTTGGAATGATCTCAATCCTTGCCGTCTCAAGTTTGATAGTTTGAAAATAAATATAATCGTGGTACATTATAGAACTACAATTTTTTTTTTTTGGTCAACTACAGAACTACAATTTAAATTAATTTATTCTGAATTTCCCCCAACTTATCAAAGATATTAATTTATAAATGGTACAACTAGAGAAATCTGCGTCAAACCATTTAATGTACATGTTAAAATCCTTATTATTACTACATGAGAATTTTATGAAATCCCATGTACACATTTCTATGAATAAGTAATATTCTTACCAAACATAAAAAAAAGTAATAAAAAAAACACACCACATCTTTATACTTATGGTGAAAGCCTGAACGGAAACATAAATCAGACCAAACCCAAAACCCCCTTCAGTTCACTGGCTACGACCGTAATTTGCGCCTTATAGTATGACATTGACAAAGAGAATGCCACTTTGGCTTTTCTAAATTAAATTAGTAACAAACTAAATAAATGCAAAAGGCTATAAATATTAGTACTAGTACTTAAAAATTAAACACGTTCGTGCAACTAATAACACATTAATTGATAAATAAAGAACAAAAAACTCATTAACTATTTTCTTCCACTATTTCTCCAAAACTGTTATACAAGCTCCTGACAAAACTAAAATTATGAATTTTTTTAAAAAAGCTCATTAAATAAAATAAATAAAAAACATCAAAATTTTGCAGTCGCACCATAGATATTTGCTGATGATGGTTTCTCATCTCGCTCATGGATATTAAACGACTAATAGATCTGATATCAATGAATCATCAAAATCACTGAACAATGAACCAATATCTTTGATACTGGAAGAACAAAACTCATCTCCAATGTTCATACTTTCACCATCCAAGAACATATCATTGAAGATAATATCATCATTTTCCGAAAACGCTTGACCCATCGGTTGATCGAATATTGAAATCTCCGGTGGCGATTCGTTGAAATAGTTGTCGAGAAACGGAGTATCCAACGGAAACGAATCGTCTGATTCGCCTGAACCGGTACTAAACCCGGTATGCCACCACGGTGCATCTGAAATTTCCGGTTCCGGTTTAGCTGATTTAAACGGCTGTTGTATTTGCTGCACTTCTTCGGATGATCGGAGATTGAGAACCGATGTAGGAGACGAGAGATGTTGAAAATCTTCGGTTGATTCGGAACTCGATGTTGTTGTGGTTGTTGTTGTAATGATGCTAACCGGTTTATCAATAACCGGTTCCTCCGGTTCGTCTTCTTCTTCTTCTTGAGATTGTGGCGGTATAGAGAAATTGGTTAAAGCGTCCGGTCCACGGAGTCTAATAGCGGCGTTATCATAAACCACGGCGGCTTCCTCCGCCGTTTCGAAAGTTCCGAGCCAAATCCTCCGGCGTTGCTCCGGATCTCGAATCTCCGCCGCCCATTTTCCCCACGGCCGCTGTCTAACGCCGCGGAACTTCCTCCCGTTTTGGCCGGAAGAGACTGAGACCTTGAGTGGACGGTGACGGTTCGACGCCGGAGATTGAGTTTCATCGGAAAGTCTCTTCCTTTCCTTCATTGAAACTCCGGTGATACTGATGTTGTTGCAGCCTGGCTCGACTTTGATCTCGTTAACGAATCTCCTGACTCGCCGGCGAGGGAAGAGGAAGTCTTCTTCTTCTTCGTCACTTGATGAATCGGTTGCGTCAGGATCGGTTACACAGACACGAACGATTCTCACTGAGTCAGGTCGAGTTTCGCCGGAGATGTTTTTTGCCGGAGACTTTTTGGTGTACTTAGTGACTGATGTTTTGTGCTCCGAGTACTTCAATGGTCGAAAATCCATGTACTCGTCCATTTCAAGTTCACAACTATTTATTTTCTCTCTATATTCGCATCAAAATGAGAAAAAAAAACGAAAAGAAAGGGATTATAAAAGGAAGAAGAGCTTGCGAATCACGGAAAGTTTCTGGGTTTGTTGAGAAGAGATTTCGAGAGAATCAAAAAGAAAGAAAAAACTTTGAGAGATTATCACGAGAATTTAATAAAAAAATTAAAAAGTGAGAGAAAAAATCAAAGATTTTCTTTTTATTTTCTGAGAGAGAGAAAACGTGTTTTGAAACAGTGATTTTAACTTTGCAAGTGTGAAGAAGACCTTCTCTAGTTTACTCCTAGAATCCTCATTTATAGGATCTGTTCGGGAGAGAGAGAGAGAGATTTAGCCGTAATTGTTTTAATCAAAAAAATTATATATTTTTTTAGTAGTATTTGATTTCTTTCTGTTCCTTTCCGCTCCTCCACCAGTGGCATTTTCGATGTTATTCTTCAAAACCCAGGGGTATTTGCGGAATACGAACGGTGTTTAAAAATACGGGACGCCGCATTCATGAGAGCAAGTCACATGGTGACACGTGGCAATATTAGATATTTGGCCCCTTCTTTTTGCCTATGGTATGTGCTGACTCAGCGCGTGGCTTTCAGTCTTGAACTTCGCGATTCATGTCACGTGACCCCCAAGATACCCGGTCCCGGTTTTTATTTTACTTTTATCAGTAAATTTTTATAATAATAAATAATAAATGACTATTCCTCAACAAGTTTTAAATTTTAAATCTGTTTTTTTTACTAGTTGTTATCACTCCACTACCTTTGACCGACATGTATGAGTAATTAATGATAATTGTGGAGGGTGATTTCGTCCATCTAAACTCTTTTTTTTCAACTTGTCAAGTACTAGTGTTTTTTATTTTTTTTTAATCTAAATGAGTTTTCAACTGTAACAAAAAAAGAAATGAAAATTTTAATAAATGCTTTTTTTGAATACGTTGTATTGTCATTATATATTTTCCTAAACCAGAAAATCAAATAAAATTATTTTTGGAAACAAAATATTTATATTAGGAAATTATGTATTTACTTCCTATTCAATTAAATCAAATTGGTGAAAAATATCTGTAAAAGAAAATACTACATATATGGTTGTTAAAATCTTAAATCTTACCATTTTACAGCTATAAGTAACGTGGCGAGCAACCTAGGATTTGCCGCCATTTATATAATTCGGTGTGGTACGTCTCTAGGCTTTTTTCTGTATTCTTTGTTCCCTCACGCTCTTTTCAGCCACTACTTGCTCTGCGTGTCTTACACGCGCTTCCCAAGTATTTTTTATTTTTTGTTTTGTTTGAAACAAATCTTTTTAGAAGGAGAAAAAAATCTACTATTATTATCATTCCAGAATTTCTTTTGGTATTTATGTTTGGTTTTCGGGGTTTTACTTTGGGTTTGGAAAATCAAAGCTGTTTCCTAATTTTTTGGAAAAGAAAAAAAATCTTTCTTTTTTTTTTTCGTTTGATGCAATGAGATTTGGTATTATTATTTTCTTCAAATCACGATTTGATGTGAAAAGAGTGCTACTATTTTTTATTTTTTTTTACCAAAAGAGTGCTACTATTGCATCGATCGAATAGAGTGAATATATATAAACCGTACGTAGTACCACAACTTAAATCTTATCGGACATTCACAAAATACTTTTGCAAAGCCATGATTAAATTTAATATATCTCTTTCTTTTAAAAATTAATTAAACAGTCGGATTCTCCTTGTCCAATTTCATATACCTCAATTCCATTATAGTTATTACTTGTAAATGAAAGACATTTGGAGAAAAAAAATTGTTATACATTTTATACAGCTCATTTTTTGAGGTTTTGTAACTATTTTTGTATTTTACCAAAAGTTAATTTTTGATGCGTGTAAAAAAAATTTAAACGGAATGAAAAATATTGAGATTGTAACAAGCCAGTTCTGAAATCTAGATAATATATGATTTGGACTGATTGCGTGACTTGCGTCGGAATACAACCACATTAGCCAGAAATTCATAAAAATACAGTATCATTAATTAATTTGTATAAAATGAAAAAGAGGTAAAGAAATTGGTTGAGCTAGCACTATTTTTGCATAAAATTACCAACAATAAGATATAAAAAAACGTCTAAAATCTACCGCCATGATACTTTGAATACCAAAAAAATAAGAAATACATGTACAGATACAATTATTCGAAGTAACAAAAGATTTTATGTTACTTGAATTGGTTCTATATTCCCTTAGCTATACGTAAATAGAGGAAATGTGTTCAAAAGAGTTGTAGCAGCTACTTAAAATGCATAGAATTTAAAGATATGTAATTCAATGTATATACATGTAAAGAAGTTAAGGAGTTATAACAAACATAGTTTAACCAAAAAGCCAAAACTAGTCTAAGCAAACATATATGCAATCTTTTTACACAAAAAAATATCTTTATGTCATACATATCTATCTCAAAATATTCTAAAACTCTCTGTAGTTTTTCTATAAAACATATATTTGATAGGCTATAAGATATATATACTTAAAATGCATAGAATTTATATATATATTTTTTTTTAATTAGAGACTCCAATGTTCTACATATTCATAATTTTTTGGTAGTATTCTTTTAAAAATCGGGATCATGTTATAATGTACTAGATGAACATGCTATAAACAGTACTGATATCATCGGTTGTTAGATATCATGCACTTTATTAATCGTCTTGGTCCATGAACATTTTTCACATGTTTTGTATCATTAAGATCACCTTGGGTCCATTCTTCACTTTTTCAACTAAAATATCATCTCTCGATCCTTTTCTTCCCCGTTTAATTGGGTTATGAATGATCACTAACTTATTTTCGAGATATGAAAGTTTTGATATCCCAAATTTTTTTTTTATAATAATTATGTATATCATGGAAATAGAGTGGTATACTATACTATATAAAAAAGGGTTGGTCTTTTTTTAACAACAAAAAGGTATGGTAGTTTAGTCCGGGGAAAACTCAATTATCTATGATTAATTAATACCTAAGAATTAAAGAAAATTATGAGAAATAAAAAAGTCCACCAAGCTCAAACCAGCCGAAAGCAACATATGATTAACTGAAGAACGGACGGTCAAACCGGTTTTTCTGTTAGTGACAAAGTAATAACACAGAAAAACTTGAATATTTCGATAATTTTTTGTTTAAAATGGTAAAAACCTTAAAAGCTTTAAAATGTCGATCATGGTAGTAGTCCCTTTTCTCGAAAGTAAATATTCCAATAAAAAAAAGAAATAGATAACCCCTTTTTCTCTTTATCAATTTCAGTTTAAGCCTTGAAAATATATTTCTTATTATCAGAACTTTGTATAGCATACTCTGCCAAAAAAAAAAAAGGAGGTTTTTATATAAATTTTTGCAGTAAAAATTTGTATAACAGCATTAGAAAGAAGAAAACGTAAAAGAAAAAAGGGACGTAGGCAATATGAAGCATGAACGTGGGCCCCAAAAATCTGAAGAGTGATATAGCTTTGACCACATATAATAGATGCATAGGTGTAACGCATCCTCATGCGTCCGTCCCCTTCTGTTTTCGTTTTTTTTTTTCTAAATTTCTCCTTTAATTTTAATATAGTTTTTTAATTATTATGTTTTTTCCATTTAACCCACAAAGTTCTGGTGAACCAAAAAATAAAAGCCATACAGTTCAGATTTCAGATAGTAAGAATTTTTACAACAATTATAATACCCTATAATATCATTTTATTCTGTCACGGCTAATACTAGTTAGTTAATATTTTATTACTATCATTTTTTTTCCATTCTGAAATCTCTCTTCCATGTAAAAAGAAAGAAAAATTACTGTTAAGTTTTCTAAATTTGTATTTTCTTTTCATTATCAAAATTTATATGTTCGTCCGCATTAACTAGAAAATTACGAGTTCAAAAAAATATAAAATTTTAATTCTGGCTATTGCGAATTTCTAGACTAAGAATTAAGATTTTTTTTTTTTTTTTTTTAATTTACTTCTTTTTTACTTTCGTTACACTTTAATCGGTGTCGAATGTGACACTTTGATACATCGCTTTCGATGAGAAAATCTTGAAATATAAGGAAACACATTATTTAATTTGTTTATTTAGTGTGCATGTTCTTGACGTTTGTTCACCAATAATTGCATGTTACGTTAACCAAAAAGAAATTGTATATTTCCCTGCAAATTAAAAATTTGAAGCCAACGAAAACAACATTCTTTTCTTTATGACAATTCTATAAAATTCAAAACGTAGGAACAAAATAAATAATTTTTTAATGTTTAGTTAATGAAGCTGCGAATACGTGAAAAATAATTGACAATGAAGATGGAGTGGACCAAAACGACGACGGCGAAAGTGTACAATAACAAATATCAAATGCTAAGGCCGTGAACAGAATCACGGTTCACGGACTGGATCACTGGACGACGGTGCGGTTTTTAAAAGAACCGCCTACATGGATTGAAAAAGAAGGGAAATTAAAGGTTTTCCAAATGATCAGAAAGAAAAAAAACAGTAGACGCATCATAAGTTGCATCCTAAGTTGCATTTCATCATAGATTGCATTTTTGAAAGAAAAGTTTTTTTTTGAAAAAAGAATAATTAGAGAGTTATCCGGACTTTTACTATCCGACTAATCTCGTAGGGTAGTGAATGTAGTATTCAAATAGTATATTCATCAAATTGTCTAATAAGTATAAAACATAAAATTATTTCGGCTGGTTAAATAAGAATCGTTAGATAAATTTATATTTGAGGAGAATTGATTTTTGATCTACACTAACATGATATTTTTTTCACCTGAAAACCACTAATCTACTATTACTTGGTTAAATTAGCAGTAATAAAAAAAATTGATAATTAAAGAGTGAAATTGTGAATGGAGCATAGAGTCGCATTTCTTTTCGGGAAAAAAAAATCTTTATAAATTGTGTTTGGAAGTGACCAAAGCTAAAGTGAAGAACTCATCATTTGTGACGTTTTAATTGTCCAAGTCAGTACGTAAGAGCATGCACAACGGTGATAAAATCATAGTTTTTTAGTAATAAAATATTGAAAAGAAAGAATAAATGAAGGAAAAGATTGAGAATTGTATTTTCGTGAAGATACTTTGGTAAGATGGTAAAAAACGTTTCTCACACTTGTTTACGTTTAATTGACTGCTTCTTTTTATCATTCAATATTTAATTAAATAAATATATTATATTAATTTTTTTTATAAGAAACGCTTAAGTGTAGATCTACCGTTGTATGCTCTAATAGACTTAGATCTAAGCATAATGCCACTTGTTTGTTAGAATTGATCCAGTTGTCACATTTATTTCATTCTTCCCATACTATTCAGGTTTAAGGAAGTTACATATTTTCAGTTACTTAATTGAAAAACACAAGAAAAAAAAAAGAAAAAAAAAAGAGGCGCGTGAGGAGAAGAGAAGGAAGAAAAATGTTGAAGATCCAATGCGAGAAGAGAGAGAGAGACATGGAGAATCCTTTGGATTGGCAAAGACAAACCCCAAGGTTTAGTGCAGTGTTCTCCTCCATTGAGCCAAGTGACCAATAATAATCCCATTTACATTTTATAATTTAAATGATTATATATATACACATATATATTTATGTGTGTCGATTAAAACGACAATTAAGTAAATACAAGGAAATTTAGACAAACTGAATCTTGCTTGGCCTTCATCGATAAACACAAAGTTATGTATACTTAAAGATTAATTTGTTTCTTGTTATCACGTTTTCCAACCATATGATTAAATACTAATCTCAACTAATCAGTTATGTCACATTCGAAAAATTCCATTATAACTCACCTGTCCATTAATATTTTTTGCTTTCTAATTAATCGATCCAATTTTTTTACATAAGAGATATTAAGGTACACGGTAAAATAGAAAGAACAAAAGAGACAGAAAGATTAATTGTATGAATATTTCAAAGGTAATTGATTAAGTTATAGCTCCAGTCACAGTTAATGTAAACATCCACTTGGTGTTTGGTAAAATTAGTCAAGACCGGAGAATATAATTCATTGCTCATCAAGTCCAAGATCCTCAAAGATTCTTCCGGATTATGTGCATGTAAGCATTTTCTACATGCACACACACACACACATACGTACATGCGTGTATTTCAGTATTTGTTTAGTTATTGTTTTCTTAATAAGTGACAAATATCGTAAAGAAATAAAAATCATGACAATTGACAAAACCCTTAAAATCATTGGATCATATTCTTCCATTATTGGGTTGAAAAATACCGTCCAATATGACACATCCGAAGAAAAATCAAGAGTCACCGCGAAATCGTGTAGCGTGGAATCATTCGAACAAGCTGGAAACGATAACAATAGTACTAGCAGACATAACACGTTTCCTAACTACATTTTTGATTTTTGAAACCATTTCGTAATTAAAATCCTTTAAAATCAGGCTATTGATTTCAGCACCAGGATTGTTTTGTCTCAAAAACGGTGATTAGAACATGAGGTTTCTAAGCGGTTAAATCTTTTTCGAAGTAATAAATAATCTTTAACCGTGAATTACGTCGTATCTGACGTTGGCAGAATATCATGAATGTATAAAAATTAGGGTAAAATGATTACTGCCAATGCCAAATACGTAGTTCCATTTACCATAACGTTAACAAACTAAATAGAGTATTTGACACACGGGGTTAAAGTGATTTTCATGACCAGCTGGATATTCAATCATTGAAATGTACATCCTATTTATATGTGATGCTTTTAACCCCTCAAAAAAAATGGATTCTAATTTTGTTACGGATCATAACTGTTAGAAAAAACTTCTTGCATCTACCCGATCGAGATAAACTCTTGGAAAACCTAGTTACAAATGCTGTAATTTAAAAAGAGCACAATAGATCTATTTTTAAGGTTGACATATAGTAGTAGATTACAAAAAAGTAGTACAAACATACATATGTTCATTCATAAATACATTAATCTATCATTTTTTTTATTTTTTTATTCAATCTATTTCATAAAAAATATTGTTTTGATACATGACACAAATTAAAAAACTCTTAATTATACAAATGTATTTTTATTTAATATGTCTTAAATTGGATGATAATTAATAATTTAATTCTGCTGACAGAAAATAATAATTAAATCTAAACAAAATGAGCTTTGAGTGAAGTGTAAAGTATGAACTATGTCTCAAAATTTATCTGTAGAAGGATACTGTTTGCGAAATACATATTAAAAAAATAAATTTAAATGACCTTATTTTATAAAACAGAGAAAATAATTAAATAGGTTTTTTATGAACGTCCACACCAATTTTCTTATATGTAATGAACATAATGCATCGCAAATATTTTTTTAGAATAACGTTTAGTAGATTCGAACATTCTAATTATGATGATCAAATTACTCTAACTATTACTCCAAATATGTTCGGACTACCCTTCGAATTATTTTTTTATATTTTTTTTACCCTTCGAATTTTGTATACAAGAAAAATTCAAATGAAAAACTTCCGTGGAAAAAGAAAAAAAGGAATTTAATGACATTAAATTAGGCCGTTTTAACTTGTAAGATCGATGTTTGGATCACATAATCAAACTATTTCACGTGGATGCAGTATTTTACGTAAGCGAACAGCTTAAAGTTTAACAATGCAGTATTTATATTCATTGTTTGAAGCGCAACTTCTAAATAACGTAATATGCTTAGTTTTTCACCCCATAATATCCTTCCGTTTACATATGTGTGGTTTAAAAACTTAAAACTACGAATTAAAAAAACTAAAAAAGAGCTAGCTAGGAACTCATATAGTATAATTATGTAACGGAAGTATTATAAGAAAACAAAAATAAAATTAGAGACAAAGATCCATTCTAGAAAGAAGGGCCACGTCTCAAAACACAGATGCTTTATCACCATTAATTATGTAAGTACAGTATAATTATGTAAAATGGATACATGTACGTTGGTATTTGTGTAGAGCGTAATCAAAAGCATAAGCTCGAATTTTGATGGGCAAATAAAAAGACTAGAGAAAGACGCACCTTGTTATTTGTCATGACCAGATTTGAATATTCGTAAAATTGTCAAAATATCTTCCTATCTTAGTTGTCCATATATCATTAAAATAACATTTTCTCAAATTTGTGTTCATAAATTAACTTTGCCATAATAATTAGGGTGGGGAAAAAAAACTCCAACCGATCGACATAACCGAACCAAAACAAAATACTCACTCGGCAAAGTGCAAACCATCTTTGAAGACAGTTCCCAAATTTGCTTGTGATCATACGATATCGTAGTGAGCAAATGCGACTACGTACGATTTTGTCGATGCTTCAAACTAGGTCGTTATTGTGCTTTCGTCCATTCTCTCCCTCCATAAATCAATACTAATTTGTTTATATCCGCGACGTCATTCGTTTAAAGGATATTAAGATGCTAAGAAAGTGTCGAGGCCTCTGAGCTAGATAAAACCTTGCAAAAAATAATAATATATATAAGAATAAACTTACATGTACTAATGTTAATTAAAAATGGGCTATTGAGGTGATTTCATCAAAGTACAGTAATTTTCTTATTTTCACTAAAGTTTTTCTTTCTGTAATATATTAAAAATACGTCAGAGTATCGAGTTTTCCAATGCTAATTAGTAGAGAATGTGTGTAAATATATATTTCTTGGAGGAGAAGTAAGATGATGGTTAGTAAAGTAGCACTCAAGTCATTCTCAATGACAGTCTTGGTTTAGAAGCAAGCGATGTTGGTCTTATTATTACTGTTTATTTGTTATCACAACTCCCATAATCAAATACATATATAATTCGATTATCTTAATTTATCTTGATGGACATACACTCATTTTATTTTATTTTCAGGTGACTATGAAAACCATGATATAAAACTACTACTATTAGATCAAAGCTATAATGATTATCGAAAATAGACGTTATATGGTATAGAAAATAAAATATTATATATTTATATTATTTGTTAATTAGTATTATGGTCTTCACGTTATAATACTAACAACTGAAACTAGCAATCTCTTATGTATAAAGTTAATTGGATTTTTTTCATTACATAGGATTTAATATTTGGATTTTTGTTTATTCCAAATATTAAATCCATGTAATAAAAGAAAAGACAATGTGAGTAAACTAAGAACTACAATAGTGGTTTTTTTCTTCTTTTTTTCGCTAAAACCTACAATAATAGTTATGCATCAAAAATAGAACACATCCTATTATTTAAAAATAAAACCTCAAGACATATAACAATTTGAGACAGAGATAACATTTGATTAAACCATGTGAATTTAGATCGAAAAGATAATCATCTTAAGTGGAACCTAAACATAATTATTTTAAATGTCTGTTATATTAACTATATGTTCACTAAAAAAAAAAGGTTGAGAATAATACTTGGAAAGTCTAAAAGGGCATTAAGCAGAAATTTAATAATAGAAACTAGAGTTACAAATCAGCTGTGAGACAATATACTAATTAGAGTAAGTTGTACTATAATATACTGTTAGTTGACTTGACAGACTCAGTCCTCCATACTCCATGATAGCCAGTCACACGTGCGACAACTTCGCATCTCTCTTCATTGACGGTTTCGATTCTGCCACGTGTGATCATCTGACAATAGCAGAGCCGTGTGATCATCATAATCTAAGCGTTTGTTGGCATTCACTTCATAGCTAATACCAGGAATCGAATGATCTATATTATTGAGGTCTAATTTTTTTATTTATCACTATTAATTATGATCATATTTATTAATATATACAAATAGTGATACTGTTATCTCAAAACATGTATAAAATAAATCACCAATAACCTCCTTTCAAACACGATACTTGTGAGAAACATAAGATTTTCGTGCTGTTTTTATTTTGTTTTTGCTCAGTTTATTTTTTATCACACACAAACAAAAAACTTGAAGACTTTTTATTTGTCATCAGCTAGATTTTATTTTTGTGGGAAAGTAGTTAGATCATTACGGAATTTGGTGAATCAGTTTATTGAATTTGTAATCTCTGATATGGCCGAAAAGCTCTAATAATGGGTGAATTATTGTGAAGCCATCTTCTTTTGTTTGCCTTTAAACATGCAAGCCAAAACTAATTTCTTCCCGGTGACCGTTGTTAATCTTAACGCGAATATTAGGCTAAAAAGCTTTTTTTTTTTTTTTTTTTTGCTTTATAAATTGTAAATTACATAATGACAATAAAAATTTGAAAATCTTTATAATGATGAAAAATTAATTACAGAAGCCTAGGATATCATTTTTCAATTTAGGCAATTATCATCTCAAAATCAAATATATGGCAATGATTTTCATTCAAAAGATACAAAAGTATAAATCATAGTTTAGAAATTTCTCTTTTTTTTTTTTTTATTGTCAACAAGCTCTTGTATAACATGTTTTACAGAATCTTTTATTATATATGTGTGCTGATTTCTTCTACGGTTTCAGCTTTGAACAAAAAACTGAGAAATTAACGAATATTAAAATATGAGTACATGTTAATTTTAAAAACTGCTCTTTTAGTTTTAGAAACATAACGGTCTTTTGTTTCGACATTAAACCTTCAACGAGTAACTTAAGTAACATTAGTTAACCGTCATTAATGACATTAATTAGTGGAGGCCACCAAGCTTACGATTCTGTGTTTCACTAGAAACAAAAAGGGAGATTAGTGTTAGTCTGTTAGAGACTGTCGATTTCTCAGGCTGTATGTTTTTTCTTTCAGACTTAATTATGATTAAACCTAAGTTGAACATAGTTATTTTAATAAAATCTGGTTTTCAGGACCATGCTCTTCTGGGCACGACCTCTGTTTCTTAACATAAGAAATTAGTTTATCATCTAAGTTATGGAGACTCTGGACATAGATTTATCATTAGTCCAATCACTGACACGTGTAGGTGGAATTTCTTATATATTACTTAATTTGGTTTTCAAGTTTCAACTTTCAAATAAAAGATTTTGCATGTTCGGAACAATTAAATAATTATGACAAAATTCGATTGTCATACAGAAAGGTAAAAAAAGTTATGGTTAGATTCTTTAGACAATGTATTTTTATTTAAAGCGGTTCATCTTCGAAGTGGTCGTGTAAGAGACTCGATTTTCTTTTTTTCATTTTTGCCTTTTCCTTAAAAGCTGATTTTTTTTGGTAAGTTTTAATTTTAAAAACTATTTTTTTCCGTATTTTTGCTGCACGATAGAAAACTTACGGTGTGGGTTGGAAATTGATATAAAATCTAACAATCATTTACAAAACGAAATTTCGTTTCCATACAAAATTAATCAACTAGTGGATTTAGCAGTACAAATGTTTTTTTTTCTCTATAAGAACCATACAAGATGGAGTATTAATTAATTAACAAGATTTCTTGACATTGCGCGCGAATTGAAAAAACGGAATGGTGAGTATTATTTTATAATAATGCAACATAAGTAGTTATTACTACTATAAAGTTAAGAAATGAAGAATTATTAAGTAAAGACAAAAAAATTAAATGCAACTCTAAGGAAACCCCAAAGGGAAAGAAAGACCTTTTATGGTGCTGCGATTTCCATGTGGCTGGGTGGTCCATCATACGTCAACTGTAATTACCGAAAAATAAAAATCAAGTTAAAATTAAATTTTATAAGTAGTTTCGACAAAATTATATTTAAATGTTTTGGGAAAAAACCTTAAAAATACCTGAAATTAATTTCGTTTGCTAAAAAAAAACCTGAACTATTTAGACATCCAGAAAAATACCCAACTTATTTTTGAATACCAGATTAATACACAAACAATCAAATTTTGAAAGTTTGACAATGGGATTTAAACGTCGTTAGTTCATTAAACGTGAACAGTAAACGGTGTTTGCATTTTTTTTTAACACCAATGGGTTTTATTAATCCGAAAATTGCACAAAAATCCCTAAAATCAATTTGCCCTTAATTAATTTTCCCCCAATTCGATTAAACCCTAACTCTTCTCTTCTCCGTGACTTCTATGTTCTAAAAGGCATAAAATTGGAATGAACCAATTTGTGAAGAGGCAATGGAGAAAACGTAAAAGATGAGGTACTCTCTCTCTCTTTCTCCCTCTCTCTCTCTCTCTCTGTCTTAGTATTTTCCCTTTCCCGTTTGAATTAATGAGTCAATGTCATGTTTGATTGTGGGCATATTGGTTGATTTCGAATTTGATTGTGGGCATAGTAGTCGATTTGGTATTCTGGGAAGAGGATCGATTTCGTGTTTGCTGTGATTTTTTTAGTTTCAATACTTTGGCAATCGAGTGATTTTAGTTTGCAATTGTTATTGTGCAGTGATACTATAAAAATCAATTTCTATTATGGAGGAGTAATGGAGTAGAAGGAGAACAATTTCACATATAAGAGAGGATCTGTGAAAAATGATATAGAGATCGACCCTGATTTGATGACTTGGTCGATGTTTGATGCATTTTGTTTGATCCATTCTATGCGTTTTCCGATTGTGAAGATGAGTGAGAGGGGAGAAAAGAACTGATCGAAACTGAGAGCATAAGAATCGAAAGGAATTGAGAACTGAGAGAGAAGAGAAGAAGAGAAGAAGAGAAGTGAGAAAAAAAAGAATTAGGGTTTAATCGAATGGAGAAAAATAGGCAAATCGATTTTAGGGATTTTTATGCAATTTTCGGATTAAAAAAACCCATTGCTGTTTAAAAAATGTAAACACCGATTACTGTTCACGTTTAATGAACTAACGACGTTTAAATTTCATTGTCAAACTTTCAAAATTTGATTGTTTGTGTATTAATCTGGTACTCAAAAATAAGTTAGATATTTTTTTGGGTGTTTAAATAGTTCGGGTATTTGTTTAGCAAACGAAATTAACTTCAGGTATTTTTAAGGTTTTTTCCTTTTTATGAGATAGTGCTTGAGTAATGGAAACAATAAAAACCATTCGGAATAGACCTCAATAGAAGCCTCGGTAAGCCCAAACCAATATAGATAGATAATCTTAATTATGTTGATGTTCCAAAGAAATAAAAGTAGAAATTTTAGTTTTCGCGAACAAATAAATTACAAACCAAGATATTTAACCTAATAAGTTTATGTGATATCGTTATTGTCACTATCTGAGTTTTTTTTTTTTTTAAATTCGTATATTAAGTTATTGGGAAAACAAATGATGCGAAAAGTATAGTAAAGAAAATAATTTGATTATTTTTTCTATAGGAAATTGTTTTTTACTCAAAACTGAAAAATTTAAGTGTAACGCTCACTGACCAGTGATACTAATCTATAAATGAGAGACAATTCTCCCAAATTGCTTGATACATCATCATTTTTAGTTGATGCGAAGATGACAAATATCATTCTCTCTAATTTAATATTATAAATTTTTTTAAAACAAATTAATGCAAAAATTCTGTGTATTATTTTTCAAAATACTTAAAAAAATAAAGAGTTTTTTATTAGTAACTTTTCAATAACAATTTATGTACTGTATTAGTTTCCAAACTACTTATAAAATATGAAAAAAAATTTATTAGTGATTTTTCCATAACATATTTGTATAAATGTTGAATAACGTATTATTTTCCAAACTATTTAGAAAACATGAAGAGTTTTTTATTGGTGCTTTTCCATAACATATTTGTATAAATGTTGAATAACAATATAAGTAAATATTGAATATTTAATATATTTTTTGTGTAATTCTTTATTTTTTAATATTGTTCAAACACATACTCCCTCTATTCCTAAGAGAAAGTTGTTTTGCAATTTTCACACATATTAAGAAAACATATTAAAACTTCACTATAAATACATCATTTTTGTAAATAATAATTTCCTATAAATTTAAATCAATAGTAATTCAGAAAATTCAATTAATTCTCTTGAAGTTTACAATTTTCATCATTAATTAAGAAAAAATGCATTGAAAGTTTAAAACAACTATATTTGTGAAACAAAAATATAATCTAGAAATAATTTCTTTTACAAACAGAGAGAATATTATATATTTGTTTATAATATTATTAACATATACAAATGTTAAACGATCATATTTGTTCTTACTAAAATATTGAAACAAATTTGAATTAATCGAAAAGAAAAATCTGTGCACTACGTGCGGGTATTCATTTAGTAAATTAATAATATGACACTAGTAAACAAATATGCATACGTTGGAATTAAATTTGGTTTTGTTGAAGGAAATTAAATGAAACTGCTTGCTAGTTTTAGGAGAGGAGAAACCGAGCAGGGAAGTTAATGCAGCCGACATTTTTGACGACGATCGTTAATTATGCAATGTCTCTTTAACCGTGCACTATTACTAATTTATTACAATTACATTATTTAACAACTTTGGAACATGGAACACCTACAATATGGCTATACCAATAACCCAAAAAACATGGAACAAAATTTATTTTATTTCTTTCAATCGACACCAATTTTTTTTTTTTTTTAAATTGTTGGTTTTGAATCTCTCGGAGTAGCATAGCCCATGGATGATGATATCTCGGAATCAAACCCATAATCCTACAATATATTAGATATATTATTGATACATAAGTCGATGTTGTGGGTCGTAGAGTAATTTTCATCTGTGGTTTATCATAAGATTTTAAGTTCGATTGGAGAGGACAGTTCCATAGATTTAGATGAGGCAATGTCGATTTGCTGAACCGTATGTGTCTCACCTTGTGACCATGCTCAACAATCAGAAATTTCACAATGGAACGAAATCAGAATTAGATATGCTTGTGATGTATTTGAAGAGGTGATGACTCAAGAATGCATCTTCTTGTTCCATTTTATAACAGTTAATGACCATAGAGTCTTTCATGCCTTTTTTTTTTGGTCTTTTGCAGGATGTACCACACGTATCTCACAGAAGCCTATGTAGAATCATATGCATCCATCTCAAGGTGTTGTTCAAGGCTTCGTAAGTTCTCATTTGAAAAGGGAATACCAAGTGCCTGCTAATGGACAGTATGTTAACAGAGGCTATAAGATGATCCAACGTTTGTTTTTTTTTGTTAACAGAGGCTATAAGATGGCTAATCTAAACAGATGGAACTAAACTTGACTTTAAACCGAGAAAATTACTAAATTTTAACTAAACCAAATGAAAACCTAAAGTGGAAACCAACCTTTTTCCCTTTTGTCAAACAGAGTTAGAACAAAAAATTATACAGAGGAGAAATCTCAACTATTATGGGGCCAGAGTAGAGTTGAAGTCTATGGTAGTCAGATAAATTGAACAATTTGGTTATCATCACACAACAAAAATATCAAATCATAATTCCACCACAAGACCAAACACCAGAAAGATTTTCAGTTTCTAGTTTCACAAAGATGGATGTTTTTTGTTTTGTTTTAAACAAGACCCACTTCATTTGGTCCTGTCTTCAGAAATTTAAAAAGGACACAGAGATGTCTATTGAATCATACATAGAAATTACGGCAGATTTTTTTCTTCATAAAGAGATAATTTAGTAGAGACTGGGGTATCTTCCTTTTAGCCCATGGCATACTTCTGAGTCCAGCTCCGTGCAGTGGACTCGTACTTGTTCTTGTCAGTCTTGTACATATGAGCTATCTCGGGCACCAAAGGATCATCCGGGTTTGGATCGGTTAACAAAGAACAGATCGATAACAGCACCTGGTTCATTGTAAAGTTGTAATTAGAAATTGAAACAAACCATTTCTCATCCTCAATGAGTCTAAGCTTAATGACTTGAGAGACGGCTATAAATTCTCAATGTGATGATCACTTTTAATATGAAAAGATGAGCAAAAGACGAGCAGGTCATATACTAAATGAGTCAGAGCTTAATTACTTAAGAGGCAGCTCAATGTTATCACTTCTAATGAGAATAACGAGCAAAAGGGGAGCACATAGTTGAAAAGAACCCATTTTCATCCTAAATGAGTCAAATATTAATGATTTAAATAGACAGCTCAGTGTCACTTCAAATAGGAACCGAGGAGCAAAAGCATGTTTGACATGAGTAGATAATTTGCGTGTGAAGATTGGTTACTGAAAATAAGAAAAAACCGAACCTTGGAAATGGTGAGTGCGGGACTCCACTGCTCCTTCAAGATGTCGAGGCAAATGCTTCCATTGCTGTTAATGTTGGGATGGAACACCTTCGTCCTAAAGGCCACCTAGATTTTCGTCACACCAAACGAAGAAACAATGAGATAACGAAGCAACGCCAGAGAAGAAACATATAATAAGCCTTCAACAAAACATAACTTTAATGGCAATTATATAAAATAAAAATTGAAATCACCTTGGGAGGTTTGAATGGGTAATCTGGAGGGAAATGGATGGTTACAAGGAAAACACCTCCAGCATAAGGACTCTCTGAAGGACCCATTATCGTTGCCTGCCAATGAAACATGTCTTCAGCAACAGGACCTGTAAAAAAACCCAAAAAATAAAGAAGATATCAACTCAACATCAGACCGCTCGTCTTTGAAACAAAAAAGATCAGGTTTTTTCTTCACATGTATCAACCAGATCCTACAAAGTAAAATACAATAAACGAGTTTGATACTTAAAATTACAAGATCTATCCACGAGATACACCAATTTTGTTCAAAGCCAGAGGAAAGTCACAGGTTAACCAGATCCCAGAAAGCACAGATCAAAAAAACGAGTTAGGTTTTGAATCAACACGGGTAAAAGTCAAGTACTTAGCTCCAGATCGAAACAAAACATCACACAAACACACAAATCCAAGCAGTAGAACGATCAAAAGTCATATAAAACCGAAGCAAAACCCGATCCACCATCACCAGCTCAGAGAAACAATCTAGATGTGTATAAGAGACAGGTCATATAAAACCGAAGCAAAACCCGATCCACCATCACCAGCTCAGAGAAACATAACATTTCCGACGAAAAAATCGCATAAATCTCTGAATCCAAAAAAATAAAAATAAGCACCTGCGCTACATGACGTGGGTGGATCCTTCTGCAGATCCTTCAATTCCTTCAAGATCCGCTTCGACGCCATATCCAAAACCTACGATCTAGAAAAAAAAAAAAAAAAAAAAAAAAAAAAGAACAAAGATTCCAAACGGATCAGAGAAGCTATAAATCCGTGAGAATTGTAACCGATAGATCCATTAAAATAAATACCTTTGGTTCCGCGTATTCGGATTGGCGAGGTTTTCGCCTTTTTCGTCTCGTAATTAGCAGAAGAAGAACGAAGACTCAGGGGAAAGAGAAAGAAGAAAGGGTGGTGGACGAAAGAGGAAGAAGTACCGATTCTCTGTGGTCGCGTCCACGATATATAGGGTGCTTTTCTTTGACTAGTGGACTCACTTTAAACTCTTATTCGCTGGACCACGCTTTTCAAACGACGCGGCGGTTTTTATGATTACAAAGTTTACAACCATCAAGTTGCATTTCAAGCGACGTCGTTTTTTAAAAGTCATTTCATCTGACGGCTGAAATCTTATCTTTTGGATCAGACGAATCATTAGAAGCCACGTCTTCTGTCCCACAACTTGCGAGATTTTTTTTCTCGAAGGAAAAGAAGAAATCTGGGAAACGCGAACCGATTCCCCGAGTCATCGCCGCCGTGAGAAATGGACCGGTTCAAGGAGCAAAGCCGGCCGAAGTTCGACGACGAGTCTCCGCCACCTGGTGATGACGTCGGAGATGAAGATCGTGTTCTGGTGGAGGAAGATGGAGGAGGGACTCCGGGGCCTTTCGCGGGAGCTAAAGTCAGGAGGAAAGCTTCTCGTTATAGAGAGCACCGTGGTGACTATCTCCACGTGTCCTCTCGTCCTGGGTTGATGCGGATCCTGGAGAAACAAGGTTAGTAGGTCTGCTCCATTTTTGGTTTTGAATTGTGAATTTTTTTTTTTCGAATTCGTACTAGTTTTGTCGAATTGTCTCATTATCGGATCATTGGTGTTGAATTTCGAAAATTTCTGATTCAGCATTTTGGTTATCAATGAACAATCGATGTATATTTACTTGATCTCATCGAAAGTTTGAGAGTTGTTGCTAATTAAAGAACCTCGGGAAGTAAGTTGAATCAGCTGTATGATCTTTCTGGATTTTGCTAGTTTCTGTTTTAGCTTCACATTGCTTTCAAGTTTAAAGACTAATGCTTTAATTTGGGAGGTTAGTGATGGATACCATCTCTAGCTTCTCTCGTTTCATCTCTAGCAATGTCGCTTTGTATCGATCCTCACAAGTTGTTGTTGATGTTAAATTGTATGTAGGTGATACGTCGATTCTTTTCGCTGATAAAGTTTTGAAGTTCACTGGCTCGGGGAAGATGAAGAGGCGTATTTTCATCCTCACCGACTTTGCTATCTATCTGATCGATCCCGAGACTGAAGCTATGACCCGGAGAATCGCCCTGGCAGCGGTAGAGAAGATGTGTTTGAGCAAACTGAGCGATAACTTCTTCGCCATCATTATCCCCACGGAATACGATCTGTTCATGGCCAGCACACGAAAGACTGAACTTGTTCAGGTCATGGTCGATGTGACTAAAAGTGCATCTGACTATGAACTCGAAGTGCTTCTCTCTAACAGGTAACTCGACATGCACTCGGAAATATCGTTAGATGACAGATTCTAGTTTTGATAGAAACTTTTGTCAAAGTGGCCATCACAATATTCAGCAGTTTGTGTTTTACGGCTCATAATGGTTTCTCTCCTTCTGTTCATTCCAGATTTGAGTACAATGCTTCCGCGTCGTTAGTGAAAGAAGTTTCCTTTGAGGAAGCTGAAGGTTTGAATGAACGAACTCTGAGCAAACACATTTTGAATGTATCTAAGTTTGTGCTTGTTTTCTTGGTTCATGAAGCACTACTACTTCTTTTTTTCAGGGGGTATCAAGACCAGATTTAAGTGGAAGTGACTGCATCTTAATTTTCCTTGCTGTTCATACACTTTGGAAGGAGAAAGCCCGTTGCGAATGTGAATGGATTCTTTTCTGTTGGCTACTAAAAGCTGAAATCAGGGCGGTATGTTGTTTATTAGATTCTGTTTCATCTTGTTTTGTGTTCGTCCCTAGAAAAAAAACTATGTATTTTTTTATATGAAGAAGTGTATTTTCTACAAAATTGTATGAATTGAGTTCCTTTTCTGGTCTTGCTATAAAGTGACTGATCAATAACATCATTCACTAACTCCCCTTCTTTGGTCAAGGAAGGTATTTTCATAGACTGAACTGTAATATTAAAAACCTTTTCTGAATGGTCAAGTACATAAAAGGAAAGATGAATAATAGTCTTTCTCACATTATATACGGCGATCCTGATAGACTCCCAATTGGAGTTGAGCCTGTGGAAACCTCTGATCTGTATCCGCTGGCTAGCTTCTCCGGTCTTATCTCTTCCACCATTCTCACTACCTCAGCCATGTGTGGTCTCTTTTCTGGCAATCTCGCCGTGCAAACCATGCCAACCTGAAGCATCTCCACCATCTCTTCCTCTACCTGAGTACACCTCAAAAGCTCTTCATCAAACACCTCTCCTGTCCATTCCTCTCTAACCACCGAGTTCACCCACCTCACCAGGTTAGCCACTTCTGATTTCCCTGTAAGTACCTCGAATATCAAAACCCCGAAACTGTACACGTCCGACGGTTGAGTCCCCTTTCTTGTGTCTGTTATCTCTGGTGCGCGATAGCCAAACGCATGACGGGGTAGCGAATGCATCAGAGTGGCCATTCCTGCTCCGGAGATGCAGCCATATCCTTTCGCGTTGAGGAAAACATTTGAGGATTTTATGTTCCCGTGGATTAGTTTGCCTCCGCTTTGTGAGTGGATATGAGCTACTCCTCTTGCCGTTCCATACACCATATTCAATCTAGTTTCCCAATCTAGAGGTTTCCGGTTCGTGAGACATCTCTGACCTGAATAGTCCACACGCATACAGATGCACACATAGAGTAACTTAGTTATGTAGGATATATGCTAAGGATAGTGTAAGGGTAATGAAATGTCCTAGTCCTACCACAGACTAACTTAGGTACCTATGAATTACTAAATTCAATGGTGGGCATTATCAACATACCGTGTAGTAAAGTCGAAAGACTTCCATGTTCGTGGTAATCATAAACCACGAGCTTCTCATCTTTAGAGTAGAAATATCCTCTTAAAGTGGCAACATTCTCATGTTTGATATTGCCAAGCTGTTCGATTTGCTGCTCGAATTCTCGCTGAGTCACACAAACTTCCTTGATCCTTTTCACGACGATGGTCGCCGAGTCTTCGAGATCGACCTTGTAGGTTGTTCCGAATGGCCCCTTCCCTAAAACTTCTGCAGAAGATCTCAACAAGTCTTCTAGGTCGAAGACAAGATTCTTCCCTTCGAAAAACACAATCTTGTTATCTCCTTCACCCAGGTTTGGATCTGAATCCTTCCTCCTCTTGCTAGGTTTTTCCTTCGTAGATCTTCTTTGCTCTTCTCTGTTATGGATGATCACCAGTAAGATAGCGAGCAGAGCTAGTAGCGCAAAACACGCGCTTAATGCTATGCCAAGAACTAAATGGCTGTGATGTTTCGTGTGTTTCCCTAATGATGAATGAACAGGAGCAAGCTTCCCGGAGGTGACATTGTTTCCGACAAATGCCGAGAGTGGAAACCTCTGCAATGACTTGGGTACGGTTCCCGTCAGATTGTTGTGAGCTAAGTCGAGCAGCTTCAGACCAGGAACATGGAGACTCGGAATCACACCCGAAAACTTGTTGTTCGCAAGATTCAGAGTGTGTAATCGGGTTAGCTTCTCAACCGAAGATGGGATACTACCATCAAACCGATTGTTAGAGAGATCAAGAACTCGCAGAAGCTCCCAAGAAGAGAAATCAGAAGGCAAAGGACCAGAAAACTCGTTGGAGTCGAGTTTAAGCTCGGTCAAGTTCTTCAGAGCTCGTACACTTGGAGGAAAAGGTCCAGAGATGTTGTTGGAACTGAGAATGAGAAACCGAAGATTAGTTAGCCTGGCTATCGTGCTTAGCTCGACACGCCCGCGAAGACCCGTGGCTGCTAAATGAAGAGCGACGACGTTGGAGTGGTCGGAGTTGCAGGTGACACCGGTCCATTTGGTACATAAAGAAAGATTTGGTGACCAGTTGAGTGAATGAGAGTGGTTGATGTTGGTAACGAATTGAAGAAGAGTGTGTTTATCTTCTTTGGTCGTCTCTGCTTCTATGCAAAAGACGTTGAAGATTACTACGATGAGTAGTAGTATTAAAACCCATTTGACTACAACTTTGCTCTTCATTTTTCAGTGTTTGGAGAGAAAAGCCTGGTTTAAGGGTAAAGTGACGTTGTAATGGGATGAAGACGAAGAGGTGTGTATATAATAATTTGACAATTATTGACTTTTGTGGGCAATAGAGAGAAAAGGTTAAATTTTATTTTTTAACGAAAGTGGGTTGCTTTAGGTTAATGTTAGGTTCGGCGAGTTGTTGACTTGGATGCCTAACAACTCTGTCTCTGTTTTTGTTTTTTTTTTGTTTGCTAGAGAGAAGAGAAAATCGCGGTGAAAGGCTGAAAGCAACTATTTTTTATTTTTTTTCAAAATTTTGTTAATAATTTTCAACTTTGAAACAATTTGATTTTTGTGTGTAACCTAAGTCGTGTTTTTAAACAGTTGAAATTAGAAGAAAGGAAGTTCATGGTTCATGCTAATTGTTGAGTCTCTCTCTCTACCATCTACGATCTACCCACTCCCACATACACAAACTCGATATGGAATCAATGAGATCAGAGGAAAGAGACGTTATATTCATATTCATGTTTTATTCTTTTGTTTTGTCAACTTCATATACATGTTTTGTTCGTTGACTCGAGATAAGGTTTCTGTTTTATATTTTAGTTTTTGGAATTACATAGCTTTGCGTTTTTGATTTAGGAATCAGGATGGTTTTAAAATTGTAAGGATTCCATCAAGGTTCAACTTTCAGAGTGAACAGAAATAAATACAGTAGTTTATGGGTTTTTATGAGACAAAAAAAAAAAAAAAAAATCTCATGCATTATGTGAATTGTAGCGCTTATACCAGAATTTGTAAATTTTGTAAGATATTTTACAATCCATGCGAGAATGCGAATTGCCATATGAAAAGAGTTATAAGTCCAAGTTCATAAACTGTAACCAAGTTCATTAACTGTAACCAAGTTTGTAAAAAGAAAGTTCGGCCATGAGATACTGCATACAAATCGCTTCAGAGAAAGATCAATATATGCGTATGTAATAATTTGTGTTACGGTAGTTTTGCGTAATGTCTTTGTAATCACTTTTTGAAATTAATGAAAATTTTAGTCCGGAAAAAAAAAATTCTTTTTGAATTATATTCAGAATTACAATTTACATTCATTATTTTTGTTTATTATTTAATTTAAATAATTTGGAATCGATAAGAAATCAAAAATATTGTACTTAAGTTATTTTGATATCAAGTCATAAAACACGAAAAAACCAAACAAGTCAAAGCTGGGGTAGGATACACGTATCCTCAAATCCAAACAGATCTCATCCCCTTCGGGACTTGTTCGTCGCTGATTTCGATTCCAGTCTCTCTTCTCTGCAAACAAAACTCTTCGAAAAAAATGGATTACGACTTCAGGAACAAGTCAGGCCCTTCCTACGGCCGACCTATGTACGGAGCCTCCCCGACGTCTCCTTCTCCAGCATCTAGCCACCCTATGTACGGACCTCCGGGATACCCGAAGATCGGTCAACAAAGCGGCCACGGCCAGCCGTTTTTCCCTCCGCCGGAGAGAAACTCTTCGTTTCAACATACCTCTTCTCCGTTCCCTTCTTCTTCTTCATGTAAGTCTTGCCTGATCTCGAATTTCCCCTCCTTGTTCTGGTGTTCGCTTACCTCTTTTAGCCCGTTTGATGTTTGTGCGATTTGTGAGACTTTTTAACGTATTTCGATTTCGAGTTAGGTATTCACGAATTGATTTATACTCGTTGATTTTGTGTATTTGGCAGCTGGATTGGGAATTAAGGTAACTCTGAAGCCAGAGTATAGGATTACTCCGCCGGTAAGAGATTTTGTACAATCCCTCTATTGAAACTTAGAGATTCAGATATCAAAGATCATACTCGAATTTCCACTGCTCGATCTTCATTAACTCTGGAATAGTTAGAGAAGAAGAGAAGAACTTCAGTAGAATTGTAGTTTTGAGATATGAAAGATCATCATGTTCACATTTTCCACTGCAACTCTGGGATTGAAGATTTGAAAGTAGTTAGACAGACGTTCTGATGTACTGTGATTGCAATGTTTCAGCCTCAGTTACTGCCTCGAGTCGGAGATATTCCCCGGAGCGGTTTTCAGTTCGATTTCGGTCTAGAGAGGAAAGTCCTTACGGAGTCGGAGAAAGAGAACCCAGATTGGAGCAAATTCGGGACCGAGAATCCTCCACCGGCTAAATTTCCAGAACCACCATCACCTTCAGTGGTAAGAAGACTCCTTCAATTCTATAGAAAAAAATTGCTGTATTGAAGGTTTTTTAGCGTTTAGGCCAGATGTTATTGATGTGAGTTCTTGGAAGAACAAGTGTGGATCATCATCTTATGAACGCAGTTTAATAGAACAGATTTGTTTTGTGTCAAGATTAGATTGTGCGTTACTGTGTTTAATACTAAGATTTTGCGCAAGCTCTATCCTTGCATGATCATCGTTAGTAAGGGATTCCAGTTGCAGGGTGTAGATCCTGTAGTGATGAAATATGCTGCGTCTGGGCTCAATCGTGAAGCTGTTAGCATTGCAGTTGCAAACTATGGTGATAATCCCACAAAGGTGCTTTATCTTGTTTCCTTGTATGCATTCGGTTCTTTTATTAGGCTAATTGCTACACAGATTTCTAAATTTGTGGTTTATAGTAATCAAATTGAATCGCCAGTTTCGTTTGCAGCCATCTTGCTTCTTCTTCCTCTTCTTCACCAAAGGAGAGAATCTAATTACAATCAGTGATTTTTGTTTTCTCCCGTTTTCTATGCAAATTCAGGTTCAGGAATTTGCAAATGGGTTTACAGCGATACGGGAGATGGGATTTCCGACAAATGCTGTTGCAGACGCTCTCTTCATGTTTGAGAACGACACTGAGAAAGCGTTGGCACATTTGCTCCATGGTTCTTCTTGAATGGGGTTTTCAAATATCGTTCTGTAGTTTATAATAAAACATCAAATTCGATATCATAAAGATTGAGAAAGTATAGATATTGGTTTTTTTTACGTGTGTAATGAATGATTTGTTTTGGGGGGATAAAACTTTGGCAGTGAAAATAGATTACTGGTAATTAGAGAGCTCTTTTGATTAAGGATTTGCCCACATCCAAAACCTAAACTTCGCATAATACAATGACTGATGCCACAACCCACAAAGGGTAAAATGTTATAAAATGGTAAGTTATTTGTGCAATTAGCAATTTGCAGGCAAATATCTTCTGTGCTGTTTCTCTATAAGCAGCAAAGCCTCACACTTTGGATTCGTCTCTATAAATTTTGGTCCTACTACACTCCTGCGCATATAGCTTCTGAAACGTATAGAGAAATAATATATATGTCAAGAAATATTCACACTGGATAATACTGAAACAAATAATAAAGTAAATGTGGAGTAGGAAGATACCTGAGGACCAAGCTGAGCAGCAAAGCTTTCCTTCATCTACATGTTTAACATCAAGACCCACAAACCATGAACCCGTGCTAACGTCATCATGAGCATACGCATGAAGAATGTCTCTGTCACCATCCCATCATCATCATCATCATCATACAAAACGAACAACACGCAAATTCGTCTCAGTTTTATTTCTCTGTGTGTCTCTGTGTGAATATATGAAAGATTATGCGCGCTGCGTGTAGTTGGAGAGTCGAAACTGACCTATTGATGGATACAAATCTAGCCAATGCATGGGTTATAACGTACATCTCCCCATAAGCATGCCGGAAGTATCTGTGAGATATATAAAACAAGAACATGTCACATGAAAGAAAAATGAAACTAATGGATTGGAACTAAAAGGGTTATTAATTGATTAACTTACGCTTTCTTGTCACCGAATTTCCACCATTCTGGTTCATACCATTTGTGGTTCCTGCCATAAAAGCCAAACTTAAGTTAAGACTGATAATATTCCTAAGATCCTTTTTGGCTCCTAGTGGTGTTGGGTTTCCAAAAGCTCAAACTCACGGTTCTGAGAAAACTTCGCCTGATTTCATGCAACCGATGTATGCCCTTGGGCTCCCCAGATGTGCTGCAAGCGTACTTCCGAGAGCATCTGCATTGGATCAATAACATTCATAGCCATTGTAATGTCAGAAAACGCTTACATGGAAACTCTTTCGTCTTAGAACTTTCACCAAAGAAGGGATTAAAAGACCTTTAAAGTGGAAAGAACGGATGCGCAAGATCATCAAACACTGTATTTCACAGCCTAAGTATAGTTCTAACTGCGAGCTTCTCAATTTATCCCTACTTAATCACCATACCAAGAGATTTTTCGTCTATTTGGATAGTGTAAAAGTTTTGAATATAAACTCAACTGAGATAATGATGTTGGTAATAATCCACGGAGAATGAGATTCACAACCAAGTACATTATCCATATCTACAATCAACCCAAGAAACACAAACAACCAAAGGTTTCAGCTGTAAGAAAATATCTTTCTGCTACTAACTCACCCATATTTACGTAGATATTGTCGTTGGCCTTTGCATAAAACTGTGCATCCCACCTATCCGCAGCATAGGCAAAGAACAGTTTTACCTTCTTAGAAGCTTCCTCGGGTGCCTCAACGACATTATCCTGAAAAACATAAAATGGACAGGCTCCTCAGACTGACACAGGTGAGCTAATAAATGAATGCTCAAGGTAATAATCTAGAATGAGTCTGAAATCACATACAAGAATAATGAAGTCATCGGTCTGACTGTTTTCAGCGTCAATGCTCTTGTCCATGCTATCCCCTTTATTTGCGCTACATACCACCAAAAAATAACGTTTCAAAACAAGATCCCAGTACCGTATAATCAATCATTACATGCATAGATAAATCAAAGAGTGGTAAACCGAATCCAAACCTTCTTCCAATAACAAATCGTGCAATCACACCCTTTTCAGTCTCAATTTTTTTTAACGATGCACCTGCCGTAAAAATGACATGTTAAGCTCCCAATAATAAGTGTGTTCAATAAGAAGAAATACGAAATGAATCATATAACCTACGCAATCTCACCAAACCGCTCACTAAAATTTTCAATACAACATCTACAAATAACAGACAATATCTTACAAAGACATGGACAAGGAGAAACCTTACCTGTCCCCATCCATGCTTGCCGTACCGCATCTCTTTTCTTCTTGTTACCCAAAGTTGTCATTATACCGATTACCACTAATGGTCTTTTCTTGGTTTCAGTTCCATCAGTATGTTTAGGGTATTTTGGAACAAAACCTTCTTGCCTGGCTGTACTTAATTCCATCTCGAGAGCTGCTAGCGTCTTCTTCTGTTCCCTAAAAAGGAAACTCTACGTTCTAAAGACCATAGAGACTAAAAAATTCAAAGGAAAGAAAAATCATACAAAGCACCATATTTCACCTGCAAGCTATGATCTTCAAAGTATCATCCACTGATATGGCGGATTTTCCCTGAAAGAGCATTTAAGTACATTACGCCGAAGCAAGACAAAGATTCAAGGACAGTGATCCACAAACGAAATAGTCTCTGGCATGATATTGTATCAAGAATCTCATCAGAAACAGGCATAAATACTCTTATGTTGTACTGCAATCTAACGGAAATTAACCAAAAACCTAGGGATATTCTAGTAGAAGATCACAATCACAAGCATGAAAGTGACAATCCAAATGCTAACCTGTCCAGTTACCCTGTCGAGCTCCTTGATAAGATGAACCCTAGTTTGGGATTCTTGCCATAATCTAGCTCAAACAAAAGAGACGAGACCACAATTCAAAAAACGTTTGCAATCAAATAAGAATTCACAGGAGCAAAAGTATTTGTTTACCGATTGATAAACGCGGATTAAGAACTAACCGGCCTGCTACGTAGAAAGAAGCGAAAGTTGCGAACATGGAGAGCAAAAGGGAAGATATCCTCGAGCTCGATAATCTGATACTCGACCCTTTCCTCGCCATTTTCACCCCCAACTCCTTCACCTTATTGAAGCGCGAGGGGAAACAGATCCGAAATCAGATCTCTTAATCAAAGCAGTCAAAAATTCACCACCACGCAACAAATGCCTTATCCTTATATAAGTTCCTCCCTCTTTTACTTCAGATCTTCGATCAAAAGTTCACTAATCAACAATCCTGAAATCGAGGTCTTCACTAAAATAAACGGATTACGAATGTGTCGTTGGATCTGCTGTTCCGGTGACGGACGACGATTCACCAGAGAAACGGCGAGGTCACTCCGCCGCCTATATGATTCAGGATAATTCCGATCAAACTCCTTGAGAAAATCGGAATCCGGCTTGGAAAAATCGGAGAGATGAAAAAGAGTGCCGTTGAGAAGACGATCGGAGAGATTTATGATTTGGATCAGAATTAGTTTTGGAGTGTATATCGTAAATTAACTTTTTCAGATTTTCAATTCAATCACCAAACCTATTGTAGTATAGGGGGGAACTAATAATAAGTTTTTATTACCTGCATATGCATGAACCAGCATTTAAATATTTCGAACTAATTATAAACCCTACATATTTTTCCCATTATAAAAGTTAATTTTGTAGATAAAATTGTATCATTGGCTCAGTTTGGTATCACAGAATGGCTTGTTCATACGGATTTTGTGGATGCAAAATTTGATTCCAAATAGAATAAGTTGAATAGGTTTTAAGTTTTTCATTACATGATGAAAGCAAACTTTGTGAATTGGCTAAACAATCTGTGTTTCCTTGGTTGTTTTTAAAATCAAAACCGGACGGAATCAAACCGATCCATTATTTGAATTTATCATCATGTGTTCTTTATATGGTTTACATATATCCGGCGGTTGAAAAATCTGCTAAACGAGGTGAGACGACGACGTTTCGAAAACCATGGGCCGTCAATGCTCTCGTCAAACTCTTACCATTAGATGATGTTATTCTCGTTTTTCCCCTTTTTCCTTCCCTTTCGAATTTGCGTTTCTTCAGAGACTCATCCTTTCCGTGTGCTTCACAACTTCATCATCATCATCTTCTCTCTCTCGAATTTGATAATTAATTGCGTCATCAATCGAAAACCCTTCACAAAAGTTTCAGTTTTTTTTTTTTTTTTGTTTTCTCTTCATTTCTTGCATACCCATCTTAAAAAGAAAACTCCCCATTTGATTCTCGATCGGATTATGTTAATCAATTGCTGAGAGAGCTTCTTTTTTTCTTAATTTTTCCCTCCGTCGATTTCTCCGTCGAAACCACCATGGCCGCGGCTTTAAGGTCGAACACCTCGAGAGAAACCGCTTCCCTCACACTCTCTCACTTCAGGTACTTCGTTTTCAACCGTGTCCACACCGCTCGAACCGCGAGTCCCCAGTGCAATCACCGCAACAGAACCGATGACCCGTCAAACAAATCCCCCGACAAAGTCGCCTCGCTCAAGCCTATGGGGACGAGCTTGATGGACAATCGAGGAGAGAGACGGAATTCGATCAAGGGTTATGCCACGGATTGTGTAAGGTCTGCTCTTGTGAGCTCGCAAGGAGACCCACCGGATCTGTGGCAGCCTCCTGGGGATGGAGTTTCCGTTAGGGTCAATGGCTCGAGCGTTAATCTCGGTCGTGGCGGTGGCGGTGGCGGTGGAAGCACTCCCGGTGCTGGTAACGCAACAGGGTCGAATTCGAAAGAAGATTGTTGGGGTGGATCCAATCTTGGGCCTAGTTTCCCGACACCAAAGGAGATATGCAAAGGTTTGAACAAGTTCGTGATTGGTCAGGAGAGAGCCAAAAAGGTGAAAATGATGATACTTTGATGTTGTTAACGTTAGTATTGTTCTGAAATGGCTTTTCTTTGACTTGCTTAGGAGAGAGTTTATGAGATTAGAGAGTTGGCTCTCAATTATAATCTCCTAATCATCTAAGTTTTTTCTGATGCACTCGTGTCATCTCGTGGATGCAGGTGCTTTCTGTGGCGGTTTATAATCACTACAAGAGGATATATTACGAATCATTACAGAAACGGTTAGTTTCGCACTCTCTTTTGTTTACCTGATATGTTAGTTATGATTTCACTTATTCTCTAAGAGATATGTTAGTTATGACTTATGATACTGAAACTTGTTGGGAAGCTTAGGCCCACGGGAGAAACCGATAGCACTGCAGCGAAACCAGCAGATGATGATATGGTAGAACTGGAGAAGAGTAACATTCTCCTGATGGGACCAACTGGGTCAGGTAATGTTCTGATCCAATCTGCAAGCCTGATACGATGCTATAATACAGTTTTTATTTCAATCTAGCGCGTTTGAGAAACTTCAGTTTCAGCTATCCTCACCTCATCATCTATTTTGTTGTTTTTCTTCAAGCACAGGGAAGACACTACTTGCGAAAACCTTGGCGCGGTTTGTGAATGTGCCTTTTGTTATAGCGGATGCAACCACACTGACTCAGGCAATTCTCGCCTTTCTTTTAGTCTTTTTGTTGCATGCCCTTTCTGTCATGACCAATCTGTGACATTCGGTCTTTTTTTATCGGAAATTAAATAATTTGTCAGGCTGGTTATGTGGGAGAGGACGTCGAGTCTATATTATACAAACTTCTCACAGTAAGCTTCTAGAAACACCGAAACATTTTGATATGTATAGTACTAAAATCAGTTTCTTTATATTATTTGTAATATGTGGATTTGATATCTCTCTCTCTCCAGGTTGCAGATTATAATGTTGCAGCTGCACAGCAGGGGATTGTTTACATTGATGAAGTTGACAAGATAACAAAGAAGGTTAGAACTAAAAGCTTTTTCTTTGTGCTAGTTTGGAAAAGTTGAATCTTATTTTCTGTGCTCTTAGATGAATTTTTGTTCTTTGGACCTTTTGGTTGCCAGGCAGAAAGCCTTAACATCAGCAGAGATGTATCAGGAGAGGGTGTTCAACAAGCATTGCTAAAAATGCTGGAAGGAACAGTAAGTTTACAGTTTCAGTATGCCACAAAAGTCTTAAGTATATTGTAGAATTACTAAAGAAAGTCATGTACTTTTTGCTTTAAGAGCTCTCTGCTAACTTGGATTTCAATACTTCTTTTTTGTGGTTGATGGCTAGTTTCTAACTCTCTCTTCCTGGATATAGATTGTTAATGTACCTGAGAAGGGCGCTAGGAAGCACCCTAGAGGCGACAATATACAGGTTTGTTGTGCTCTAAGATATGCGTCTGTATTTCTTTTATCGTGAGTATGGGTCGAGACTAATGTCATAAGAAGTGTTAATGATTATGTATATTTAATAGCTTTCACAATCCAATTTAATGTTCTTTGCATAATGATTGGAGTGTCAGGTTTAAAGTTTAATTGAACATTGGCTTCTAGTTTTTCTTTCTTGATTTGATTAAGGTGCCTCCTCTGTTACATCTGTTTCTTACTCGAGTCCTTGTCGTCTGTCTGCAGATAGACACAAAGGATATACTCTTCATATGTGGTGGTGCCTTTGTAGACATCGAAAAGACGATCTCAGAGAGGTATGACTAGTGAACAATATCCCGGAATCTCTTCTTCTTCTTTTTTGTCGTGTCATCAAATTACCTTCGTAAGTCAACTGAATGTTTTTTTTTTCCAGGCGTCATGATTCTTCAATAGGGTTTGGTGCTCCTGTACGTGCTAACATGAGGGCCGGTGGTGTTACAAACGCCGCTGTTGCATCAAACCTGATGGAAACTGTAGGTTTAATCATCTCTTCACCCAGCAAATGATAGACTGGTCTTTAAGCTCATGTTTAGGGGGATTTTTTTGCTTGTTCTTGGTTTGTATCGAAAATGAGATGATTGGTGTTTGTCAGGTGGAAAGCAGTGACCTGATTGCTTATGGTTTAATACCTGAATTTGTTGGAAGATTTCCAGTTCTCGTAAGCTTGTCTGCTTTGACCGAGAACCAACTTATGCAGGTACTATAATTGACGTTTTGATGTGATTCTCGCATTACTCGTTCATGTTCATAGAGTAGGCGATAATATTATTGGATCGCAGGTGCTAACGGAGCCCAAGAACGCGCTTGGGAAGCAATACAAAAAGATGTACCAGATGAATAGTGTAACTACTTCTCTCCTCTCTCTCTCTCTCTCTCTTTCTCTGCTCCAAATCTTGAGACAAATCTTCATCTCCTCATTCTTCAGGTAAAGCTGCATTTCACGGAAACCGCGCTGCGGGTAATAGCTAGAAAAGCAATAACGAAAAACACGGGTGCTCGTGGGTTAAGAGCTCTTTTAGAAAGCATCCTCATGGATTCTATGTACGAGGTAAGTTTAGTTTACCCCTCTTATCACTTACAAACCCCTCTGCGTTCAAACTCTTTTACATTGCCCCCAAAACGTTTTATCTTCTTTCTCTTTTCAGATTCCGGACGAGGGTACAGGCAGCGATATGATAGAGGCGGTTGTGGTGGACGAAGAAGCAGTTGAAGGAGAAGGGCGTAGAGGCTCTGGAGCTAAGATTCTCCGTGGGAAAGGAGCATTGGATCGATATCTCTCTGAAACCAAATCCGAGGATTCTCCTCAGGTAATTGCATATTATAGTTAACTAAAGAGAGCAATCCCTGTTTAACCGGATTATCTGAATCGCTGTGCTAAATTGTCGCAGACGACCAAGGAAGGATCAGAAGGAGAAATCGAGGTGGAGGCAGAGATTCCGTCCGTTGTAGCCAGTATGTAATGTATCATCATCATCATCATCCCGAACATCTGGTGATTGTATCTCTGTATCTCTGTATGCGTAACTTTATCTTTCTCTGTACATAAATGAAGGAAAGAAACAAAGTTTTAAAAGAAACACAAGGATGCACAATTTGCACATTGATAAATGATGATGTAACTTTTATGCAAGGTCCTCTGTGAAATCTGAAATCTCCTTTGATTAGTTACTTTGAGTGGAAAGAAAACTTCAAATCTTAGATCTTTTATTTCATTCAAGAAGATGGTCCTGTCATATTATAAGTACACTTTGAAAATGGCTTATGGACTATATATTACATAAATCTTGAATTTGTATAAAATCTTTCGTATATAGTTTTACATACAAGGCTGAAGACAGACAGCCTATTGTGACAAACCGGAGAAGAAGGCCACGCCGGTAGATGGTAACCACGCCGAACCAGCAATGAACTGAGCCACCGTAAACTTGCTCGCCTCGACCGTCGAGGTAATAACGTGGTAACCCGGCCACTTGACCCGCTGACCAGTACCAGAACCCGGCCCTCGGTTCATATACTCACCGTAGTACAACGAGTCCAACGCAAACGGACCGTTCCACTCCAACCACCCTCGAGGGACGATATGGTCGCCCATATCCGACATCATGTAGACAACTCTAGAGTATAGCTTCCACGGACGGCCGAGATACGTCGGGTAGCTGCCTTTCGAGGCCTCGAGATCCGCCGTGGCTAGTAGCTTACAGGCGTGGATAGAGATCCCCGTGTTCTGGTTCGGGTCTTTCCGGTTCTGAGCCGTGATTGTGATTTTCTGCTGAGGCATCGGATTACGCGCGAAGATGTTACAGCTCTGCAGGATCACAGCAGCGTTCCCGAATATGAAATCGACCGTTCCGTAAATATCGCATTCGCGGAAAAACTGTCGGTTTGAATGTACGTAGAGAGCGTCTTGGTAACCGATGATATAGCAACGGTAAACCACCGCGTGGTCTCCGCCGACACGGAGCGCCACCGCCTGGTGCTTCGCCGGTCCGGCGTAGTTCTCAAACGTCATGTCTCTCACTATAAATCCAGCTCCCGTCGCGGCTAAAGAAACATAAATCAATAATCATTATAACATTATAAAAGTAATAATTCAAAAATCTATAATGTGTTCTTTATATTTTGTTACCGAAAGTGGCGGTGTGAAAAGTAGTTAGATCATCGGCGATGCTTTTTCCACCGGCTATGACCGTTTTACCCTTGCCGTCTCCGATGAACATTAAGTTTGTTTTTTTCCTCCCAACTTTGAGAATTTCTTCTTCGTACCTTCCTGATTTGACGTAGATGACGAATCGACGGCTACTATGCTCCGGCGCTTTCTTGATCGCCTCCGCGATTGTCTTGAACGTTCCGTTACCGTCTTTCGACACCGTGATATCCGCCTGAATCGCCGTCGCCGGAGTACCTAGAAGCTCTCTGTCTCCTCTCTTCAGCCAATTGGGAAACTCCTCTGTTTCTTCCTTCCCAAGCAACTTCCGGTTGTTCACCACCGGAACTCCATTCAAATCGTTGACGTTGCCCGAGAATATCGCCAAGCAATTGCTCACCATCTCCGACAAATCCTTCACCGCTCCGATCACTTGATCCTTCACTCCTCCTCCGCCTTCGACTTCTTCGAACCCGTCCGTACAAGTGTCGTGGTTGGTCATCGCAGAGCTGAGCCACGTCATCACGTCGGAATGAGACTCGTCGCTACCGGAGGAAGCGACGACGACGGAGGACAGGGCGCGTGAGAGCGCGTCGACCGAGTCATCGAGCAGCTCGAGGCAGGAATCGTAAGCCGACCGTACACGTGGCGGCATCTGAGTGTAAGAGATCGTCGACGACGAATAAAGCGCTTTGCTGAAACTCAGGAGCGTTGCGTTGAAGGAGATGTGGACGAGCTCTTGCTCGTCGGCGGTTAAAGATCCCGGAAAATCGAGAAGCGTGTCGATGCAGAGGCTCGGGTATTGAGCTTTGCTACAGGTTCGGGAAATTTCCCGGGTTGGTTTACGGTTTAGTTTCGGCTCGTGTTGATCCGAACCTACGGCTCGGATGCCGGCAAAGATACCGAAGCAGACCACTGCAACAACCAGTATTGCTACAGTGAAGAGAATCAGCTTCGTCTTAGTTTTCCTCTGTTGCGGGAGTGACGTGGCAGGGTCTTTCTGGCTCGGGTGTGTCACCGAACCTGATGGTCCGAGCCTATCGTAACCCATTGTGCTATTTTTTTTTGTTTTTGTGTTTTTTTGGGGTTTAAGAGTTTGTTAAGGGGGACAAAGATGATGTGGAAGGCTCTATAAATATTATTATAGATGGAGCTATTATAGCATAAAACGACATGATTTATATTATAAACCATATATGTATATATATATATATAAATATATAATATGTGTGTGTCTATATTGAAATGTTATGCCTGATAGCTGTAATATTCTAGTGATTTTAATTGAATGTAGTATTCAAAAGGACCACTAACAAACAAATTTTGGCGATGGCTCTAACTATAAGTATAAATAGTGATGTGCATTAATCATAATTGTGTATTTGTGTACATGTACGACTGTTATCTGAGTGTAATGCTGCTCTCTATAAATTATTTGGTTGCATCTCTAACGACCGCATTATTAATTTTTTTTTCTTTATTGCATAAGATTTTTTTGTATAACAAATATTGTAAACTAATAATACCTTATAATTGAATAGTAAAAATCGCAATTTTGTACTTTTGAAATGTTTACTTTATATTTTATATCAAGACAGTGGTAAAATTTACAAGGATCTTACATTACCACTGGTGGTTTTCTCATTAGTGGATCATTTTTTTTTGTTACTTTCAACGAGCTTCATGCTCTCTTACGGTGTCGGTGCTTTTTCTTACTTTCTTTATCACGTTTTGTGTAACTCTATAAAATCGTCAGAGATTATAAAAACTGCACTACATCGATTAGGAAACAGACATGAAATATTATTCACTGTTATTATTTATTAGGTTCAGGGTTGTTTAACTATCGACTATCGTATTTCATATCAATTGAATAAATAATATTAATATTAAATTTTGTCACACAGATTTTCAACTCAAAATCTATTGAGATTAAGTGGATTGATCCGATTCATGTTTTTTTTAATATATTATATAGATATATCCTATTTTGTTTAAGATGTGAGATTATTAACACGTTTTATCGAAATGTTGATTTTTTTCATACCACTTCTTCCAACTGAATTCCATTGTATGTTCGAATTTGGTTTAGATTAATTCGATATGATTTCATGTTGGTATATATGTTTGAATTCTGATACCATATATCAAGATTTATGTATTATAAGTTAAAAGTTGATTAAAAGTTAAAGTGGATTACAGTGGTGGTTCGGTGGTTGGTTTTTTAGTGTCTCGGATTTATATTTTTTTTGAAACGAAAAGTTAATCTTTAAATTAGATTATCTAAAAACTGATTCCGAGTATTTGAAGAGATTATGAGACGAAGACTTGAAATTTTGACGGTTTAAAAAAAAAAAAATTAAGTGGACTGAGCAATTAATTCTTTTGTTTTCATGTACATGCCTTGTCTTAACAGGTATATTACATGACATCCGCGAACATGCATTGGTGGTAGTTCGACCGTCGGATCAATTGAGGCATAATTACAAAACATTGATGGGGAAGGTCACGCGCTTATACGCCTATATATTATATACGGTCGTAAAGTGAAGTTTTGATGGGACAAATCTACATCGTCCCACCAACTAGAGAGTCCCATTGAATTAAAACGTAATAGTTATAGAAATAGACTCCTACGTACCAATAATACACACACCAAAATCATGTAAAAAAAAAAACCCCTGCAAACCTAGTCACGTCCATTAATTTTTACGTGCATTATATCCAAAAGTGAAGAAAAAGGTTACGAATTATATTCCCTTTTTGGCCGTGGTTCAATCATTTCTAAGAATCTCGGTTTAATACTCCGGTTCAGTATGAAAGTTGTATATTATCGGCTAGTACAGCGGAAACCTTGTAGCTTTTTTTGTTTTCAAAATGGTTTCTATTATATTGAATCTCGTGTATTCCATTTGTTATATACATTTATGCCTTTGTTCTACTCAATTTTGCGTGCATGATATATATATATATATATTCTGTGATGTGAATAATGAAAACGAACCAAAATAATTCAAGGATCCCTAGAAAATTGAAAATTGGAAATGAACCTTGATTCACGGATCCCTAGAAAATATTTCTTCAACCTTTTTCTCTCTTTCATGTATAGATATAGATAATCGATTCTTACTAAATTTAGTTTCCATGGTTTATATATTGATTATTTTTTAATGGTCTATTTGATGTTTCCCTCATTTAAGTCAACGTTTTTGCAAAAGAAAAAGAAAAGCAAAGTCTGTAAGTCTTCGCGTGAAATAGATGTTGATATGATAGAATTCTGTATGCGATATGTAGCTATTACCCTAATGATAACAAAATTAAATGTTGGGTACCAAGTCAATGTCAATAAGGGAGTGAGCTGTCCTCTACCATAAGTCTTCTGTCCCTTTATCATCTCCTTTTTCTTTTCTTATCTTAGCCTTTTCTGTTTTGTCTGTTTCACGAAGTTCTATTACATGAGACCACTCACGTTTTGATTCTGAATGATTCTTGCCGTCGTAAGTACTTTGTATAAAAAGGTCTTATGTGGTTCGTGGAGTGTATGCATTTGTTTATCACACACGTATCTACTTTATAGTATAAACCTTTGAAATCTGTATGTACATATTTCCATGTTTACTAGTGATATAAAAACCAATCATGGTGATCATCAAGTGGTTGATAATCCAATCTACGGGTCGAGGGCATCGTTTGAGTTGTTTTACGTACAACGATTTCAATTTTGGTTATAGACAATATTTTCGATGACAAGTAAATCCGGTTTTTTTATACTTCGACTTATGACCCTCCAGTTATGTATATGGAGACTTTAAAAAACAAATATACAATATAATAATTATGTAAGAAAATGTATAATTTTTAAATTATCAAGGGATGGCTGATGAATTAATTATCTAGAAATTACGTTTAAAAAAAAAAGAAGAGATAGTGATCTCTCGTTTTACTTTTAAGAGAAGTCTCAAGCAATGATGACTTTATTTTTAAACTTTGACAAAAAAATTCTTTAAGAAGAAACCCCAAATCATCATCACACCGTTGATAACATGCATGTTGATGAAAGTTTTTTTACGTTAGAGAATTTAGAAACAAAAGGCATTGCTAAAAATAGCTTAACATTTTTTCTTTAACCGTAGAAAAAATGGCAAGGACCTTTTGCTAAATAATTAACAAAAAGTAATCGATATTTCTTTCTTCACAATTTGCGTTAGTTTATGTGGAGCGACCAGGTGATGTCACCAATTCTTATATGCATTTTAAAATTTAGTTTACATTTTGGAGTGATGTTAAACAAAAAAGAGTTTACATTTTTGGAGTAAATACAGGTTTCAAGCAGACTTCGGTTATACAGTTGATGAGTTTGACACCTACCGTTAATAAGATCGATTCTTGTAATGCGATGAGAAAAATCTTATTGAATAAGTTAGATTCATCCGGTTGATGGATGATTATTCATGCTAGTACCATTGGACAGCGTAAATCAAAGTCAAAAGATGTATTGATTAGATATAACTAACTAGTACGAATTAACGTTATAAATGGAATTATCATTAGTTTGATTTTAATTTAGACATCATAGTGCCTGCTTTATCTATCTTCATCTCTAATTAATTAATCGATACCGACAACCTTTTATGATGGATCATACATACTCGGAAAATTGCAATTCTACTGGTGGCTTTGAGTTTTGGATCAAGATTAGGTTCGAGCTATGGGCTTTAGGCCTTTAGCTAGAGGCTTTGGCTAGAGGCTATGGAACACTTTACTTGGACATGTTTTGTTGCTCGAAAGTTATGTTTTCGTCCGTTTCTTAACGTTTTTCCACGTAGCATGTAGTTGTTGTGGTCGAAAGAGGCAATGGTTTCGTAAAAAAATATTGGTGTTGAGTCAGTAAAGTATTAATTAGGGGTAGCGTTCTACCGGATCGGATCGGATCGGATATTTTGGGTTTAGGATATTTCGAGAGTCTAATTTTTGATACCGATCGGATATTATTAGATTTTGGATCGGATTCGGTTCGGTACCCTCCAGATTCGGATCGGTTCGGATATCAGGATCCGGTTTTTTCTGGTTCGGTTCGAGTTCAAGTATTTTTATCCAAAAAGTAACCAAAAATAATTAAAAGTAACCAAATATAACAAAAAATACTCGAAACTAAAATAAACATTCAAATTCCAACTTCAAATTGTCACAAAAGAAAAGAAATACAAAGAACATAAAACCAAAAAAAAAATCCATTACATAAAAACAAAATAAAATAAGTTCAAAGATAATTTATGTATTTATATAAAACCAAAGTAGAAATATATATGTATTTTTTGGTTATATTATATTTATATAAAACCAAAAAGATAATTTCATAGCTGAAACTGATTTCTTGACGTTTGAGAAGAAAGAGAGATTGCGGAGAAACGATTAAGGGTTTACAGATTTTTAGATTTGTGAATGGTACTTTTTATATTTTGTAGGTTGAAAATCGGGATAGAGCGAAGTGCAATCGACGAGAGATAAATCAAGAAAAGATTAGGAATTGTATCTTAAAAATAGGATAATTTGGATACTTTTTCGGATATCGGATATTACCGGGTACCCGAACTAAGTGAAGATTACTCCCGTTCGGATATTTTGATGAATCCAGATCGGATCGGATCAGGTATTTTTGGATCGATACCGGATCAAATTTTTGGATCCGGGTAAAATGCCCACGTCTAGTATTAATTGCTAAGTCTAAGGTAAGTATACCAAAAAAGGTTCAAACCTTAAATATTATAAATGGTATTATCGTATCTTATCAGAAAAGAAAAACATAATGTATTCAGACAAGCCGGGCACAAAAACTATTAAATTAGATCTTTAAGAAAAAACATCAAGTTATGGCCCCATACTTGTCAGGTGGAACATCTTCAAAATTTATTAAGTTATGGGGGGAAAATAGAAGCTGAAGATACGTTGGATCAAAGAGGAGAGGGCTCCTGTATCCGAAGCAAGCTGATCTATTATCTTCATCAAGATCTAGCTATAAGCATGTGATCCTTTATGACAATCTTAAATTCCTTACCTGTAATGAAAGAAACACTAAAAAATCAACCTTTTGTAAAGCATCATCATTTTTTCTTATATAAATATATTACATTCAACTTTTAACAAAAACAAGAACTGAGGGACAATGCCGAAGAAGGAGGAAGAGGAGGAGCCGCTCAGCCCGATGGCGCGTATGTTCCAGTCGCCGGGCATGGACAACTGCATCGTTATTACTATCGGGTTCAAAGCAAAGATCAATGTGGATGTCATTCTAGATGACTTGAAGCATAACGTTTCTAAGCATCCCCGTTTCTCTAGCAAATTGGTAATTTAGTATTGTTATTTATATCTATTGTATTGTATTACTATAAGAAATCACTCAATTTTTAATTGAGAAAGCTGTTAGAAATCCATCAAAAATGGGTATTTACGTCAGATTTTTTTTTTAAAAACTTAAAAAATAATAATAATTAAAATAAAAAACAGTCGAAAATCACTCAAGTTTTTTCTATTTTTTTTAAAGAATTCATAAAGCCTTAAATCAAAGAAAAGATGGAAAATATTGGTTTATAATTAACAAGCTCACCGTGTGTTTAAATGTAAATAGTAAATTTGTTTGTTCTGTTTCGTTAAAAAGAAAACTTGGTTGTTCTCGTCTTTTACATTTCTTCTGTTTATGAATTTTTTTAGACGAAACCTTACTCTATTCTTGGTATTTACTTTTTAATATCGGTCTACAATATTGTGTTAACATCACAGTCAGATAATGGAGCAATATGGATCAAGACCGAGGTCAATGTAGAAGACCATGTATTTGCACCAAACATAGACCTAGAAGACATCGGCGAATATGGTGAAAGCTTCGTCGATGACTATATCTCACGTCTCACAGTGATTCCTCTTGATAGATCAAGACCCTTGTGGGATATTCACATCCTCAACATCAAAACATCTGATGCAGAAGCGGTCACTGTCATAAGATCTCACCATGCACTAGGAGATGGAGTGTCTCTGATGTCTCTCTTGTTGGCATCTACTAGAAAAACATCAAACCTCGAGGAATTTCCTACAATTATTTCTTCTTCGAAACGGCGTAAAATGGTGTTTCACGCTCTTACTGACAAAGGCTGGTTCTTTAGGTCGATACTCACCATTTTTTATGCAGCAAAAATGATTTGGAATACCATTGCAGATTTTTTTCTGCTTTTGGCGACAATCTTGTTCTTGAAAGATACAGAAACACCTCTGAAAGGCGGTTTGAGTATCCAAAAGAGATTTTATCACCGAATTGTCTCTTTGGATGACCTTAAACTTATAAAAACCGCTATGAACATGGTATGCTACTATTTTTATTTTATTTTAATAACAGTTACTTTGCTCATCTTTCCTATTTTCTTAAGGGATATTTGCTTCCTCTTGTGCGTTGTGCTAGACTATCAACGATGTTCTACTAGGGGTTACACAAGCTGCTCTCTCCGGCTATCTTAATAGACTTTATGGTAAACAATTGAGTTCAATTAATAAATGTTAATCAAAATCTAATTTAGCTAACCAAACTATAGTACATAATATATATATATATATATATATTATATGCAACTCTTAACCATGTTTAATGTGAAGTCTCACATGTATATCTTGTTTATTGACAAACAAGACAAGAAGAATGCAGAGGATGGAACATCTAAATCAAACCCAAACAATCTTCCGAGTAAACTACGATTTCGGGCAGGTGTTGCAGTAAATCTAAGGCATAACATCGGATTTAAGGTTAGAGATTTACACCTCAAATTTAAGTATAACTCATAATAATAAAAGAAAATTGGTTTCAAGAACAACACATTTGGCTTTTGTATGAAGACTTTGGCAGATATGATGGCCAAGGATTCAAAATGCAGATGGGGAAACTGCATCAGCTTTATTATTTTTCCGATGTCCATCGGTTTAGAAACTGATCCATTGGTTTATTTATCAAAAGCCAAATCCACAATGGATCGAAAGAAGCACTCTTTTCACAGTGCTCTAGTGTATCTAACTACCGGGTTCGTCTTCAAAACGCTTGGAGCTAAGGTATATAATGATCCATCGCTTAATTTTTGTTTTTTGTTTTATTGAAGGAAATTAAATATGACACGTTTTTCATAATAGGTAGGAGCAGCATTGTTCAATCGACCTGTGTTGCACACGACAACGTCCATTTCAAACATCGTTGGTCCCATGGAAGAAATCAGTTTCCATGGCAATCCAATCGCCTACATCGCTCCAAGCTCCTACGGACACTCACAAGTATATATATATCTTAATTATTGCATATATGTTGAGTTTCTTTTGATTTTTTTTACTCATATATATATATATATATATGTTTTTTTGTATTTACTAGCCATTGGTGATACACTTCCTAAGTTACGCGAAGAAGATGGTTATTTCGATAGGGATTGATCCTACGGTCATACCTGATCCCCACAAGCTATTAGATGAAATGGAGGAGACATTGAAAGCTATGAAAGTTTCTCTATGTGAAATAGGATTACTCTAGGACGGGAGTCATTAGTACCTATTCTTATAAACTATAATCTGTAGCAACCAGTAATACGAGTGGATATGTATCTGTTCAGATTGCATCAAAAAAAAAATGTATCTGTTTGGTCTTAGTACTCTTGTAACTTATGCCTTTGACTTGGAGTAAGAAAAATTAAAAACTTATTGAAATGTCAAGTATAGTAACAACTATATTGTGATCTTATATCATAATTTATGGACAGTTCTAGATTTCTTTAGTTGAAGACTATTGGAGTAGAGATGATAAAGAAATTTTGAGTTTTGTATTGTGACAGAAAAACGGCTGCTAATTAGACGACCGTTTTTTATAGTAATTTACACTATATATGCGGCATTTTTCAAACTTAAACTTATATAAAATACACTTTCTAAACTTGGGGCATTTTGGCAAATGTTCATTTTTTAATCTCATTTTGCCCTCTAACTAGATGTAAAGTGGTCATGGATATACAAGGTGATGGAAGAAAGGATGGAGTAATATTTATGTCTGAAATGATATGAGCCGTTGGTATAATAATGTGAGGTGTGAAAGCTTTTTCCAATTATAGGGCCACCTCTTCTCTCTTTACTCTCATTACTTACATCTCTCTCTTGATCATTCTGAGACTCCACTAACTCTCTCCATCAAACCTTTTCAAATCTTATTTTTCTTCTCCTCCTCTCGTTGACAATTTTTCCTTTTGTATATTATTGTACCAAATTGAGTTATGGAGAAAGTGCTATTAGGAGCTGAGTGGTCACGAACTAGGACATGGTAGAAAAAATTAGGACATGCTAGAAAAGTTATATATTAGGCAATTTTTTCCCGAACTCACCAACTCATGCCATATAATCTAGAAAGTGTGGAACTCGGGGGTTAAGGGTTTAAGATTTATAGTTTAGAAGTAGATCATGCCACCTTTCTTGAACCAACCATGCAACTCGTGCCAAGTCATCTAGAGAATGTAGAATTAGGGGATGAAAGTTAGACAACTAGACAACCAAGCAGCCAGATAGCCTGAGAACCTCGACAAGTCGATAATTATACTAGCCGGGCATGTAAGCATACCGCCCAATCCATTCTTAATTTCTTATGACGTGGATTAGACAAGATAAGCTCTACTTTCAACATAAGCGGGAAAACATTTATGAAATTTAAAAATCCCTTCATTTAAACATTTGAACTCATTTGAACCCTTGTACTAAGATCAAAACAACCTCGTAGCATGTTATCTTAAACATGTGATAGTAGAAAAACCATGCTCATGTGGAAGATAAAAGCATTGGACGCTCTCACAACCGGGCTACGCTAAACCCATCAGAACAAGTACGAACTGTACGTGCATCAAACCAGCGTCTCAGGATAGTCCTGTTGGCTAGCTAGCAGATGCGAAAAAGAAAATAGGTGAAAAACACTCAAGCATCTCGTACAAAATCAAACGAGGAAGATCCACACCCAACCCAACACATGGACGCGTGACCCAATATCGTAGCCCGGACATGTATTCTCTATAAATACTCAATTCTATCCACAGAGAAAGGGATATAAATTTTTATTCTCGATCGACTCCTTAAGCAATCTTGGAGTTTAGTCTCTCCTCTCTTTTTCTCTTAAAAACAGCAATTTTTAACATCCGATACCTAGTCTCATACACTTTTTGTCCATTTTCTGGCTATTTCTCTCTTCCAAACATATGTATTATCCGTCTTTTCACCAAAAAAGTGTCTCTCAAACCAACATAAACTTTGCATACTCACATATATACGAGATTATGGACCACCGATGAATGACATAAATTCATAATTATATATGGACCATTGGTAGAATAGAAGAATGTTATGACTTACAATCAAATGGTAAACATGGCTCAAATATATAATATGATTTTTGTGAATGATTGAATCTTTTTTTTTCTTATCACCCGAATTATTACCCTATTACAAGTTAATAGAACCATTGAAATAAAAGGGTTTCCACTTAGTGAATGAGTGAATCTAATATTTGTTTTGTGACATGATGTGTTCCCCACTTTTTTTAATCACTTGAACTTTAAAATCACCGAAACGTCAATTCACTCTGCAATGTACTATTATAAAACGCTTTTATTGTAATGTACTTCCAAACTAATTTTTCAACAAATAAGAGAATTTTGATGTTTCTTTCCGAAAAAAAATGAAACACAACTAAAAGAGGAAGGAGTTCTCGTTCTTACGTCCACATCCTCAACGTCAAAACATCTGATGCATAAGCCATCAGTGTCTTAAGATCTCAGCATTTGTTAGGAGATGCAATGTCTCTATTGTCCGTTTTAGTGGTGTGCACCCAAAATTCATCAGACCCGATGCATTTCCTACTATTCCTGCCTTGAAAAAGACGTGAATCAACATGGTTTGGCCTTATAAGAAGTTGTAGATGTTTTGCTACTCCTGGCGACAACTGTTCTTAAAAGATACAGAAACACCTCTGCGGAGCCGTACGGGTACAGATTGCGGGAGTAACGTGATGTTTTCATAACTATAATGCATGTATTATGTGTCACTCAATACATGGACGCGCATCTTTTTGTATCCATTTGCAGTATATATAAAATTGAAAATTGCTTTTAGACGTTATCAATCATTTGTAGAGTTTTCTAAATTAACATACGTTTAATGACAAAACAGATCTCATTCTCTTATATATATACCAAAAATTCGTAATTTTCATCTCGTTAGGTTGAGATATTAATATATTGATAACGAATTAATGATATATATATGAACCACTATCTTAATTAGATGATTACCTCTCTGCAGATACCACATCATTTACACTTAAAATGCTTATACAGCTGATGAGTTTGACACCAGCGATGCGATAAAAAAAAATCTTATTGAAAAAGTTAGATTCAACCGGTTGATGGATGATTTATTCATGCTAGTACCTACCATTGGTCCATTGGACAGCAGAAATTAAAGTCAAAAGATGTATTGATTATAGATAACTAACTAATACGAAAGAACGTTATAATGAAATTATTATTAGTTTGATTTTAATCTACACATCATAGTGCTGTTTTATCTATCTTCATCTCTAATTAATCGATACTGAGTTACCGACAACCTTTTATGATGGATTGATTATTCATACTCGAAAAATTGCAATTCTTTTGATGGCTTCGAGTTTTGGATCAAGATTAGGTTCGAGCTATGGGCTTTGGCTAGAGGCTGCGAAACACTTCATGTGGACATGTTTTGTTGCTCGAAAATCATGTTTTCGACCGTTTCTTCTACGTTTTTCCACGTATAGTTGTGGTCAACAAAGAGAGGCAATGGTTTCGTAGAAAAATCTTGGTTTTCTTGCATTTTTTTTTTATATAACTCAGAGAATCTCATATCTGGAAGAGGCCAGACTAATCTCTGGGAAAGTGTTCTTGCATTTTACAGTACAGTTTCAACTTTCATGAAAATGAGTTTTCTAGCAATAAAGTATTAATTGCCAAGTCTAAGGTTAGTATACAAAATAGTTCAAACCTTAAATATTATAAAAAGAAAAATATACTATGGAATTACATTTTCTTGTATTTTTTTTTTTTTTTGACAGCGAATTACATTTTCTTGTTATAAAAAAAACATGGAGTTATGCAACATTTTATTAATAATCAAACAAGATCAGATGAAACATCTTAAAAGTTTATAGTTTTGGGGAAAATAGAAGCCGGAGATACGTTGAAGAGCTCCTGTCGCAAGCTGAGCTATAAAGCATGTGATCCTTTATGACAATCTTTAATTCTTTACCTGTCATGAAAGAAAAAACAAAAAAATCAACCTTTTGTAAAGCCTCGTCATTTTGTATATATATTACATTCAACTTTTAACAAAAACAAGAGGAAAGGGACAATGCCGAAGAAGGAGGAAGAGGAGGAGCCGCTCAGCCCGATGGCGCGTATGTTCCAATCGCCGGGGATGGACAACTGCATCGTTATTACTATCGGGTTCAAGGCAAAGATCAATGTAGATGTCATTCTAGATGACTTGAAGCATAACGTTTCTAAGCATCCCCGTTTCTCTAGCAAATTGGTAATTTATTAACTACCCATATACGATATATATATTAGTTTTGTCACTTATATCTTAGGACCGATTGTTTCAAAACAAAATTCAGCTTTGTTTCCTTTATGGTGAAGACAATATTTTAATAAATGTAAAAAGCAACCAAGCTCATAATCATATATTTCACCAACGAGAAAACAGACAATATACATTTTCAGTAATTGGGAAATATGAGTACAATAGCGCTAACCGAGGTCTTAACACAAAGAAAAGATGGAGAATATTGGTTTATAATTAACCAGCTCACGGTATGTTTTTTTAAATGTGAACAGTAAATGATAAACTTGTTTGTTCTGTTTAGTGAAAGACAAAAACTTGGTTATTCTCTTCTTTTTTACGTTTCAATTCTGTTTATGAAACCTTATTCTATACTTTGGCATTTGATATAGTGTTTGGTCTACATTGTGTTAACATCACAGTCAGATAATGGTGCAAGATGGATCAAGACAGAGGTTAATGTAGAAGACCATGTATTTGCACCAAACATAGACCTAGAAGAGATCGGCGAAAATGGAGAAAGCTTCGTCGATGACTATGTCTCACGTCTCACAGTGATTCCTCTTGATAGATCAAGACCCTTGTGGGATATTCACATCCTCAACGTCAAAACATCTGATGCAGAAGCGATCACTGTCATAAGATCTCACCATGCACTAGGAGATGGAGCGTCTCTGATGTCTCTCTTATTGGCGTCTACTCGAAAAACATCAAACCTCGAAGAATTTCCTACAATTATTACTTCTTCAAAACGGCGTAAAATGGAGTATCACGGCCTTACTAACAAAGGCTGGTTCTTTAGGTCGATACTCACCATTTTTTATGCAGCAAAAATGATTTGGAATACCATTGCAGATTTTTTTCTGCTTTTGGCGACAATCTTGTTCTTGAAAGATACAGAAACACCTCTGAAAGGCGGTTTGAGTATCCAAAAGAGATTTTATCACCGAATTGTCTCTTTGGATGACCTTAAACTTATAAAAACCGCTATGAACATGGTATGCTACTGTTTTTGTTCATTATAACTCTTTGAGGGCTTCTCATTTTCTTAAGGGATATTTGCTTCCTCTTGTGCGTTTTGCTAGACTATCAACGATGTTCTACTAGGGGTTACACAAGCTGCTCTCTCCGGCTATCTTAATAGACTATATGGTAAACAATTGAGTTCAATTAATAAATGTTAATCAAAATCTAATTTAGCTAACCATACTATAGTACAATAATATATATATGCAACTCGTATCTCTGTTCAATGTGAAGTCTCACATGTATATCTTGTTTCTTGACAAACAAGACAATAAGAATGCAGAGGATGGAACATCTAAATCAAAGCCGAACAATCTTCCAAGTAAAATACGATTTCGGGCAGGTGTTGCAGTAAATCTAAGGCATAGCATCGGGTTTAATGTAAGATACTTACAACTCAAATTTAATTATAACTCATAATAGTAAAATAAAATTGGTTTCACGAACAATATATATGGCTTTTGTATGAAGGGTTTGGCAGATATGATGGCCAAGGATTCAAAATGCAGATGGGGAAACTACATAAGCTTTATTGTTTTTCCGATGTCCATTGGTTTAGAAACCGATCCATTGGTTTATCTCTCAAAAGCCAAATCCACAATGGATCGAAAGAAGCACTCTTTTTACAGTGCTCTAGTGTATCTAGGTAACGGATTCGTCTTCAAAACGCTCGGAGCTAAGGTATATAAAGTGATAAAGTAAACTCGAAGTTGCTTAATTCTGTTACTTTTATTTTAAGTAAATTAAATATATGACACTTTTTCTCATAATAGGTAGGAGCAGCAATTTTCAAACGGCCTGTGTTGCACACAACAACGTGCATTTCAAACATCGTTGGTCCCATGGAAGAAATCAGTTTCCATGGAAATCCAATCGCCTACATCGCTCCAAGCTCCTACGGACACTCACAAGTATACATATATATATATTTCTTATTGCGCATATATGTTGCGTTTGTTTTGAAAGTTTTTTTCTCATATATATGTTTTTGTGTTTAATAGCCATTGATGATACACTTCCTAAGTTACGCGAAGAAGATGGTTATTTCGATAGGGGTTGATCCTACGGTCATACCGGATCCTCACAAGCTATTTGATGAAATGGAGGAGTCATTGAAAGCTGTGAAAACTTCTCTCTGTGAAATAGGGTTACTCTTGGACGTGAGTCATTAATCAGTACCTATTATTATAAACTATAATCTGCAGTAACCAGTAATACGACTGGTTATGTATCTGTTCAGATTGCACCAAAAAATGTATCCGTTTGGTCTAATAGCACCCAAAAAAACAATGTTTTATGTTTGGAATAAAAATTAAAAAAAAACTTATTGAAACGTCAAGTATTGTAATATATATAAGTACTATAGACTGATCTCATATCATAATTTCTTGACAGTTCTAGATTTTTTAAGTTGATGAACACGATTGGAGTAGATGATAAAGAAAATTTTAATGTTGAATTGTGACAATACGGAAAACAGCTGTGGAAAAGGATGTGTAACCTTTATGTTTCATCAGATCTGTCCGCTACATATATTTATTTTGTTTCATAAAAATTGTCGTTATAAAATTATTTTTATTTTCTAAAAAAATATTTTACGTTTTATATATGACTTTTCAAATATGTATTTTCTACTTTTCTCTTAATTAAAAGTTAAAAACCTTTAAATTTAAATCACTATCTTTTAATTAATATTAATATATTACATAAACACATATTTTATATGTTTTAAAATATTTTTAATATGCATGAAAAGTATTCAAACGGCACTCTTTATAAAATATAAAAGTAACTAATATTTGTGTCCTCACCATTGTAGACCTAAAGTTAAAAATGGAGACTGGCAGAACCGGTTTGTATTTAAGGCAGGAAAGTGTAACGGCCCAATATTTTTTTATAAAAAGAAAATTCAAGAAAAAAAAACAAAATTAGCTTAAAGGTTTGTATGGTTGGAAAACTCTGATGTTTGACAATTTCTTTTAGGATTACAAAGACACAATTTGTATAAATGTTTTATCAAACCATTATATCAAACCTTTAAATTTAAATCACTATGTTTTCAATTGCACATAAATAGAATACATATCAATGACTAAAATGGAAGAGCATTCCTAGGCAGCGGCTAATTTACAACCTAGAGAGTGACTTCATAGTTTTTGCTAACCTTCCCTTCGTTAGTTCATTTGCCAATAGATGACTTTTAAGCCGATGAGTTTTTATTTTAAGACTTCAAATATTCTTTCCATTTTGGATACATATTAGATGAGTTCTGGTCTGTAAAATAGAAGAACCTACCAAGATGTAGCCACATCAATAATAATAAATGTCATAACATCGTGTGGGTGCACGTGGGTGTTGCGTTTGTGGGGGGGCAGTGGGAGTGGGAAGAGAGGGGGAGGTTTTGACATTTATCGACATATATATTCATCACAGATAATGACATAAATTCATAATTACGAACCATTGGTAGAGAAGAATTGTTATGACTCATAATCATATGGTTAAACATAACTTAAAACAAAATATATATTATGATGACATGATGTATTTCCCCACTCTTTAATCACTTCAACTTAGAAAACACTGAAACGTCAATTGTCTGCAAAATGTACTAAAAATAAGAGTTTAAGGTGGAAACACAGCTAAAAGAGGAAAGAGTAGCTAGCTGTCGTTGTTACGTAATGCTCTTGGTACGCCAACTACAAAAAAAAAAAAAAGAAAGAAGCTTTTAATGTCGTTCGTTTTAGTAGTTAACGTTAGTATTTAACCGAAGCCAGAATAGTAGAGTCGGTTTCTAAAGGGATTTAACATCGTTGGACACCAATATTTTTTTTGCTTCGGTTAAACAAGTGACGTCAAGTTTAACGTCAAAATTATAACATCAGTTTCTTTCGTAATTAGCATCGTTTCAAGTTAATTAAATAACTCAAGTTTTGAGTCAATTATACAAACGATTGAAGTATGCAGAATTCATGTATCTGTAACGCAGAAAACACATTTACATTGTTTTTATTGCACATATTCAAGAGCACGAAGCAGAAAAGAATATATTTAATCCTACAGTAATTAAACATAAATATGATCAACATGCTTACCCTGTATTTTATCTGAAGTTATTTCATCAAATTAAAGACTTAATTAGATTTACAGTGTGTGTGGGTCAGAGCTGCATGATTACCATCTCATTCTTAAACCCCCATTTCAGATAGTTAACAAATTCCATCTGAACGTTTAGTTTATCGTCAGAGCGAAAATGATTGACGAAGTAGTAAAATGGAGATCAAAGATCGAATGACACACCCAAATTTTCTCTAGATTAAGAGAGATCAAAGCAGATCGAATTCTAGTAAAAAAAAATTATCTTCGAATCCATCATATTAGGAATCATGCGCTTCCAACTCAAAACTAATTGGCAATGAGTGCATTGGTCCATGAACTTTATATACTCGAAATGTCCCAACTTTCAATGTGAGACATTTTAACATTCTAATAAGCCACCTCGAGATGAGAGCGGGACAACGCACCATTATCTCGAAAATACCACAACAAAACGGGCAATTTATACGGACCACTTAGAATGTGGGAAACCGTTTTTTTGTAGAAAATCGTTTGTTAGACTAACTTGACTCTGATACCATATTAGGAATCATGAGCTTCCAACTCAAAATCAATTGATAATGAGTGGATTATCCAATGAACCTTATATACTAGTTAAAAAATGTATCGTTCCTTGCCGAATTGAAGACTCTACCCAACATCCCTACTATACCAAATAATTTATACGAATCCATCATATCGTCAAATTATTCAACTCTAAAATCCTTAATAAAATCAAGTTATTCAATCAGACACAACATAAGTCATACATCATTTTTTTAACTCTTCAACTTCTTTTTTTGGTGAATTAAACACTCAAATATAGATATGTTAATACCATTCCAACTACAATAACATTAAAACTCTATATTTCCACATTTACTAAAACTATGTGTTCTGTTTTGTCTAAAAAGCGACAGTTCCTCGAGATATTATCTTAAAATGATACGGTGTCTTTAAAATATACCATGGTGTAAAATTTCCAAAATCGTATATGATGAAAAAAATCTTTATAAAATATTATAAATCTATGATGAAATATCTTTTGAAAATCGATTGAGAGCAAAGATTTGTTGTTGTGGAAAATCCAACGAAATAGAGAGGTGAATTATAAAACCCGAGATTCTCACTATCCCCAACTATGAAGCATTTCCTCATAAGAACTAAAAAAAAAAAAGTTCTCCAAAAACTCTAATTTTTTTACCTATATCATGGAGTTAATGAGAAGTAATCAAGATTCAAGCAACATATGAAGGCTTGCAAGAAAGTGAATTCGTCGTAATTTATTTTTATGATTGCGTCCTCCTATTTTGAAATTAATATTTGGAATTCGGATGAACCGTGTGAGTTCTGGACCTTCGTCCCATAATCTCCTACAAAACCTATATTCAACCTTTATATATTCTGATTTAAAGAATAATTTTCTGTCCCAAAAAAATTTGAAACCGGAACAGAAAAAAAAGAACCCATTTTTATTATCATTACGTCATCATCTCTTTGGTGAATTCGGAAATTTTGCAAAAGAAACATATTAGATACATATTAAATATATGAGTTTTCAACTCACGGTCTGTAGTAAATCCATCCCATAAAGCCATAAACTCAGTATTCATATATGCCATTGCTTCGTTATCCGTTGAACAGCGCTGACCAAGAAAATTGTCCACCTCATCGATAAAGATAATCACAAGTACTAAAAGTGGTGGTGACTTAGTAGTAGTAAAGGGGGTTGGTTCTCTTGTACTTCGGGTTCAAACTTTTTTTAGGACAGAGGTATATTCTTTAAATCGGATTATAGAAAAGGTTAACTCCGGATATCGTGAGAGATTATCTACTTAAGTCTGGAATTTACATAGTCAATTAAAAGAAAAAAAAAAGATAATCGCAAGTCAGAGTTTGCACGCCAAGCTATAAATACAGCAGGAAACAGAACAAGTCATACATTCCAAAAGATGTTATCTTATATGGTGAGATTATGTGTGTTTATTAATATATATATATATATATTTATATATATATATGATCTTTTGATCGAGAGAATGAGAGAGAGAGGAACAAAACTCAAACTCTTTATTATTATCTTTCTCTTGCTTCTTCTTTTCGTGTACTATTACAGACATAAAAAAGTACATATTTATAGAAGAGCAATGTCGATTAAGTAAATTGGTAGAGTTAAAATGTTAAAATATTTGAATGGATAATCATTCATTATTTAACAAAAAACATATTAAATACATAAGATAAAGAATAAGATTAAAAAATAATAATAATAAGATAAATAATATTTTTTAACAAAAGAAGTGAAGCTATAAATACAGTAGCCAAAAACTTGCGATTATTTTGGAATGTATGAGTTGCACTTCATAAAGCAAAAGTATGGTTTCAGACCCTTTTTTAATGACTAAAAGGGTTTGAATGATAACACAGAACAGATGCAAAACAATTGTATAATATTTATTTTGTAGATCAATTTACATTTTTTTTTCTATTCAGCTGTTTTAATGCAGATTTTTTTTTAAAAAAAAATAATATATATATATATGTATACAGATCAATTTCTTATTGTCTTTTTTGATAAAAACAGAACAAATTTATCCCTCATTTATATTGACCAGATCAATACAAATCAGAGCCGGCTCTGAAGCCAAGCAAAGCAAGCATGTGCTTGCGGACACCTCTTAGAATAAGTAAATTATCGGTCAAATTTTCAGAAAATATCTTATAGTTAAGATGGTTGTGCGCATCATCATGCAAGGAAAAGGTGGTGAGTTCGAAATTTTCTTAGCTCATAAACATTATTAAATTTTTTTTTTTTTATATTTACCAATTCACAGGCCCAAAATTATTTTTTGCTTGCAGCCCATATGTTATCAGGGCCGGCTCTGATACAGATCATATAATTTTTTTTCTGATCTGCACATATTATTCTTGATCTCTATTATTTAGTTGATCTACATTTTTTTAATTTGTGTTCCATTCAAAGCAAACTCTAGTACATGATTGAAGTTATCTCACGTATTTAGGAACTTATCGTTGGATCCTTGTACGTTTTTTCTTTCGTCTTAGTTAACATACGCATAGCCTCTCTAAAGATGCCACGTATAGAACACACCTCTTTAATGGAATCTATATATATATATATAATATAGTTAGAAAATCACAAGATAAACTATTACTCTATCTACTAGGCATTATTTGATGAACTTAAGGGATTGTGGCCTAATCGTAATACAACAAAGTTGGTTATTTTGTGTTTTGGGTTCAAATTTCGTTTGGGATAGAAGATTATTTTTAAAAATTAGAATATCTAAATGCTAATTTTGGATAATAGGAGAGATTAAAAGCCAAAGACTAAGAACTCCCACGGTTTTCAAAAAAAAATTTATTGTATGATGATTATGTAACTTCTCACATTATTTAATGGAATAAAAAACTTTTACTCTGTCTAATATATCAACGTGCATGGCGTAAGATGCAGAAAACCATTTAAAAAAAACAATTTCTGATAGTTTTAAAATTTAATTGCAACTCTCACTTATACTGATTTCAGGTATTAGGAGAGGTTAAATTCCGAAGGCTCAGAACTCTCACGATTTAAAAAAAACAAACATCATCTGATGAGTGCGTGGATCTAGAAATGTTTTTTACCAGGATCAAATTTTTTGGGAAAAAATATTAATTATAATACATTTTTATGCTAAAAACAAATTTTTTATGATAAAACTATAAATTATTTGTTTGATGATATTTATCTTAGAACTAGTATTACCAACCAAATAATTTTGTTTTTCATAACATATTTCTAAAATATGAAGATTATTCATTTTTCATATCATATTAAAAACTATAATATTATGATTTGCATATATATATATATATATATATATTATTTATTATATCGTATATTTGTTCATAATTTTACTATTTATGGGTAAATATGAAAGTATTAATTAGTAAATTTATAAAGTATTGTCAATTATCCCTCTAAAATTAAAAAACAATTTAAATGATATTTAATTTTATCATAGGCTTTTTTGTCAACTAATTTTGTTATAGTTTCTTGTAAGAAAAAAGAAAGAAATCTACTATATAAAAGCAGAAGGACTCTCTCCTGCTTCCGCCACGTCAGCACGTGAGAGAGCGCCACGTGGCACTTCTTCATTTATTTTTTTAAAATATAATTTTATTTCAATTAAATCTGAACCAAATAAAATATCTTTTTTTTTAATTGCATTCAATAAGATTTGAACTCATAACCCTCTCAATTAAAGAAGATCGTTTTTTCCATTCTGCCATGGACACTCTTTGACAACCCTCTTTAAAAACGTAAGATATTGTCTCTATGTTTTACATATTAAATTATAAGCATATTTTTTAAATTTATATGTATATCAGTTATAGACTTATGCCACAAACAAAAATGTATAAACACAAAAAAAACCTCAAAAATAATAAATTGAAAAAGCAATTATTTTTTTAAAACATTAAGTTACATAAATAAATATTAACATATGTACAATTAACTATACATAAAACAACTAAATTTGAATACAACTATTTAAAAATTATTATAAGTAGATGAAATTCTAATTTAATTTAAAAAATAAATAAATAAATAAATATATAAATCTTATATAATACATAATTTTAAATATATCATTATATTTTTTTAAGTGTCCTTATTTTCTACTATATGAAAGCTTAATGGGTGTCTACATGACCTGCCACTTCAACATCTCAGAGTATGTCAAGTGTCATTTATTATTTAATTTTCATAAAATTATTTTATTTATATTAAATCTGAACCAAACAAAATATTTTTATCCTCTATTTGCATTCATGCGGATTCAAACTCATAATTCTCTCAATAAAAAAATACCGTTCTTTTCCATTCTGTCATAAGTACTATTTGATAACCCTCTCTAAAAACTTATGATATTTTCTATATATTTTACATATTAAATTAGAAGAATTTTTTAAATTTATATGTATATCAATTATAAACTTATGCCCCAACGCATAAATAAATAAATCCTCAATATGATAAATTGAAAAAAAAAGTTTTTTAAAAACATCAAGTAACATAAATACATATTAATATATGTACAGTTAATTGTACATAAAACAACTAAATTTGATTTCAACTATATAAAAATTATTATAAGTAGATGAAATTTTTAGTTTAATTTTTAAAAATAAAATATATATTAATATTATATAATACATAATTTTAAATATGTCATTATAATTTTTTGAGTGATTTAATCATTATTTTCAAATAAATTACCGTAAATAAACTTTGTTATAAGTGCAAAAAAATATGATATGGAATAAATTAAGAAGTTAACTGCAAACTATAAAATCTTAAGACACAACAAAATATTCAATAAAATATCGAGAAGATAACAAATTATATAAAAAAATATTGAGAAGAAAATAAAAATAAAGAAAAAGAAAAATAGATACAAAAATATACAAAAGTTTAAAACATGGAAAAACATGGATTTAATGCAAGATATGTAAAATAAATCTTCAAAATGATTAACTTAAAAAGTTAAAATTATTATAATATTAAGATATAGATAAATAAGTTGAGTATTAAATTTAAAGAATAAATAAAGATTCATAAAATAATGTATGAAAGAAATTGCACAGATCATCAAGAAAATAAGTAAAAAATTTAAATTCTTAAAAAAACAAATAATAGTCAAAATATAGATTCTAAAAAAAAATATTTAAAACTTAATTTAAAATAAAATCCGCGCATCGCGCGGATTCTCTACTAGTATGTTATAAAAGGAGGAAATTGTTGGTATGCTTTAAAAAAAAAAAAGCTATAAGTTAATTTATTTTAAGAAAAACTTGTAAGGAAAAAAAAAAATTTGTGTTGCTTGAACCCACGACCTTGAGAATTTAGGGATGCAAAACTAACCACCTGGGCTAGAAAACAATTATGGCTAGAGGTTAATACAAATGTTTATATATTTTCCCTGTGTCAGTTGACCACCCCACTTATAACGTGGGTCGGCCTTTGCTGATGATTATGTAACTTACACTATCTAATATATCAACGTGCACGGCGTTAGAGATAAACCATTTAAAAAAATAATAATTTCTGATAGTTTTTAATTGCAACTCTCACTTATAAATTAACAATATGCGTCACAGTGGAAAATGAGAGACAAAACAAACATTGAAGATACGTATAGGACAAGAAGAACAGGAGAATGACGAAGGAGGAGGAGCCGCTCAGCCCGATGGCACGTATGTTTCAATCGTACGGCACCGTAATCATCATCGGGTTCAAAACAAAGATTAATCCTCATGTAATTCTTGATGACTTGAAGCAAAACGTTTACAAGCATCCTCGTATCTCCAGCAAACTGGTAACCCCTTGATATGTTCTGTTATGCTTCGCCTTTTTGTTTTCGATATAACAAAATTCACATAGAAGAACCAAGGCCTAGGCCCGATTGTCTATTTTGTTGTGTTTGCATTTGTTTTTTGCGTTTATTTTGAAAAAATGAAAACAAAATATTTTAGTGTTTTAATCAAACTTTCAAAGTGGTAAAAAGGCAAACAGAAGGAGAAACTTTGTTAACGGGCGTTTGAGGTTGCATTTAATTATAATTATCAAATGATGTTCGATACAGAAAAAAATTATGGTTTCTTGGTTAAACTAATAAAGTGTATATATATATCCTATATAAAAAAAATGTGGTTTACTAGATATTAAGAAATCGAAACGAAACAAAACAAAAATCTAGTAGTTAACTATTTTGAATAGTGTGTATTTTTACTCTCGAATGTAAGAGAGGTCTATAATAAAAGTTTCCCTCTTTTAGGGTCCATTTCGATGTTATATCCCTTTTTCAAATATAGATAATGTAACTAGTGTGCGTTTTCGTCCCCTAATAATACTTACGATTTCATTTTGATCTCTATTGTGCTACCTTTATAGGCTGGTGATGGTGCAAGATGGATCAAGACCGAAATCAATGTAGAAGATCATGTATTCGCACCAGACATAGACCCTGACGAGATTGGTGACTACGGAGAAAAATTTGTAGAGGACTACATTTCACGTCTCACAACGCTTCCTCTTGATAGATCAAGACCCTTGTGGGACATTCACATCCTCAACGTCAAAACATCTGACGCAGAAGCGGTCGCTGTCATAAGATCTCACCATTCGTTGGGAGATGGAATGTCCCGTATGTCTCTCATCATGGCATGTACCCGAAAAACATCAGACCCTGAAGCATTCCCTACTATTCCTATCCTAAAGAGACGTGAAAAGGTGTCACAAAACAAAGGCTGGTTCTTAAGGTCGATGGTCGCCATTTACTCTACAGTGACATTGATTTGGAATACCGTTGTAGATCTTCTGCTACTCTTGGCGACGGTGTTGTTTTTGAAGGATACAAAGACGTATCTAAAAGGCGGTGCAGATGCCGAGAGCAATCCGAAGATATTTTGTCATCGAATTGTTTCTTTGGATGACATTAGGCTTATAAAGGACGTCATGGACATGGTAAGTTTAAAAAAAAAAAAAATCGGTTTGGTATTTAATTGATTTCTTGAAGCTAATTTTCACAAACAATTTAAGTGTTAATCTTGCTTGATGATCTTGTGCTCATCTCTAGACTATCAACGATGTTCTACTTGGAGTTACACAAGCTGCTCTCTCGCGCTATATACATGGTAAACATTGAATTGGAATAAAAACATATATACAGTGTGGTTTATGCCTAATTTTTTTGCATTAATTCTTGACCAGACAAGACAAATGAGGATGGTGGAAAATCGACACCGCTTTTAAATAATATTCCAAGTAATATACGAGTTCGTGCAGGTGTTTTAGTAAACCTAAGGTCTGAAATTGGAATCCAGGTTAGAAACATTTACTTTTAAATACATATATACCTTCGTTTAAAATTTTGAAAAAGAAAAACATTTATTGACATAAGGCAATTATGAATGAAGCCATTGGCAGATATGATGGCAAAAGATTCGAAATGCAGATGGGGAAACCATTTCAACATAGTTGTTTTACCATTATCCATTGGTTTAGAAACCGATCCATTAGTTTATCTATCGAAAGCTAAATCAACGATGGATCGAAAGAAGAACTCTCTCCAAGCTCCTATACTTTATTCGATTATGAGGTTCATTAATGTGTTTGGTGGAAAGGTAAATAAAATAATCAAAGTCTACTCAAAATTATTTGATTTTGCACTAGGAGTAACTTATAATAAGACTCTTGTGACTGTAGATAGGAGCAGCATTGTTCAAACGAATGCTATTAAACACAACGGCATTTTTTTCAAACGTCAATGGGCCAACGGAAGAAATCAGTTTCCATGGCCATCCAATCGCTTATATCGCTCCTAGCGTCTATGGACACTCACAAGTATGTAAAAAACAAAAAAAAAAGAACTTGTACTCAATAACAATGAACTCATTTTCTAACCTTCTTTTTTTTTTTCTTAATTATTTATGTTTGTATTTGATAGGCATTGATGATCCATTTACAAAGTTATGCGGATAAGATGGTAATCTCGATAGCGGTTGACCCAACAATTATACCAGATCCTCACAAGCTATGTGATGAAATGGTGGAGTCTTTGAAATCTATGAAAGTCGGTCTTTTAGAAAGAGGGTTACTGATTAACAAACTGGGTGAATAATATGTAATTAATCTTTGTTTGGTGGGAAATGCTCTTCTTTACAAGCCTTCAATGTCAAATGTTCACATCTCATTTCATTCTGAATGATATGAAAGTACATCTATTAAACAGAAGATTTGGATGTGGTTTAGCATCTATTAATTAATTGATAACCTCTTAAGTAAATTAAAATATAATTTTAACCAAAGTCGACAATCCGCTTATAAATATAATAAAACTTGATGTCTTACAAATTTTTATATCGATATATCTAGTTGCTATAAGGTATTTATTAAGAGTAACAATACGGAGGAACCGTAGTTTAGAGGAAGAAACGGACAAATCCATATTGTGACACAGCCAAAGTGCTTTGATTAGACCTCCATCTCATATAACCCTCTTTCTAGAACAGCGGATTTTATTAGCTTGAGAGACTCCACCAAATCATCACACATCTTGTGAGGGTCAGGAATGACTGTTGGATCGGCCGTTACCGATATTATGAGCTTGTTCTCATAACTCTGGAAATGTAGAGTGAGAGCCTTCACACACATACACACAACATAATTAGAAAACAAGTCTAATCAGAAGATTTTATATATATATGATGACTTACATGTGGATGGCCAAAAACACTAGGGGCGATATAAGATAGTGGATGGCCGTGGAAGGTTATTTCTTCCTTTGGACCAACCACATTTGAAAATGACAATGTTGTGCTATGGATCACCTTTCTTACAAGAACTACACTTGCCTGTAATTTCAGTCTGGTTCTATTAGACAATATTCATGTACTTAAATAAACAAATAATTCTTTATATATTAGGAAGTTAGATTTCACCTTGAGCCCAAGAACTTTTAGTATCAGTTTGAAGAAGGCCATGGAGAATACGGCCTCTAAGGAGTGTTTCTTGCGGTCGACCGTAACTTTAGCTCGGCGCACGTATTCTAAAGGATCAGTCTCTAGCCCAACCGAGAACGGTAGGAGGATGTAACCGAAGAGATTTCCCCATCTGCATTTCGATTTCTTGGCCATCATATCCGCCAGAGCCTACATTGCATCATTGAACAATAATGAAACCACACAACCAGCTTCAAAGTATTTGATTTCAAAGATTCCAAGATTAAACATTACCTCAATTCCTGTGTTTGGTCTCAAGTTTATCATAATGGCTGAACGAAGTCGGATTCTCCTCATCGACTCTTTCGACTTTGGTGTTGCTTCTTGATCTATTTTAAAACATGTGGCAATCTTCTTTAGATGAGTGTGAACACCAAATTACTATGTATAGCACTATAATGTTTTAAACAAAACCTTTTACCATATCTTCGACTAAGATACCGCGAAAGTCCTGCTTGTGTTACTCCAAGAAGAACGTCATTTACCGTCTAATAAATGAGATTAAAAAGCTAAACATATCAGCGATTATACAAGATTCAAGAGATACTTCAAAGAGAGAAAAAAATAAATATGAAAATAAATATGAAAATATTTACCATATTCATTGCATTTTTCACCAGCTTAACATCGTCGAAGCTGATAATCCGGTGGACGAACCTCTTAGGTTTAAGTTCACTACCGGGTTTGGCCAAGAGAGGAGTCTCCGTATCCCTCAAGAAACAAATTGTTAGAGCAAACGTTAAGACATCAACAAAAGTGTTGAAGACCAATCTTAGGAAGAACCAAAGCCCTACAAATAACCACCAAATCTTGTTGAAAAAACCGCTGTAGCAGCTCGGTCCAAACTGTTTTTTCTGAACCGCGACAGTAGGCAAAGCCTCAGGGTCTGATGTTTTGCGGGTGCAAGCAAGGAAGAGAGACATGAGAGACATTCCATCACCCAAAGAATGATGGATCTTGAGAACGCCAGTGGATTCAGCGTCTGATGTTTTGAAGCAGAGTATGTGAATTTCCCATAGTGGTTTAGACAAATCCATAGGAACAGTCGTTAACTTAGAGATATAGTCCTCAAGAAACTGATCTGGATTTTCAATGTCGGGATCTATTTTTGGAACAATCACATGCTCTTCTACTCTAACTTTTGTCCGAACCCAACTCGGTTTCCCTTTCTTCCCATTGTTCATCTCCTGGATTGATCAATCGTCACACACAAAAAAAAACATCATAAATAAATATAACCATTGTTTTATATCATTTTCCTTTTTTGGTTAAATGATTAATATATTGCAAAAAATTAAAATAATAGAAACTTGTTTGACTATTTTTTGTCTGATTACAATAACTAAGGACTCTTAAGATAGCATGTTATATTTTTAATGAAACAAACCCGGTGAGCTTGTTATATTTACAATAATTTTATATAACTTTCCATTTTTGGTTAAATGATTAATATTTTGCGAAAAAATTAAACAAATAGACGCTTGTTTGACCTTTTTCGGTCTGATTACAATAACTAATGACTCTTAAGAGCATGATATATTTTTAATGAAAAATCACAGAAGCTTGTTGTTATATTTACAACAACTTTATAGTATGCATTTTCCATCTTTGGACAAATGATTAATATATTGCACAAAATTAAAATTAATAGAAGCTTGTTTGCTATATATATTCGGTCTGGTTACAATAACTAAGGACTCTTAAGAGCATGTTATGATATATATTTTTAATGAAACAAATTAACACGGCAAGAGAAAATGCATTTACTGTTATATGGCGATATATGAATCTAATGATTTTATATATATCATTTTCTTCGATAACTCCAATTCATTTTTTACTGTGTGATGTGTGTGTGTATATATATTTATAAAATATATATACACACAATATATATATATATATATATATAGTGAAATCTTTTTTAACAATAATGAAATAGATTGGTGTTTATATAAATATTATACATGTGTGTGTCTTGACTTACTAAAATGCTGGAGAAGCGAGGGTGGTTAGCGAGGGTGTGTTTAAGGCCCTCGATGATGGCAGATGGGTTTCCTTTGACTTTGCACCCCATTGTGACGATTATCGCACAGTTAAAATCCGGCGAATTGAACAGCCGTGAGCATGGGCTGAGCGGCTCCTCCTCCACCGTTTCTCTCGCCGTCTTCTTCTCTCCACCCATTCTTTGGCCTATTTGTGGCTCTTTCCAAGTTTTGTGGGTTTTTTTTTTATCCACTCACAGTCAGACACTTTTATACTCTATTCTCTATACATAAATGAGAGAGACGATTTTAGTTGTGGACTTATGGTCCCTTTGGTTAACCTAGCTAGCTACTACATCATGTTAATGCTATTCATGTCCGTATATTTTTTATGTTTTTTTAATGACATCATCAGGTGGACATAATATTTTATACATTATTTTATTATGCATATACTTAACCTGTTTTTTTTTTTTTTTTTGAGCAAGTACTTAACCTGTTTTTTCACTGAAGTTTAGAACCAAAATTAACAAAATAATCTCAAAACTAATTGTTATGCAAATACTGTAGTGGTCAAATCAACAGATTAATATACGAGAATTTTAATGAATACGTTACCTAGTATAGGATCATCATTGGTCAGGAACTATGGTACGAACTGTATCAAGAAGAGGTCTGAATCTCATATCATTAAGTATTAATAAATGAATTGGCTTGAGAAGAAAAAAACCTAGCAGAGATGTTACAGATTATGCAGAAAAATTAACCAAAGGAAAATTAAGCAGAAAGCAAAATGATTAAAAAAGGTAAAAAAATATACCTAAAATGTAATGGTGATAGGGTAAGAGTCCCTTCCCATTCTAGTTTAAGTGGTTATATATGCCCTCATTGATAGAAAAGTCAAACCCTATTTATTTTTTTTGGTCGAAGATAGAAATTCTGTTTCAAACCTTGACCTGTGTAGCAGTTGTTAAAAGATCGAAAAATTAAAATAGAAATTTTAGGACAGAAACAAAACGTTCAAACACACGACAAAAAGAAATTCACTTTGATAGTTATTATCGCAGCGGAGTTCATGCAGCTGCGCGCGGATGAAGTTATATGAGCACAAATGAAGGTTTTAATCATCAAATGGTTATTACTTGCCTTAATTTTTTTTCCCTATGGTTTATGTCCTTAAATTTATTATTCTTCGGTTTATTATTCACCATTTTTAAACCATAGACGTAATAATCATTGATCTCTCCAGTGCCACGACTACATGGGGTAGGTACTGTTGAATTTATTTGGGCCAACCATATCGACCAGAGATCCATAATTGATTTCATACAGATCAAAATTCTTTTAAATTAATATTGATTTGTAATAATTCATTTAATGTTCCCTTTTTACGTAAACTCTTATAATTTTTATTTTTCTAAACATAGATAGTTGCTCTGACCATCCTCTTGGTCATTCATTCAAAAAAAAACCTCGAATTATGTTTCAAAAATACGAAAAGTGAAGTTGAATGTCAATCAATATAGATATAGTACGACTTGTTTTTTTTTTTTTTTTTTTTTTTTGAACAGAATATAGTACGACTTGAGTTAATCATAGATGTCTGCATAAACGGACAAAACAATTTCTTCTTCTTGTGTTAGTTAAAATCTTTATTGATTTTAAATTAAAACTATAGTATTTTATCTATTACACATTTAATTTGAAATTTCAGACAACTCCTTTCAATTAGTTAATGCATGGTGTGCACTTTTTCTTACCTCTATTGTTAGTTACCACTTTTTTCTTTGCTTGAAATTTAAGACATTTAATTTACCTTTATCTTTCAATGAATAAGTTATTGGTAACGACCAACCACCACGGTTTGGGGACTAACCAACCATTTTACTGATAGCCATTTTAATTACTACAGTATATAATATCATAAATAAGTTATACTATTCATTTTTGTGTTTCACGTTAAAATGTCTGGAATCTTCTGTTAATAACATTTATTTATGATAAAACCTCACATTAGGGTGCAATCAGATCCAAAACTGTATTCGCGGCTCAAACAAGACTGGTAATAACGTAAGCAATTACAGTATCAGTTCTCAGGGTAAAGAATCTCCGTTGGATTGAAAATCAGATGTAATTTATGGCTTTCATTGCCATTATCATCTTTGGTCACCGTGAGATGGTACAGAAGATATATTGATTTGGTGGTTGCATTTAATATCAATTTCCACTTACTTTGAAACTAGTCTTGGTGGGGGCCTCTTGCCCTCGCTTTTTTTGTTTTCTTTCGTTTGTTTATAATTTCTAAATTTTAACGATTGCCTTTTGTAATTTTTGTTTTGCCTTTTTTTTTTGTTTTTTGCTAAATAACGTTGCCTTTTTTTTTGTTTTTTTTCGTTTGTTTATAATTTACCTCTTAATTTTAACGATTGCCTTTTGTAATTTTGTTTTTTTAATCAAGTTCTCATATCAACAAACTACCATACAAACCTAGAACTAAAAACTGAAATATGAATAGTTTTTAATCGTTTTTAATCACAACTTTTATATATTGGTTTTAATCACAACTCTCGTCTCGTGTAAATAAATCAAACGAATATTTATGTTTTCAGTTATTCCGCTCACAGAACTACAGTAAATAAACCACTAGGAGAATGATTAAATTTTCTAACTAAAATATTTAAAATGAAAAAAAACTTTTTTATACCATAGCACAAATAAAATTTGGATTTTACATGATTGTATCTTGATTATAAAAAAAACGATAGAATAATTATGTAATTTCGCAATTTACTTATCAACTTAAAACATAAAATAGTCGAAATGTATAAAATGATTAGTTTACTTATCAAAAGGTTTTACTCTTTAGTAAAAAATTGTACAATTTTAATTTATCACATTTTATTTGTCTTAATCTCATGTATTGACACATTTTAAAAGGTACAAATTTATATGGAAAAATTACTAAACTATTATTAGATTTCTAGCTACAAATATTGTTTTTAGAAAAGGATAAATTATTAATTTATCATATTTGATCTTGTAAAAATAATCTACTAGCCCATCAAAAAGATTGGGGTGCTAGAGTTTGGCATGGTACCAAAATATATTTAACAACGACCAAACCAGAAGAGCCCAATAAAGGCCCAATAAACTTATATCTTCATTTTTTGTATTATACGTCTCTCTAGCTGTGAACTTGAACTGTGTGAAGTACTTCTCGAACTCTCTCGATTTGGGGAATTTTCTTCTCCGATCAGAATCGAAGAAATTCATTTTTAAAAATCTGAATTTTGGGACATCAAATCTTGTTCTCAGACAAGCAGAGCAAAATCCTCGAACAAAAACCCCATGGCGATTATCTCTGAGGTTGAAGAGGAAAGCAGCAGCCGACCCTCGATTTTGCCGTTCAGGGCGACATTCGATTCTTCGAACCCATTAGGGTTTTTGGAGAAAGTGTTTGACTTTCTTGGAGAACAGAGCGATTTTCTGAAGAAACCCTCCGCGGAGGAGGAGATCGGCGCCGCGGTTAGGGCGGTGAAGGAGAAGTTGAGGAGAGCGGAGAAGAAAGCTGAGAAGGAGAGTGTGAAGCCTGTGGAGAAGAAGCCGGAGAAGGAGACTGTGAAGCCGACTGTGGCTGCTTCAAGCGCCGAGCCCATGGAAGTGGAGAAGCCTAAGGAGGAGAAGAAACAAGAAACCGGTCCCATTGGTATAATATCAAAACGTTTCCTTTTAACTAAATTTGATGGAAACTGAATCTGGAAACTAGCGAATTTGGTATAGGCTCTTAGGGTTGGAACTTTGATTGATACTGATGAATAAACTGCGATTTTAGTACTCATACAGAATGATTTACCGAAGAGTTAAAGTAGAGATCTTTTGATTTGTTGGTCTTGATCATGTGTTATAGTGGAGCTTCTAGACTTTGAATCAATAAACTGTTTTTATTCGCTAGTTGTTCTTCTGAGGTATTAAGCATCAGTGTTTTACTAGCACGAAATCTCAAAATCAACCTTGTTGGAAGCTTTTGAGTTCTAGAACTTGATGTCTCTCTTGTGTGTAGAAGTTTATTCTTGATAATATGTTTTTTGCTCCTCTCCTGTTTACATTGCTGTTCTCTGTTGTTCTTTCGAGTTAACTTTGTGTCTGTTTCTTTGCAGTTCCTAACAAAGGTAATGGAACTGATCTTGAGAACTACTCGTGGGTCCAGACCCTCCAGGAGGTCACAGTTAACATTCCAGTGCCTATTGGCACTAAAGCACGGTCTGTCGTATGTGAGATTAAGAAGAACCGTCTCAAGCTTGGTCTCAAAGGCGAGGAACCAATCATCGATGTAAGTTCCTCTGCTGTTGTTTTATCATAAATCATTCCAACGCGATCCTAAATCCACTTCTGCTAAAATTTGCAAACTTTCAATAAATTATAGGGAGAGCTCTACCGATCTGTGAAGCCTGATGACTGCTACTGGAATATCGGTATACGCACAAGAGATTTTAACTTCGTTTGTTGGTAAACAAGAGTGCTTAATTCTTTTTTTTGTTTTGTTTTATAATTCTCTCAATGGTGTACTTTGCAGAGGATCAAAAGGTGATTTCAATTCTGTTGACTAAGCAAGATCAGATGGAGTGGTGGAAATGCTGTGTGAAAGGCGAACCTGAAATTGATACCCAGAAAGTCGAACCAGAGAGCAGTAAATTAACTGACCTTGACCCAGAAACTCGCTCGACTGTTGAGAAAATGATGGTATTTGTCTTTTTTCAGATTCCATTCGAGTTTCTCGAATCAGCTCTTGTTTATTTCCTTTGTGACACTGAAAGTGTTATTTTCTTGTTCTTCGTATCTATAGTTTGATCAAAGGCAAAAGCAGATGGGTCTTCCAACAAGCGACGAGCTACAGAAGCAAGACATTCTCAAGAAATTCATGTCTCAGGTAAACATCACATCCTCCTAAAACATCTCTCTGTCTTATTACATTGTTTCATTTAATATATATTGATCGGTTTTCTTCTTCTCGATTCTTTACACGCAGCATCCAGAGATGGACTTCTCAAACGCAAAGATAAACTGATGCTCGTGTTGTCTGGCCTCTCTGCCCAAAAAAGGAAAAAAAAAAAAAAACAAGTTTTGCATCTTCACCATCTTGTTTTTAGTTGCATCTTTCAAAAAAACATGTTCCTTTGTAACTGCTTTTGTTTTGTCTACTTGAAGGCATAGTTTCATCTCTAAATACATACATGTTCGGTTATTTCCCTCTTGGTTTTTGTTGATCGAAATTTGAAACTGTTTTAAGAATCCGGGTTTCACTAATTCATACGAGTCAGCTCTTAAACCGGACAAAATTTGGAGGAATCGTTGTACTTCTCTGTTCGATTACGTCCTCTCTAGAGTGATTCGTCTTTGTCACGTGACCGTGTGGTGACACATGGAGCTTCCTCGATTCGTCGTGAAGCTGCCGTTTTCGGTAAAAAGATAAACAGGGACCACGTGACATAACTGTGGTCCAGCCCGGTCTAGATGGGAATGTGGTCCACAGTGTGGTTGTTGTTGTTGCTCGACAACCTTCTTTCTTCAACTTCACATAAGGAATCATAAAACCCATCAATCTATACACTTGCGTAAATGCAAACCAAACCTCCTTTATCTGCGTAAATGCATTCGCTTGAAAAATCAAAAGATTCTCTCCTCACTGTTGACATGAAGAAAATCAGTTCTTTTATAACTCAGCTGTTGCAGTAAATTCAGTTTATACCCAAATTCAGAATTTGGTTTAATTCATTGTTCAATTCATTCTTACATTAAGGGTTGACCAATGTTAAGGTAGATGACACATTACATCATAATTTTTTTAATATTTTTTATTCACATAATAATTACTCAATAAATATAAATATTAAATAATAAATTTTGATATTGCAAAAATATTTAAAATTCTTTAATATTTTTTATTCTTTATTTAAAATATAATTATTTAATATTTTTAATATATCATTATAAAATAGACATGTCAAATATTAATGTTACATGGATTTTTTTTTTTAATGACTAGAAGATTCTCGAGGTTTAAACCATGTAATTCATAGGAGAACAGATTCTTTTCAACGTGAATCGAACATGTGACTGCTAAAATCTCTACGTTTTAGGTAACTAAGGACTTTAACCATTAGGTCAACTCATCGTTGATTAAGGAAAATAGATGAAGTACCTAACGAAATTCGATCATGGGATGTTTGAAATGAGGAAAAAAACGTGTAACTAGTAGGACATATTATTCATTAAAAAAACTATTTAAGCTATGGACGTCTTCACTTAAGCTCGATCAGTGATCTCTTAAAGCTCTAAATACTCGGAATTGTTACATACAATTTTGATATATCATTATATAATTAACGAGATGTTTGTTTAATGTTATGTGCAAGATTAACTATCATTTAAAAAAACATCAAATATTAAGTATTAATTATTTTAATTATTTTTAAAGTTATTAAATAATTATATTTTTCATAAAGAATACAAAATATTTTAGGATTTATGAATATTTTTTGCAATGTCAAAATTTTACCTTTTAATATTTATATTAATTTATAATAAGAAAATAAGAACAAAAATATATTTTTAAAAAATAATAATTATGTGGTGTGTGACATCAACGATGATTCAAAGATAAAGGGTGATATGTCATTCACGTCATTATCGACTAACCAATATTGAAATTTGCCGATTTTTGGAAGTTTTTGTATAAAATAACAAAAATTATGAATTGATGAATGATTCAAAACAATTCTGAGTTCGAGTATAAATTGAATTTACAACAACAATTAAAGTATGAAAAAAATCGATTTTTCATTGACATGACATGTGTACAATTTGCTACAAGATTAAAAGGTTATGAATGGTTGAAATATGTGTGGTGAGGGATGCAACCACATTTTGTAGAACAAACAAAATGTTTAAAAGAACATAAAATATTTTTTATTTCACTTTCATTCATAAGTTTAACCATGGATATAATAATCTAGTGGTTGAAATGGGAGAAAAATTTCAGATCGTTTTAGTGTAAGCATGAATATAGTGGCTAGAGGCTAATTGGCTATGGTTTTGTCGATATTCATCAATTATTTGAAAGAGACAAACGCAGTATACACCAAATGGGTCTTACTGTTAATTATCAATATCACAATCAGATTGTAATCCAATGTTAGAACTCTCCCCATCAATCTTAATCTCCTTTAAAAATTATGTTGCAGATGTAACCAAAGAAATGAATATATGCCAATTCGATTTGCCATGTGAATTTTTGCAGTCACCAATATTGATGATGGCACTAATGTACAATGAGGCCAATGAACTAAAACATATTTTGGTTGCAAAAAAAAAAAAAAAAACTAAAACATATTTTACAGATATATATATATATAGGTTGGCTACAATCTTTAATCACAACATAATAAGAAAACTTAAATTAATAAAAGTTATCGTTACAAAAAATTTCAAACTTTTGCTATATATTATATCCGGTTTAAACTTTGAACACAAATTATTGAATGTAAATGTAACGGTTTTCTATAGCCTACGGGTTTTCTTCTCGTCTTAAACTATATTCGAATTTAAATCTGACATAAGTGAGCTAACTCTAACTAGCTGGTAAAAATATGACAATAAATTTTTTTGTTGTGGCTGTAAATTTTATTATATACTATTTTGGCCGTAAAATTTAAAATTTTGGAAAATTTAAAATTTTGTGCTTTAAAATAAAATGTTTTGTAAAATGAAAAAATTGAAAAAATAAAATATTTATGCTGTGAGTAAAAAAAAAGAAAAGCCAAAACTTCTAAACCTTGATTGGGTCCATTACAAAAGTTTAGAAATTTTTTTAATTTGTAAAATTTGTAAAGCATTTACCAATCATGCCATTTATTAACGCATTATTTTATTATTAATTATTTGATTTTATGATAGGAGAGACTAAGAGAGAAATGAAAAATAAGAACTCTTCAGATATCTCTAACATTAAAATAAATAAAAATATTAGAAAAAATAGTAGAGAGAACTGAAAAATGAGAACCCTTGAGATATCATGAGAAACTCTTGAAACACTTATCACTTTATAAACGGTTCAATTATTTTTATTTTTATTTTTTACAACGGTTCAGTTATTTAAAAAACAAAATTTAATTATGTAATTACAATATATATTATAATATTAATATTATATTGCTGAAACCCTCTTGTTATTATCTCACCAATGAAAATGATTTTAGATGACCCAGAATACTAGAGCAACAAGAACTGTATATTATTATTATTGTCGGCTTCCAGCGATAATCAAGAACTATGTGTATGCTCATAAATCACATTAGACATAATCTGTTTGTCGAGATATAAGACATACGATGATTGGTAAGTGCTACTTTATTTTAAATCAGCTATCTAATCACTCTCGAATAATTCAACAAAACAAAAAGTACTCTTGAATCGTCTTCTTAATAATAATTTGTTCTTACAATAGTGGCACAAATTAAAGAATATGATGATACTGTTCTCATCGACGTAGCATATCAAACTACAATCTACCATAATTTAAAAAAAAAAAATCGTAACGAGAGAAGGCATCATTGACAAGACTATTCGCGATTGTATTGCGATTCGTAACTCAGAATCTATCAAACATGGTGCTCTCCTCCATCGTTGGCAAAGTTTAAGGATGGTTCTGACCATTCACGATCGTATATTCGCATTGACAGCCTTCGTTAATCAAATCTATCAAGCATGGTTTCTCCTCCATCGTTGACAAAGTTTAACGACAGTTTACAAAAATTCCGTGTTGTACATGTTTTGGCATATTTTCTGGCTTTTACCACTTTGGTTTTTTCAATTTTTTGTTAATTAACATATTTCACATTTCAAAAAAAGAGTATGAACATAACTATATATTAACGTATATTTTTGTGAAATTAATATTATACAATTCTGAGGTGAAATTTACGTCTGTCAAACCAAAATATTAGAAGAGGCATATAGTGTAGATATCATTTTAACCAATTCATGGCTATTCAGTTATATATTGAATTATTCATCTTAAGAGTTAAAGAACGAGGGTTCGAAATCGTCCAATGCGATTTGAATCATAATTGACCACTTTTTTTTTTTTGACAGCCATAATTGACCACTTAAATGATAAAAATATTCGATTCTTTAATTTTTATATATATCTGAGATTAGTTTGGTTTTGATCTGATATCTCCCGATTATCAAAAGAAAAAAATGTATATTATATAGTGTAGAATAAACATGATATTGTAATGTAAATGACTTAGCGCGATAGGATCTCTCTATGCACCGTAAAATAGAAAATAACTCTTATCTTATTTTTTATATTTTATTTATTTAGTTATCATCCTATTTTAATTAGAATTAAGATTAGATAGTGGCTTTGATATATAAAAATTTGAGTTTGTTTTTGTTATTGGAACTATGTATTCGATTGTCTTCTTGTATATATGGTATGATGTTGTGGTGGTCGAATATAAAAAAAAATATGTAAATCATTGTAAATACATATTTCTTTCTACAAATATATGTAAATGAATTGATTCAAAATATCTTTTTAAATAAAAACATATATCTCAAAATATTCCAAATGTTTGTTAAAAATTAGATGTTAATATAACTGATTCAAAATGTTTTTTCTATATAATTATTAAACTACCGAGTGGGTTGATTAGTCTCGCAGGAAGCACTTTGAATAAACAATGCATCCATTGATTGTATCAGAAAAGCCAAATGTACCAATCAGGTAGCAATATTCACTATCACGTGATGAAGAAAAGACAAGAGATCAATAAATAAATAAAAATAAAAAGAGAAGGGAAGGGAAAATGATAAAAGTGTCGATGTTAATAAGAAACTAAAAGACCCCAACATGGGGGATAAAACTCAAACTATGAGGCAAAACACTATGAGGCAAAACAAACCAAAAAGCAAAAAAAACAAAAAACACCTACTTGCCACTTAATTAAAAGAAATAAAAATGACACTTTCAATATACACTGAAACGCCTATATAAACGGTATGTAACTATTGGTAATCCTTGTTTCGCGCGAAATTTTACATGTCGTTCTATAATATAATTTAAAAAAATTTAGCAACATAAAATATCAATTTATTTAATCGTTAACGTATCCGAGTTTTAATATTCATATTCACAAAAAAATTTGGATAGTCGTATATCTAATTTTGGTCTCACTTGTTAATTTTGAATATAAAAAAATTATATTAAATATTATACTTACATTTTTCTCTTTTTAAATTTGAGTCATTCATACATTAATCTTCTTCCATAAACATATAAAAAAAAATAAAATACATTGTGGACAATATTAGTCTCCTTTCGTAAACATTTGATATATTTTCAAGATGCCATCTCTGTTTCTATCTCTCTATTTCTCTCGCTCTTATAAACGTAATGTATTAAAATACAGATAACAGTTTGAACCGGTTTTAACTTAACTTTCACTATCTTTCTCATAATTTATTTTTCTCTCGCCATTCTCAATGTATGCTCTTTTACTTAAATGTTGTATAATTTTTATAACACTTTACTCATTTTTTACTCGAATGTTGTGTTATACATGTTCAAGTTTTGGTATTACAGATTTTGCCTTATAACATACATTCTTGTCATTTGAACTTCTAAAAGCGTTGTGAGCATTTTATTGTTGAATGAATCTCGTTAACTTGAACACTAATTTTTAACCATCAAAAAATCAAAATACATGTCCCCCCCCCCTCCCTTATAAGTGTAGTCTATAACACATTTATACTCAATAATGTTTTTCCTAATTTAAAATATTTAAAATTAAAATTATCAAATTAAGAAATATATTTTAAAAATATGTATATTTTCTGCGGGCTAAATTCTTATTGATTTTTTAAGAAATTATATTATAGATGACAACATTTTTATTTTTATTTTTGATACAAATTTTTTGTTTTGGTCAAAATTTATACAAGGGTTATATTTTATTAACAGTAAACTTTTAAATTATAATGAAAACCTAATATTAAAATTTTGATGGAGGCAATGACCCTACTACCGTTCATATGGATCAGCCACTGGAAGAGATTATAAATATGACAAAACATTATATTCGTTCACATCCATATATATATATTTATTTATATATGAATCACAAAATACTAAAATAGTAATACACATTCTCAGAAAATAATTATAAAATATACAGAGAAAACAATGACTAATTCAAGATTTGTTTTCTTTACTTTCCTTGCACTGTTCGTTTTACTTGCAAGTTTTTTTTTTTCGAACTATTTTACTTGCAAATTAGATTCATTAGTTATCAAAACTGTGTGTAACCAGTTTTTTCTTTTCCAAACCAGTTTTTTATTACTATTCTTTCTAAACCAAAAACTTTGATATGTGTTACATGTGTTCATGGCCGTTTTTTAGCATGAGCAAATGAAGCGGTTGAACAGGGTCCCAATTTTAAAAATAATTTTTCTATATGAAATTTTATAAATCAGGGCCCCAAAATATTTTAATAACTTATTTATCATATTAATATACTTTCCATCAATATTTTGAAGAAAATTTTCTTAAGAATTTTTACAAATCAGGACCTCAAATTTTTCTAAAAACTTATTTACCATATTAATATATTTTACATAAATATTTTGAACAGGATGTACATATAGTTTGAGACGTCCCTGCATGTGTTATTTTAATCCTTAGAAATGGTAAGGGAAGATTCAATTTTGTCTTCCAAACACTGGAGGCTCATTGTGTTGCGACGATCAACATTGGAGGTTCATTGTATTGCATAATTTGTACGTACTAATGTTTAATGACAGAAGTTGGAAGGATATCTTAAAGGTTTAAAGGCTGCGGCAACGAAAAAGGTGGCTATTCATTTTTTAACGAGCAAACATACTAATTTTGGGTTTAAAACATGTTTCTACATAAAAGTTTCAAGCAAATCTATGCCACAGACTCACATTCTCTATAAATTTCAGATTCCAAAGTTATTTTTGATAGTGTTGCCTATAAAACGAGTATCTGTCAATTATTATCAAAATAATTTTTTCGTTAATATCTAAGACCATCTGCATTGATGGTCTCTCACCAAGTCTCTCAACATAAAATATTAATAAACTTAGAAAAAGAGAAGAAAGAGAATGTAGTGAGTCTTTCAAATGAGAGACTATGAAAGCACCTCTATTGCATACATTTATGAGTATCTTTAAGTTGATAAATATTAAAATAAGAAGAAACAGTAAACATCCGTGTCTTTCCATAGATATTTAAGACACTAAGAGACACCTTATGTGTCATCTAATTGGAAGGTAATTTAATTTCTTTTCTTTTTTCTTCATTTCTTTTCCTTATGTGGCATCTTCTTTTTTTTTTTTTAATTAAATTTTAAGACACCAACCAGAGTATCACCAATGAGCTTGCTTGAGAGATCCATGAGAGACTTATCTCATGTGTTGTTTTCATATCATTGATTTATATTTTTTTTTTAATTTAAAACTAAATAATATAATTAAAATTATTATTATTAAATTGGTGAGAGACTTACCAATGCTAAAGAGTAAAACAAAAGTGGTGATGAAATTATTGTCTATTTGCGATGCAATTTCGTATATATAACGCACAAACATCTCTCCAGCTGTTTTCTTTTATCCCCATCTCTTTCATATTTATTTTAAATTTTTTGGTCCTCTCTTTTTAATCGTTTTAGAATGCCTTTTTCCAGATTTTGCTTTTACTTTTACTTTAATTTATACGAAATTCCTCATAAATTGTACAAATTTATATATACTAAAAGCCTATCTTAGATCATTAACGAATCAATGTTTTTTTTTGTTAAAAAACGAATCAATGTTTTTTTAGACAAATTTCTTCTAGAGAGATTTTCTAATATCACACGAAATTAAATGTTGTTAATTTTTTTTAGTTTCTCAAGCATCTGGAAAAGAATAAGAAACAGAAATTAAAGTTGTCACTTTGATTAGTATTATTAATATATACAAATTAATTAGAACTGATCAGTAACCTAATGGTTTATATTAGAACATTGTATGTTACACATCCCAACTAAAGTTCTAATTTTACCACACCAACATGTATTTAAAACATAAGGGCATGCAATAATAATAATAAAATATCTTCTCTCTGTTTTTTAATAGTCGATGTTTTAATAAAAAAATATGATTGAATTGAACCAACCTGAATCGTACAGTTTTTTAGGATGAGTTATAAAAAAAACAAGTACACTTTGTTGACATAAATAATCAAATTAATACTTTTAAGCTCTCTTTTAACTCTTTTCACGAACCACCATTTACAAAGCACGACGTACTTATTGCAAACCAATACCGTCATTCCCGACAGCGTGAGCTTACATAACTTTCATCACACTCGCCTGAATTGGTTTTGATAGATATCAGTCAAACTATATATATATATATATATATGTGTATATATATTATCAGTTTGTAATCAAACACGTTTCAATTTCTATTATAATAATAAAAATATATACAGTATAAAGCAGGTGGATGGAACTCCATTTTTGCAAAAGGTACTTACATGAAGGTAAAACTTAATTTGGAATTTGGAAGTTGAATATTTAAATTCCGACAAAATCAAATGGCCAATTAATGAGTGATCGGGGAGCACTTGTAATATTTGTGTTTTGTTTGTCTCTTGTCTTTTCCAAGGGAGTGCGTTTTGGAACTAGTGGAGAGACTTATGGTATTGTTATGAGTATTATTCGATTTGCTATAATACCCGATTAATTCCAATTAGCATTTTATTTACAGTAAATTTCTTACAAGTTTATTTTTACATAGACCAGGGTACCAACACCTTCTCTCGAAAACCTGTGAAAAAACTTAAACTGTTGGTATATAGGTAAAATACATATCAATAACAATTTTGAATTTACTATCAGATTGTAAGGACCACAAAAGATATTGAATTGAAAAATAATTTTTTTCTACGAACCATTATAATAAAACTCCAACCAATCTAGTGGGTTTCTAAATTAATATAACAACAATAATAGACTTAATAGTTGTGTATCATACCACAAACATGGTCTCCATTCATTCATCTCATCACCACGTATATCGTCCATCTCGTGATCGAACCCATGCATCCTCATTTTAGTGCTCATGGATATATATGTGGATTCGGGTTCCAGAAGTGTTTTAAGTAACCGGATCAAATACATCTAAATAAATACGTTCGTCTTCCAGGGCAAAAAAATTATTTCAGATAAATTGGTTTGGCCAGATGATTTAAATCAAATATGATTTGACTTATATTTTCTAATTCAATTTAACCAGTAATACTATTTGTATATCTATATATTGTGTGACATTTCAAATTATTTATGAATTTATGATGATTTAAAAAAGATATTCTGATCTGTTTCATACTTACAATATGAACACGGAAAAGGTTGAAACTGGAAAGTGAGTGGCTAGGCAAGGTCGTACCTGGCATGAACTTTTAAGCTTTTTCGGCAGAATTAACTATTTGCTATTTGTTAATAGTTTTATTTCCAGAATAGGGAACGTTAAGGTTCACCCAAAATTCAGCTCTTTTGATTGCCGAAAAAAAAAATCTGTTTCTTTAGGGTTTTGTTTTTGTTTCTATTCAAATTATGTAAGAAAAAATTAAGAGAATCTTTATATTTTCGGGTTCAGAACAATTTGATGTGTTGACATAAAAGGTAGAGAATTTATCTTTGGAACTGCAAATTCTCATTGTTAGATAAATCAATCGACTTTAGCGTTGAGATTCTGTCCATAACTTAAGTGAAAGCTATTGGATCTTTTGTCCATTACGTCGTAAATGCATTGGTTTGAGACAAATATAAAACAGAATGGATTCCACAAAGCTGGCTTGATAACTAGAAGTATGGTTCCCAATTTTGAAAGCTCGTAAAAAAATAGTTGTATAGTCTTTAGATTCTCACAAAAAAAGTTTCATGCATTTTTTATCCCGCACCAACGTATATACTTACTGAGATTTTTTCATTAGTTGTTTATCCTATTATTTTCCTATATCAAATATACTTGGTTAAGTGTAGAATTATATTGAAATTTCCGGGTAAACAAATACATTTTTATGTAATTTGTTTTTCTATATGTACCCTACGGTAGTTTATTAGAGATTAGGTAGAGATTAATGGATTATAGATTTTAATTTTTAGAGATTCTGTGAGAAATGTTTCATATTGGAAGTTGGGAAAGAGCTTGGTTATATATAAAAGATTTATCTCGAGGGGTAATATGGATTAGGTAAATATTAATGGACCATAGTCTTAATATCTAGAGAGTGTGTGAGAAATGTCATACATCGGAAGTTAGGAGGTATCTTCAGTAATATATAAAAGACTTATGTCAATACATTTATTGCCAATTGATTTTGAATTGAAAATCCATAAAACTTAACATGATATTAGAATCCGATTCACACATTTTTGTAATTTGGTTCACAAATGGCTTGTACACCTAAACTCGAAATTGATGATATAAAGAGATTAATAACTAGAAAAAATATTATCTTGAGGATGTATTATGGATTAGGTAAAAATTATTAGGCCATAGGTCTTAATATCTAGTGTATGTGTAAGAAATGTCTCATAAGAGATTTATGCCAATACCAATTGGTTTTAGTCTTTCTATATATATTTTTTTTCATCTTTCTAATGTTTCTCAAATAATCATTTTTCGGAATCAAGAGGTGACTTTTTTTGGATTCGAGTGTTTTATATAAATAAGTTCAATTCAAGTCTATAATTAGCTCATGATTTGTAATTGATAAATATAGTAGTAGCATTTTGTAAAGTAGATGTAGAGACTGTTCTGAACGAATCCATTATTGGAACCACTTTATAATTTTGTTTTGGGTGAACGTGTATGCGCGTGGATACCTCCAAATGTACACACACATACACATATCGATATGATTATAATCTCCTAGGGATATACATGTAATAATCATTAAAAAAATTATCTCTGTAAACATAAATTCTGAAATTAATAATCCACATAATTATCTAGATTCACGAAAATAAATTATTTAGAAACGTGAAAACGATTTAAAGAAAGAATTATTTATATATAAAACATTTTGGAAGCATAATATTTTATATATAAATATTGTTTGTTACTTATTTAGATTTCAAAATGTTTAAATATTTAAATCATATTAAAAGAAATGTCAAAATCAACAAATGTGTTTTCAACTCCATCAACTAAAATTGATTTCAAAGAAATGTCATAATTAACACGATAGAACACATACACATTCTTACGTAAACAATTACATAATATTAAAATCGACATATATTCTTACTGCATAATCACAAAGAAATATAAAAAAATGTGTATAGATTATTTTTTAATTTTATACATAATAAGTTTTATATAAAATTTATTTTCTTTATTTTCTGTTTTCTATTTTTTTATTGGAAAAATTAACCGAAAACTCCATGTTTTACTTATCTTAGATAGTTTAAAATTTTAATATTTATAATTTTAATATTTGAACAAATATGAAAAGATAACAAAACCACTTTAAAGCATGGAAATAGAAGAAGAAACATTTTATAAAATTAATATTGTTTTTGTTATTTGATCTTTTTAAAATCTAAATAAATAACAAAATAATTTTTATACTAATATGTACTACAATTTAAATTAACAGTAACACATATTAAAATCTGGTTAGTTGTAATTATTTTACGTGTGTCATAGTTCCCGTCATACTAACCGTTCTAATTTTATATAATAAAATATAAATATACATTATGCAATTATTATTAAATCATTTGCTCATATAAATCTCACTTTTCTTCAATCTGACATCTGGTTCATTTATTGTTTTTGATCAATTTCAAATTTTTTTCTTAAATTTTTTTAGCTCAATTTTGAGTTATGGTTTCAAACAAGTCACTTTGAATTATTTTTAGTTGGAATGTGGTTAAAAATTGTTAGCTAAAAAAAAATTAAAATCTGAATATGATTTATTGTTCGTCATATTTGATATTTTTGTTAGATGCTTTAACCATTTAAATACCGTCTAATATTTTTACAGCGTAGATGTTTTTTTTATTTTTTGTTTCTTTTCAAAAAAAAAAGTTTTTCATATATAAATAATTAGCCTTCTTAGACCTATTACGCATATCATCTGTTGTTGACAGATTTTGTACTGATTTTATCAGAGTCAAAACATTTAGATGGTTCAACTTTTCTACTTCAGAAAAGAAAAAGAACTTAACTCTTCCCAAATGATGATTTTTTTTTTTTTTTGCGAAAGTCCAAATGATGATTCTTATCCCAAGTAAATAGATTCTAGGGATATCCACTATATATTAATATATTAATTGAGAAATATTGGTAGAAAATATGTTTATTTTAAAAAATATTTATAGTGGTGTTATTTTGTTGATGTGCCACCACCACACTTATTCTCTCATTTTTTTACTACAAACTTAATTTTCATTGGACTAATTACATTATATGCATTTATCCATTTATTACTTGAAATAAAACCAGAAAATTATGTTTTAATTTTTGGATTGTTTAAAATCAAATTTTAGATTATGTGATGATTTATGATATACATCATATTACATAATATATTTCTTTAAAATGAATAAAACAATAGTTATTAAAATTATTATTTAATGAAATATAATTTATACACAATTTATGATATACATAATATTTGTTTTTGCTTAGACAGAAAATATGTTTATAATAAAAAAATATTACGATATGTGTGATTTTAATAAAAAAATTAAAAAATTGGAAAAATGTACAAATTAAAATATTAGTTAGGTTTTCTAAAATCGAATTTAATATATCAAAGACAACATGATCACACACAACCATATTCACAAAGATATTTCATATGTTTGTCATTCTATCTTTTATGTATCCCAAACCAATTATAAAAGTGATTAGTTTGAAAATAAAACATAAAATCCGATCAAATCATCATGGTTTAATTAACTGCAACCAATCACTTTTTTTATTATAAGGTTTGAATTAATTGCAAAGAATATAGGGGATATATGGTGTTTTAACAAAGAATCTTTTTAGTATAATCCAAAAATTCTTATGGTTATACAAATCAATTTATTTCATTAATAAAACCTACCCTACTTAGGATTATCGATTTTTTTATAATTATATTATATACCATTATCAATTTTTAATTTTTAATATAACCAATAAATTTATAATTCATTTTCTGTTATGATTCATTCCTAAAAAAAATCATAACCAATAATTTCATACAAAATAATTAAACAAAATCAATTTACAAACAATTTATGATATACATAAAAATATAATTTTAAATATTTAATATAACCAAGAAATTTATAAAACAAATTCTGCTATGATTAATTTCTAAAATTTTATACAAAATAATTAAACTAAATCGAAATTTACTATGATTTAATTTTATAAACATTCAATTAACTTAAAAAGTAACACAACATATTGAAACCTATTACACCAAAAAAAAAAAACTTTGATTAGCATTAAGCTGTAATGACCCAGACCGCAGGACTTACAATCATATATTCATATGACTTCATGAAAACGAATGAAAACAAACATTATACTTATACATCATGTAGGTACTCGCACATGTGTTAAAGTTAGTTTTTATTTTTTAAAATTCTACATATATAATAGTATTATTAAGTTATTGATTGTGAATTATCATCACATTTGGTTGTGGTGAATAAGATCTTGACGAAAGAACAACAAAACAAACTGGGTCTTCATCGGGAAATAAGAAAACAAAGACAAAAATATCTCTGTCGTCGTTTATCTTCAGTGAGTTATTATTTATTTGTGTCATATAAAAGTATTATTTGATTCGAATATGATACACTGATACAGAGGCTGCCTAGCCAATTATATAAATCCTTTTTTTACTCCTATAGTCCTAAATCCTAATATATTTTGCATTTATTAGGAACCTTGATTCAAAAAGTGTAAAAGATCATAGTGTATAATCTCACTTTCAATTGCGGGTACATGCTTTCTTTTTTTGTAAACTAAACTATAGGAGATTACGAGTATATTAAGGATTTAATCAATACATTACGGGGGTACGGCTGCAACTTGCAGAAGTTGTGACTGCTGCACATTTTATTTATAAACTATAAGTTGATACGTTAATCTACATCTACTACACACACAGCACATGTTTTTGTAGGTCATGTTCATCTGCCACTTCCACATTCGCGAAATTGAATGAGGCGCGTGAACAATAAGATTCTCGCCAAATAAAATAATCATACTTTAATCTCTAATTATTATCAAATGGAGGAATGAGGCGCGTGAACAATAAGATTTTTTTGTTTTTTGTCATCGAACAAAAAGATTAGGGGACCTATAAGATTATTCACATATATCGATAGTAAAAAATGAAAAATGAAAATTAAACTATAAGTTGATTTGATTAAATCCTTAATGTACTCGTAATCTCCTAAAGTTTAGTTTACAAAAGCAATCACCGTAAAGCTTAATAATCCCAAAATAAAAGCAAAACAAAGATTGACAAAAATCTAACCTAATCAACATCAGTCACTTGTTTAATGTTTATTTCAACTTGGCAGTTCTTATCTATCCCAATCAACATATGGTTTATTATAATTATTTTGTCTTTATATAATCTATTTGTATTATATCTGGTTTGAATTAGATTCCTGTAATTATTTAAGGGTAATAATTCTTCTTTTTGGACAAAGGGGTAAGAATCTCCAAAGTCAAGAACTTTGGGTTTAAATTTAAATTTATTGGAAAGAACGGATTTAGGAGATAATTTTTGCAGCTAACTTAATTATGGATGACATAGTCTAGAACATTTGCCCAAAGTACGTAACCTTAAGTTGATCTATATTATTATATATAGTTTTAGTGGTGATAGCAAAATAAGCTATTCAGGATAAACAAATAAATTAGAATAATCAGAACAATAAAATTTGATTGGTGATTAAATGAATGCAATATAGATGAAAATTTTCTAAATTTTTGTCTATTTTTCTTATGTCTTGACTCTTGAGTAACCAAAAGAGATTGTTTCTGCCAGAATAGTATATTATTCATTAAGATAATCCCACATAATATTTTTGTTTTTTTTTGTTTCAAAATGAAAACTAAGTAAACTAGTTCCTGTGTGTTGCATGCGGTTTTCCTTTTTTATTTTAATTACTTATTATTATTTATCTTTTAATTACTTAATTCATGTGATTTATTATTTTTTTGAATTGCAACCTCAAGTATGGTTGTGGAACAACATGAAACACACCACAGAAAAATCCAGTCTCCTCTATTCAAGAACATAATCGATTAGTAAACTTTCTCTATTGCATGATTCACTTTCTTTATGATTGAGGATTTTTATAATTTTTAAAATCTATTTTTATAAATTTTAAAATCCTAGTTAATTTCATTTTTTTTTATAATTTTAAATCCTATTTTATCTCTACATCACAGTGACTTACTTTCTCACCAAAATTCTTTAACTAAAATTGTTTATGTTTGCTCGACTTTGATTGATTGTGTTAATGATTCATCAACAAAAGTTGCATTCAATGTTTCTTCTTGAATAAATTGTATTGTATTTTAAAACATATATTTTCTCCGTTTCATAAAAATGTCATTTTAAAGTTTTGTTTTTATTTTATAAAAAGTATCATTTTGTATTTACACAATATAATTTTTGAAACAAAATTTCAGTTTTAACCTTGTTATATTGATGTATTAATTAGAAAAAAAAAATTGTTTACTGTATTAATAAAGAATAGAATAATATTTTTTATTAATTTTCTTAATTTATGTGAAAAACAGTAGAACAACACTCTTTTTTGAAATATGGAGAGAGAGTAATTGTTAAACACGGTTTAAAAAAAAAAAATGTTTATGTTGTTGGCATGTAAATACGTAAACGCGTTTGAGAATATATATATATGTACAGTTGTCACAGTGTTTTTGTGAAAAAAGAAAAGGAACCATATGATTGAAAAAATGGAATATAAAAAGAAGACATGTGATAAATTGACAAGGAACACTGTACTGGATTTTCCTTGCAAGTATGCTTCACCTGTTCTAATTGCATGCTTACATAGTTACATATTTTACTTTTACTCACAAAAGAAATAAATTAAAACTCAAATCAGATCAGCATATCAAAAGTTCAAAACTCTTGATACCACTCTTCATTTTGGTTATTAATCTCATGTGAAGACCCATTAATCTAATTCTTCATGGGTATCAATGTAAAAATATTGTCTAACTTTTTTGTTTAATTTTAAGTGTTATTTACATTTAGTATAAAGATATTAGTAATTGTTTTTCTTAACTAACCTGACAATAATTTTTCTTAATAAACCTTACAATAAATTATTTAAATTTTATATATAATCAACATATGGATTTTTTAGAATAATAATTTCGCCGTTAGACACGAGATAAAAATGAACCGAAAAAATCTAAAGTGTATCGATGAAAACAATAAAAACGTTACATAAACCATTGTTTACTGACCAAGTCAGAGAGCTTCTCCCCTGTTGTTAACAGTTAGAAGTAATACACTAAAAAAAAATTATTATTCCTAATGAAAAAAAAATGAAAGAAAGCTAATCACAACACCAAAATAAAAGGTTCTGATCGACATATATAAATTTCAAAAGATCAACTATGGAATTATTACACAACAAAAGACATTTATAATTTTTTTATGTAGTTGGACACCTTTTTTATTATTATTATGCTGCAAAAATAAATAAAAACAATTTTGTAAAATAAAATAATAGTAATGGCCTTATGGGCTTTTTACTCTACATTGTCCAGTGTCCACAGGTACTCCAATAAACAAATAAATGTAATAAGCCTTTCTCTGTCATAAAATGGCAAGAGGAGAGCAAAGTACCAAACTTTTTTTCTCTCAGGGCTTCCTCTCAAATTCTCCAACTTGGCCTCTGTTTTTTGCTTCCTTATGCTCATTTTTTTTTTCCTCCTCTTCTCTGAAAAACCCATTTCATACTTCCAAAATTTCTCTCTCACTAAGAGCAAGAACACAAAATGTATGCAGATTCTGGGTTAATGTTCCGTTACATGCAAAATTGTTCTACAGATATTCACCAATTTGAAGACATCTTCAAGTCATACAAGTTCTCCGATGAAATGGTTTGAATTTTTAATTTTTTTTTCATATCACTGCATTTGAATACAGATCTTTTTTTTTTTTTTTTTTTTTTTTAAAAAAAACTGATTTTCTTTGGGGTTCCCCGGAAGATTCTGATAGTTTTTTTTGTCTTTTGATGTAAATAAAATTTTCTTTCTTCCTCTTTTTTGTTTTTTTTTTGGTTTATGGAGTTAAAATTGGAGTGTTTAGGAGATGAAGAAAGCAAATTTGTCTACTAGTGAAGTTGATTTTCCAGAGGAAATTTTTGTGTGGTGTGAACTGTTTAGTTGCTAATTTTGTTTTCTCGAGAAATTTTTTTAATGGCCACTTGATGAGATATTTTTGTTCCGCTGACCTGACCACAAGTGTTTTTGGCTGCTGAGAAAGTTGAGTAGGAAAAATTAGGTTTTTTATTTTTTCTTTGGACAGAAGAAAAACGGAATCTTTTTGGTGAAACGGAATCTTCTTCCGCTGCAAAAAGCCAAATTTTTCTTTTCCCGTGAGAAAAAAGGGAGTTTTCTCGGGAAATCAAAGAAACTCTTTTTTTTTTTTTAATATTGGGTTTTGATTTTGATAATGGGAATTGCTCTTTTTCACATGAGGTTCCGTGATTTCTGGAATATGAGATTCCGTGTTCTTCAAGACTTTGTTCTGTTCTATTTTAATCAATCTTATAACTAGAAATGGGTTTTGTGTTGTTTCATTGGCTCTTTCTTCTCACAAATCAATCCTCCACTAAAGAAAAGAAAAAGATTCCCTCTTTTTTTTCTTCTTCTCTGTACCTTTTCTTGAAAGAATCCACTCCCGAAAAGATCTGTGCTTTACTGTCTGAATGTCTCGAACTATGTTCTGTTTTGTTTGTGGTCTTTGATTCTGATGTTACTTGCGTGATTGTGATATTTTTGCAGAACAACACTTTTGCTGAGTCATCAAACATACCCGAGTACGATTTTGGAGAAGAAGGAGATCTATTTAAAGCTCCTGATCCGATTCTCGAAGAACCAATCTTAGACGTTGATCCACTCTCAGCTGCTTTGACGATGATCTCTTGCGACGAAGACACTTCACAAGGGCTTTGTGGGCTTCCTGATCTCGATCTCGGGTCATTGCAGAGTGGCCAACAGCTTCTGGACGAAGTCTTTTATGAATGTGAGCAAGATCTCATGATGAAATCAGCTATGGAGTCTCCATTCTCCGATGTTTTAGACATCAAGAACATCTCTGTGGTGACGGCTATCGATGAGAACCAGGATATGCAGAAGAGCGTAAGCTCGGAGAATTTGAGCTCTATGGATTGGTCACAGGTACATCAAGAGACTGTTGTGATTCAGAATTTCCCTGATTTTGCTCAGTTGGATTTTGGTTCTGTTTATGGGATGCGAAGAGCCTTTAGTGAAGGCGACATACAGGTTCGAAAATCCCCGAAAAAAAACATTTTAACATTTGCTTGTTGAATCATCAAAACAAAATGATACAAAGTTGTGTGTCCTTTTAAGAAATATGATGAATGTTTTGGATTTGTTGTATACCTTTCTTGTCTTTGATGAGCAGAAACTTGGGACTGGTCTTGTTCAATCTCCATTGGATAGGATTATTGTGAGCTGCACTTCAGAGGATCGACGTGAGAAGCTTTCTCGATACAGGAACAAGAAGAGCAGGCGAAATTTCGGGCGCAAAATCAAGGTAGGCAAACACAACACTTAAAAATGATTTGAGAATTAGTCTTTTTTTTTTTAAGCTCAAAGTAACTCAAAATATGTTTCTGTTGTTTGGTTTGGTTTCAGTATGCTTGTAGGAAAGCTCTTGCGGATAGCCAACCAAGGATCCGAGGAAGGTTTGCGAAAACAGAGGAGAGGAAATAGAATGGTTTCAAAGGAAGGAATGGGACTGAGCAAAAGGAAGAACGTTAAGAAGAATAAACAGACAAAAGCCCATCTCACTAGAAACCAGTTTTGTTTTATATAATATGATATATGTAAAAACTTAAAATGTTATAAGCATCCAATTAGTTTTTTTTTTTTGTATATAAAGGGTCTCCCTGAATAAGCTTTTGAGGAAAGAAATTGTAGCTACAGAAGAAGTTATGTAATGGTGGTGAGAGATGTAGATATATCTATAATTCTCTATATTTATTATATATATTAGATCATGTGATATAAAAAAAGTTATTGATGTTGTGAACTCAGTTTTAGGTGCTTAGGCTATCGACAAAAAAAAAAACAAAAAAAAGTTATTGATGTTTCTGTGATATAAAAAGTTATTGATGTTTCTTTGCTTGTAAGCACTGCAACAAGGTAGTAGATTTTAACCTTTTTAACAGTTTTCAGAGATTGCATTTTCATTCTATGTTGTTCATACTTTTAGGTTGAATTTACTTACTCAACACAGTTTTTCTAATTCTTGAATTTAATTTGAGAGAAGTTTTATTCTAGTTCGTTTAATCTTCTTGAAAATTCAAATTCGAATTGACTTTATTAGAGAGAAATAAAAAGACAATTGGGATGAACCCCCAAATTGGTTTAAGTCTTAACCGGAAAAATATAACTGATTCAGATTTTTTATTTGCAAAATACCATTTCTGTCAAATTTACAAAAAAAGAAAAAAACAGATATTCATCTTTTCATGTAATGTGGAAGATCAATTCTATCATATATGCATAGGCCAACAATTTTATGTAAAAAAATTCTTCTTCTCTACTCATTGGTTTTTTCTTATTGTTATCTTTTTACATACTGCACATGTTTCTTGCTCAATAACTACTTTTAAGATTTTTTGTTTTTTTAAGAATACTTTTTGGTGTTAACTTTTTTGGTACTTATATACTATATATATAGTACATAACAAATGAAGTGAACACATGACACATCAATGTCAAAAATAGACACATTCTTTTGGTGTTTTCGAACTACTCTTACTTTCACAGTTTCACTCTGTACTTAGATTAATAATCCCAGTTTTTTTTTTTTACTCGATTTCCAATTGATCCGAAAATTGGATTTTCTCGACTATTAAAGCCCAAAAAAAAAAAACCTAAAAAAGGAAAGTTGGGTAATGAATTCGAGAAAAACTGCACTTAACAAAAAAAAAAGTTGACTTCTTTTTCAAAAATTTCTAAAGAAAACGAGAAGTAACTTTAAAAATAAAAATAAATTAAAGGTTATGACAAAACAAAAACAAAAGAGCTCGTCAGTACAGTGTCGTTAATAATCATCGTACCATGTAACTTCCAGTTCCAGTTCCATGGTTCTTGGAGATTATTAGTACAGCTTTAAAAAAGCATCAAATAACAGAAAACACACAGATTGATTTTGAAATTGAAAGAAACCAAACAGAAAAAAAGAAAATTAAACAAAAAAACATGAAAAGAATCGGTCTAAACCAGAAGACAAGAAAACGAGGAAGGAAGGAAGGAGAAAGGTATAGGCGCAAGTTAGCCTATTTACATCATCCTCCGGTAATGTGCACACGTCCGAAGAAACCAATCTCTTTTTTATTTTTATTTTTATTTTCTTCTCTCCCTTCGTCGTCGTCTTCTCTCTCTCTCTCTCTCGCTCTCTCTCTCAAACTCTGTCACGCTCTCTCTCTCTCTAAAAGTTCCTCACCGAGCCATTAAAAAAAAAAGTTTTCGTCTTTCGATTAAACAAAATTCAGCATTCTAGTTTTTTTCCTTATCCAAATCAAAAACGGATTACGCATTTTGCTTTGCTCTGGGTTCTTATAGTTTTAAAGAGAGAGAAAGTTTTAGAGCGAGATAAGTTAGGATTTTGAGAACAGATCTCTCTCTCTCTCTCTCTGTTCTTTCGTGTTTTTGGGAATTTTTCTCCTCCTTTAAAAAGTCAATTCTTCTACAATTGTATGCGATCTGCGATAGTGGGTCAAACTCGAAGGAGGGTTTCTGTTGGATTAGTGTTCGTTCAGAGAGACGGAGAAGTCTCAGGGAGAGATTAGGGTTTCTGGGAATTCGGAAAGGGGCTTCCTTTTAGTTTCTGGAATTGAGAAATCAGTGAAAACATATGTGATGCAGTGATTGGGTTTGTTTTCCGAGAACCAAGAACAATGATAATCAAACGGAAATTGAAAACTCGAATGCCGAGTTTGAAACGATGCAGCAACTCGACTAATGAGGAAGACGACGGTGGAGCAGCTCGGAAGAAGAGAAAGGTGAGCTTCAATGGCGGTGGTGGTGATTACTACTACCCTCTCAATCTTCTCGGAGAGATCGCTGCTGGGATAGTTCCGGGGAAACTCAACGGAAAGAATGGATTCTCTGCTTCGTGGTGCAAAGAAGTCTCTTGTTCTCCCGTCGAGTCAAAGTCAAAGAGAGTAGTAGTAGTTTCTGATCCTGGCCGTGGGAGGGATCGGACGGCTGACGTTTCTCGGCCACCGCTTGTGAGGACATCCAGGGGACGAGTTCAGGTGCTTCCTTCTCGGTTTAACGACTCGGTTATCGAGAATTGGAGGAAAGACGGCAAGAGCAGTGGCGAAGAACGCGAGGAAGAGATTGAGGAATGCAGGAAGGAGAAAGTCAAAGCTAGTAGTAATAATCACAGTTTGAAAATCAGGCAACAGGAAGCTAAATTCGCTCCTAGGAACCATAAGTATAGTAATGCATTGTGTGAAGAGAGAGACGATGATGATGAGGACGACTGCGAAGAGATTGTGAGATATAGTAACAGCTCTGACATGAGGAAGCATATGAGTAGCTCACGCGCTACTAGTACTACGCTCGCCTCTCTTCACGAGCAACGTTTTATCGAAGAGGAGGAGGCGCGTCCTAAGAAAGAAGGTGTTTACGGACCAGAGGATTTTTATTCTGGCGATTTGGTTTGGGGAAAATCTGGGAGAAATGAGCCGTTTTGGCCGGCTATTGTTATCGATCCAATGACGCAAGCGCCCGAGCTTGTTCTGCGTTCTTGTATACCTGATGCGGCATGTGTCATGTTCTTTGGTCACTCTGGGACAGAGAATGAAAGGGTATTGTTATATATATATTGTCTTCTTGTATGATTCTAAAAGCTATTGTTGGAGTTATTTGGGTGTTGTTAACTTGATTTATGTAACAGGACTATGCGTGGGTAAAAAGGGGCATGATCTTCCCTTTTGTGGATTATGTAGACAGGTGGGTCGTCGCTAGAATCTTACAAAAGATGTGGTTGTTTGTTTACTTGTGGATATTTTCGCTTAAATAGTTGCTTCTTACTTAGGTTCCAAGAACAGTCCGAGCTGCGTGGATGCAACCCCGGCGATTTTCAGATGGCGCTTGAAGAGGCACTTTTGGCAGACCAAGGATTCACAGAGAAACTCATGCAGGATATTCACATGGCCGCTGGTAACCAGACTTTTGATGATTCTGTCTACAGATGGATTCAAGAAGCTGCAGGCTCGAGCCAATATCTCGACCACGTTGATCCAAGCCAGGCAAGTTGTTTCTCTTTGCTTGGTGTTCCTTTTTTTGGAGCATGTCTGTTTTTTATTCCTTGATGGTTATAGGAAATTGAGTTTATAAATTTGCAGGACATGTTGAAGAAATACAGAAACCCAAGAGCCTGTGTAGGATGTGGAACGATCCTTTCTTATAAGATGGCACAGAAAATGAAAGCTCTGATTCCCGGAGATCAATTGTTGTGTAAACCTTGTTCAAGGGTACGTAAAAGTTTCTGCTATGCTCCTTCATTGTTCAGTTTCAATTCAGTGAATGAACTCAACTAATTATCGTTGCAGTTGACAAAACCAAAACAGGTTTGTGGTATATGCAAGAAGACATGGAATCATTCGGATAGCCAGCGCTGGGTAAAAAAAAAAAACGAATTATGTTATATTCATAGTGTAGAACCTGCTAATGTTTTTGTTACAATTTTACCATTTGATTACATATGGTGAATCAGGTGCGTTGTGATGGTTGTAAAGTCTGGATTCACAGAGTGTGTGATAAAATATCACATAAGCATTTTAAGGTATAAAAGTTCATGTTGCTCTTTGTATCTTGTTCCCAATTACTTGCGTGTATTGAGATCGGTTTCATTTGAAAATCTGAAGGATTTGGAGGAAACAGATTACTATTGCCCCACCTGCAGAACAAAATTTAACTTTGACCTATCAGATTCAGAAAAACAAGACTCAAAATCCAAGTAGGGCCATTTTCTTCTAATTTACCAACAATTGAATTGTGAATACCAAATTCTAAAGTTGAGAGTTTTCTGGAATAGACTTGGCAAAAATAATGCCCCGATGGTGCTTCATGACAAGGTAATTGTTGTGTGCTCCGGAGTAGAAGGCATATATTTTCCAAGCCTTCATTTGTAAGTTGATCTCTGTTTCACACTGTTTTCACTTTTACTGCCTCATAATTACTCTAGAACTGGGCAAAGCAACGACCTTGTAACCTCTAATTTCTCCAGACTAGGTATCTCTGTTGAATGATTTATTCTTACTCCATTTGGTTTATTTACAGAGTCGTATGTAAGTGTGGATCTTGTGGACCTGAAAGGAAAGCACTTAGTGAATGGGAAAGGCATACTGGTTCAAAAGCAAAAAATTGGAGGACTAGTGTTAAAGTTAAAAGCTCCAAGCTGCCTCTAGAAGAATGGGTTTGTACAGATTCTCTGCAATTCTCTTTAGGGTTATTGATCTCGTTCTTCTGAATTTTTTCTTATTCAGTTACAAAAAGTTTGACTGCCATATGCCTTCGCTATGCAGATGTTGAAATTAGCAGAGTTCCACGCAAATGCTACTGCGGCAAAACCTCCTAAAAGACCTTCTATAAAGCAGAGAAAGCAGAGGTTGCTTTCCTTTCTTAGAGGTATTAAGCCATTCGGATCTTAGAACCTATCGAAAAGTTTCTGATGTGTTATACATTGCTTATATTGACCTGTTCTTTCACTATTGGCAGAGAAGTATGAGCCGGTCAACGTGAAGTGGACAACCGAGCGATGTGCAGTTTGCAGATGGGTTGAAGATTGGGACTACAACAAGATCATTATCTGCAACAGGTGATGTTCTAAAATGCGTAGTTGTTATAATCTTGACAAATCATAGATTCTGGGTGAAAATCAATAGAGTAAACCTTGTGAATGCTTGATATGACGTTTTGCATTATCTTCATTCTTTGGATTACCAGACAGCTCTTGTGATATTGAAGTTCATTGCTATTATTACTAAGAGAAAAAACGATAGTTGTTTTCTTGGAATAGATAATGGAAAATATCTGACTTGTGAAGCATAATCTGGTACCATTGAAACTTATTATCTTCTGTTCCTTTTTCTCCTCAGATGTCAGATAGCAGTTCATCAGGAGTGCTATGGGACGAGAAACGTTCGTGACTTCACATCATGGGTCTGCAAAGCCTGCGAGACACCTGAGATCAAACGAGAGTGTTGCCTCTGTCCCGTAAAAGGTATGTCTTTCCATTTTGCGTTTCTTATTTGGATTGACATATGGTCTTCTTATTTTACTGTTACAACTACTGGAACCGGTAAAAGATGTTCTTCACTGTAGTAATTGATTTTCCTGGTGGCACTTATGCATATTACTCAAAGAGCATATTTTAGCTATCCATTCCCCTCAGAAATTGGATTTTTCATTGAGAATTTCGCATTGTTGCCCCTCAACTAACTTTTGCCAATTTTTTGTGTACTGATAAATAGGAGGTGCATTGAAGCCAACTGATGTGGAGACACTGTGGGTTCACGTGACATGTGCTTGGTTTCAGCCTGAAGTATGTTTTGCAAGTGAAGAAAAGATGGAACCAGCTTTGGGGATTTTGAGTATTCCATCAAGTAATTTTGTGAAGGTACATACCTGATTCATGGATCTCATATTCGGTCTATTGCGTTCATTTGGTTGGCTCCTACGGTCGCTTTTTCCTTAACCTTTTGCGAAGGTGCACTATGTGCCAAAACTAAAAAGCAAGAAACTCTTCTCCTTTTCGATGAATTCCAGATTTGTGTGATATGCAAGCAAATACATGGCTCGTGCACTCAGTGTTGCAAGTGCTCTACTTATTATCATGCCATGTGTGCTTCCCGAGCTGGGTATAGAATGGAGGTAAGCCATGTTATTTCTGATTTATCCTCGTTCCGTAAGTTCTTTGCTTTATATGACTCACGCATTTGACCAGTATGGGATCAAATTGCTGTAACATTTTGTATTTGAACTGGTATTTCGTAAACTATGTTCAGTCTCCAAGATATTATAAGTTTGTTTGGTAAAATATATGCACATTTGGAATGTAGTTGCACTGCTTGGAGAAAAATGGTCGACAGATTACAAAGATGGTGTCGTATTGTGCTTATCACAGGTAAATGTTCTCAATACCCTGCTTGCAAAATCTTTGCTATCTGAATTTTGGGTTATGAATTTTGTTTTCTCTGTTGTTTTTGGTGTAGGGCTCCGAATCCAGATACTGTGCTAATAATACAAACGCCTTCAGGGGTCTTCTCTGCCAAAAGTCTTGTTCAAAACAAGAAGAGAACGGGATCGAGGCTTATTTTAGCAAACAGAGAAGAAGTTGAAGAGTCCCCTGCAGAGGATACCGTACCAATTGATCCATTTTCTTCTGCTCGTTGTCGAGTATTTAAAAGAAAGATTAATAGCAAGAAGGTATCTTTGTTGAATCTTTAAAAACTCTGTATGCATAGTTTCAGATCATCTTTGTTCAGTAGGCTGATCCATTATGTGGGTGCTTGTGATTTATAGAGGACTGAAGAAGAAGGCATTCCTCACTACACTGGAGGCCCACTTCATCATCCTTCAGCAGCGATCCAAACTCTGAACGCATTCAGGGTAAGAAATTTGTTTTCTGTAGTGCTAATAAGCATAACGAACCAGGAAACACACCTTGGGACTGAGTCTTTTTGTTAACTTTGTAGCATGTGGCAGAAGAACCCAAATCATTTTCCTCGTTCAGGGAACGGCTTCACCACTTGCAGGTAAGCATTCCCATAAGTAAAGAGATTACGTACATGTATCTCTCGTTGTATTAACTTCTTACGAGTTTCATGTCTTGTGACAGAGGACAGAAGTGGATCGGGTCTGCTTTGGTCGATCTGGGATACATGGATGGGGTCTTTTCGCGAGAAGAAATATTCAAGAAGGAGAAATGGTAGGCAGAGCCATCTGAACAATTATTTCTTCCATGAAGGAAATCTTTTTCCTTTCCTCTGTTGTGATAAGTGTTGAAATGTATTTTCTTTTCAGGTTCTTGAATACCGCGGGGAACAAGTGAGAGGAATCATTGCAGACTTAAGGGAAGCAAGATATCGTAGGGAAGGGAAAGATTGCTACGTGAGTTGAAACCGATATTACTCTTGCTACAGTCTTGACATCATAGATTTCTGAAACTTTATGTTTGTTTTAAACTTGTTGCAGCTGTTTAAGATCAGTGAGGAAGTGGTGGTGGATGCTACAGAAAAAGGGAATATCGCTCGTCTAATAAACCATTCGGTAAGCAAACCGTTATGGATATAAATTGAATGATTACACAACAGAGAGAGAGTCTTGAGTCCAAAACTAAATTGGTGTGTTGTGTGATGCAGTGTATGCCAAATTGCTATGCAAGGATTATGAGCGTAGGAGATGACGAAAGTCGGATTGTTCTGATTGCCAAGACCACCGTACCTGCTGGCGAGGAGTTAACGTATATATATATATATATATATCACTCTCTTTACACAACTAACGCATCACGCTTTGATTCATTCACTAAATATGACATTGGTTGCGTGTGTGTTTGGCAGATACGATTATTTGTTTGATCCAGATGAGCCAGATGAATTCAAGGTGCCATGTCTATGCAAATCTCTCAACTGCAGGAAATTCATGAATTAGAGAAACTTTGTTGTAGCTGCTCTTACACATAAGAAGAAGAAGAAGAAGAAGCCAAAGAACCTGACTTACTAACCCAAGAACCTGTTGCTCTCACACGCTTGAATAGGAATCTCAGGGAGCTTCAAGCTGATGAGATTGATCCTTTACATATCTTTTTCTATATCAGAATAAGGCACTTCTTCGGTTATTTTGCTTAGTAGGTAGTAAGACTCGAGAGGTTTTGTAGCTAAGCTTTTTTTTCTCATTTGCCATTTCTGTATAGATAACTCTTCAAACCTTTTCCTTTTAGGTTTTCAATTACTCAAAAGGTTAAAAAGCAATGAAAAATGAGACTGGAAACCTTTTTCTTTTTCTCTATTATTATTTTCTTTCGGCACGAAATGAGTAAAGAGGGCACAAAAGAAAGGAAATAAGCAAAAGGGATTTTGAGGGAAAAAATTGCATTGCAAGTAAAAGATAAAAAGGACAAAACAAAAGCAAGGAGATGGAATTATAGAAAATGTCTTAATGTGTACTTTGAGGAGAATGATGTATCCGACTTATTACTGACTCATCAGATTCATGAACTAATGGTTCCGTTACCTTCGGAGATACATCCCCAACAACTACACCATCATCAGCTTCCTTCTTCTCTTCTGCTTCCATGTTCTCGTCCTCAGACAAATCCTTCCGCTCATCAACCTCCATAGCCACGAGAGCCGGTGAAGCTATTGTCAAGGTAACAGGATCGCCTTCTGGAACACCATCATGTTCAGGAGCTTTCTCCATTGTTTGGTCTTCACCAGCTCCATCATCTGCTTTTGTCTCCATTGTTTGGTCTTCACCAGCTCCATCATCTGCTTTTGTCTCCATTGTTTGGTCTTCACAAGCTCCTTCATCTGACTTTGTCTCCATTGTTTGGTCTTCACCAGCTCCATCATCCGACTTCGCATCTTGCTCATAACCTTCAATGTGATCTGAAGCCACAGCCTCAGGTGACTTGTCTGGCTTGGGAGATGAAGATCCTTCGTCTTGTGTTTCTATCTCCATTCCGGCATCAACAGGTAACGACACATTTTGCTGTTCCTTTTGGGACGTGTCTGAATCTGGCACATCCGCAATTTTCACATCTGATGTCTCCATGGAACTATTTTCTTTCATGGCATCATTCACATCATCGTTGGTATCGTCTTTAACCAGATTGGAAGGAGAGACTTGAGGAGGCCCGAAAATTTCAACATTTGGAAGGCCCTTCAATTCAAATCTTTGCTCCTTGTAGAGGTCCATTGCTATCTGAAAGTGGGAAGATTACGTTATTGTATTGACCAAAGTCTCGAATTGCCCAGAGCTAATACCAGAATCTTATTTTCCTCGTGTTAGTGCATTACCTGAAACACTGAATTGTTTTGTGAAGGAAACAGTGAAAGGGTCGTCAAGGAAGTACTGTTGCTTTTGGGCACTCTCTTCCCACCTTCCTGCCATCAAAAGAATATAGAAATATGAGAAAGGGTCTCAAAGTTACATACTGTACAAATAGAATGATTTATGTCAATGTCTGAGCATAGAGAGAGTTTTACCTTGAGATTTACAAACACAGCAGTTCCATCATCAATTGTTAGACGTTCTTCACCCATCAATAAGCTAATGCTTTCCCGCAGTTCGAGATCAGCAAGTTCTACCGATATATCAAGCTTTGAGAGATAATGCCGGCGATAACGTTCAGTGTTATCAGTTTTTTCTGGCACAGGATCTTCAGCCACAACTTCCGCCTCATTTTTAGGAGAACTTGCTTGCAGTTCTTTTGCTGGAGATGTTGGATTCGACCCAGCTTCGACGCTTTTTGCCCTATTATTATCAGAGTGACTTGTTTGGCCGCCAAGAGACTCATCATCAGCAACCTGCGCCGAGTTATCATCTTTAACAGACACTGATGAGACTTCCATGCTCGCATCTCCATTTCGGTTTTTCCATTCATCTGCACCAGATTCCCAACCCCGGCTTTGAATCCTCCTGCTATGGTCCCACTCAGATCCCCCATACATGTTTGACTCATCCCTGAAAACGCTATTACTCATATCCCCAAAAAAGCCATGCATGTGAGAAGCGCCTGAGCCATCCATCATATTCGGCCACCCGAGTGGACGCATGTGACCAGAGAACCTCTCAGCATCAGGTATATGGTCTGTCTCTTATACACATCTAGATGTGTATAAGAGAACGTTCTTCACCCATCAATAAGCTAATGCTTTCCCGCAGTTCGAGATCAGCAAGTTCTACCGATATATCAAGATTTGAGAGATAATGCCGGCGATAACGTTCAGTGTTATCAGTTTTTTCTGGCACAGGATCTTCAACCACAACTTCCGCCTCGATTTTAGGAGAACTTGCTTGCAGTTCTTTTGCTGGAGATGTTGGATTAGACCCAGCTTCGACGCTTTTTGCCCTATTATTATCAGAGTGACTTGTTTGGCCGCCAAGAGACTCATCATCAGCAACCTGCGCCGAGTTATCATCTTTCACAGACACTGACGAGACTTCCATGCTCGCATCTCCATTTCGGTTTTTCCATTCATCTGCACCAGATTCCCAACCCCGGCTTTGCATCCTCCTGCTATGGTCCCACTCAGATCCCCCATACATGTTTGAGTCATCCCTGAAAACGCTATTACTCATATCCCCAAAAAAGCCATGCATGTGAGAAGCGCCTGAGCCATCCATCATATTCGGCCACCCGAGAGGACGCATGTGACCAGAGAACCTCTCAGCATCAGGTATATGGTAAGGGATTCCAGGATGATTCATTTCCATTGTAGGCCTCACCCCAAAGACTGTCTCTTATACACATCTAGATGTGTACGGAGTAGAAGGCATATATTTTCCAAGCCTTCATTTGTAAGTTGATCTCTATTTCACTGTTTTCACTTAATTACTATAGAACTGGGCAAAGCAACGACCTTGTAACCTCTAATTTCTCCAGACTAGGTATCTATGTTGAATGATTTACAGAGTATTCTTACTCAATTTGGTTTATTTACAGAGTCGTATGCAAGTGTGGATCGTGTGGACCTGAAAGGAAAGCACTTAGTGAATGGGAAAGGCATACTGGTTCAAAAGCAAAAAATTGGAGGACTAGTGTTAAAGTTAAAAGTTCCAAGCTGCCTCTAGAAGAATGGGTTTGTACAGATTCTCTGCAATTCTCTTTAGGGTTATTGATCTCGTTCTTCTGAATTTTTCCTATTCAGTTACAAAAAGTTTGAGTGCCATATGCCTTCACTATGCCTGTCTCTTATACACATCTAGATGTGTATAAGAGACAGCTAGTGTTAAAGTTAAAAGCTCCAAGCTGCCTCTAGAAGAATGGGTTTGTACAGATTCCTGTCTCTTATACACATCTAGATGTGTATAAGAGACAGGGATTATTGTGAGCTGCACTTCAGAGGATCGACGTGAGAAGCTTTCTCGATACAGGAACAAGAAGAGCAGGCGAAATTTCGGGCGTAAAATCAAGGTA
>JAHZTW010000002.1:50146945-50181380 GCA_020283515.1 Alliaria petiolata
GCCTACCTTGATTGGGAGAGGCGAATGGAGCACATCTTCGAATATTATCAATATTCCGAGGTAAGAAAGATATCACTTGCTGCTGCCCAACTTACTGATAATGCTCTTGCTTGGTGGGACAGGGATGTTGCGGACAGGCGAAGTCATCAACACCCCCAGATCAATACCTGGAGGGATATGCGGTTCAGCCTAAGGAAGAGATACGTTCCGACTCATTACCACTGGGATATACAAAGCAGATTCCGCAAACTGTCTCAAGGGAGCAAATCGGTGGAAAAGTATTTCGAGGAGTTCGAAAGTCTTAAAAATAGACTGGAGATTGAGGATTCGCCAGAGACTCAAATGGCGCAGTTCTGGATGGGCTTCAAGATAGGATTGCCCGGAAAGTGGAAAAGCAAAGCTACCATGACTTGGAGGAGCTTCTGCACTTAGTTATCCAAGCCGAGCAACACATCAAGAGGAAGATAGCCGCTACTAGCCGGAACAAGACGACTTGGACTCCACAACGTAACCTAGACAAGGGAAAATCCATAGCGACGGACCCCGGGTTCAAGAAACCAGCGTTCAAACCAGAACAAGGTAAGTCCCAAACTCAACTAATTACTAGATCTCGTGACATTACTTGTTTTAAATGTCAGGGTAAGGGACACTATGCAAGAGATTGTCCCAATCAAAGGGTCATGATTCTCAAGGTTAATGGAGAGTACGAGTCCAAAGATGAAGAAGAAGAAGAAGAGCTACCGCACTCCGAGGATGATGTCACTAACTACCCTGAAGTAGGAGAAATACTTTTTGTTAGGAGAGCTTTTAGTGTACTCTTTGACGCCGAGGCAATCCAAAGAGAAAACATCTTTCACTCCAGATGGACCATAAACTCCAAGGTATGTAGCTTAATTATTGATGGTGGTTCTTGCACTAACGTGGCTAGCAAGTATTTGGTTGATAAGCTAGGGTTAGAAAAGACCAAACATCCTCACCCTTACAAGCTAAGGTGGCTCAACGATGAAAGCGAGCTCAAGATAGCTGAACAAGTCACCGTGCCATTCCAAATAGGCAAGTACACGGATACTGTTGTGTGTGATGTTGTCCCCATGCAAGCCGGACAACTCTTACTAGGGAGGCCGTGACAATTTGACAAAGAGGACATGCACAATGGACGAACAAACTATTACAGCTTCATACACAACAAACGTAGGCACAACCTAGCACCCCTCACCCCTCAAGAAGTACACGAAATACAGAAAGCAATGTCAAAGGGAACCGAGGTAAGTAAGACCAGTCTTTATGTTTCACCTGGCAAAGTGATTAAGTCATTAGAAATGAAAGAGCAGGTGCTAATAATGGTCTTTAGAGAAGAGTATTTTTCAGGAACCGAGGAGGACAAACATCCGGAAGAAGTACTTAAACTGTTAGAGGACTTCAAAGACGTTTTAACTGAAGACCTTCCCACCGGATTACCACCTATCCGAGGGATTGAGCACCAGATTGACCTTGTACCCGGAGCCCCACTACCCAACCGACCAGCCTATAGAGTCAACCCAGAGGAGGCTCAGGAACTAGAGAAACAAGTTCAAGAACTGATGAGCAAAGGCTATATACATGAAAGCCTTAGCCCGTGTGCAGTACCAGTCCTTATGGTACCCAAAAAGGACGGCACATGGAGAATGTGCGTAGATTGCAGAGCCGTCAATAACATCACCGTCAAATATCGGCACCCCATTCCGAGATTGGACGATATGTTGGATGAGCTCAGTGGCGCCACCATCTTTTCAAAGATAGACCTGAAGAGTGGCTACCACCAAGTCAGAATGAAGGAAGGTGACGAATGGAAGACAGCATTCAAGACCAAGAGGGGTCTATATGAGTGGATGGTCATGCCGTTAGGTCTCACCAACGCAACAAACACCTTCATGAGGCTCATGAACCACGTTCTAAGAGCCTACATCTGTAAGTTTGTTGTTGTGTATTTTGATGATATTCTAGTATACAGCACTAGCTTGGATGAACACATTAATCACCTTGAGAAAGTTTTAGAAACTTTAAGGCTAGAACAATTATATGCTAATCTCAAGAAATGTGTTTTCTGCAATGATCAATTGGTATTTTAAGGCTTTGTTGTTAATTCACAGGGTCTAAAGGTGGATGAAGAAAAAATCAAAACCATACAAGAATGGCCCACACCAACCACCATTGGTCATGTTCGGAGTTTTCACGGCCTAGCAAGCTTCTACCGACGTTTTGTCAAGGATTTCAGCACCATTGCTACTCCTTTGACCGCGGTGATCAAGAAGAATGTTGCTTTCACTTGGGGGCCAAAACAGGAAGAAGCTTTTCAGAAGCTTAAAGATAGCCTTACCCATGCACATGTCTTAGTTTTACCTAACTTTGACAAAACATTTGAAGTTGAATGTGACGCTTCAGGTAAAGGTATTGGAGATGTCTTAACTCAAAGAAGGAAACCGGTTGCCTTCTTCAGTGAGAAACTGAATGGAGCTGCACTCAACTACCCCACCTATGACAAGGAGCTCTACGCCCTAGTAAGGTCTTTGGAGACGTGGCAGCATTACCTTCTTTCCAAGGAATTTGTCATCCATACCGACCATGAAACGCTCAAGTACCTAAGGGGCCAGACCACATTGAAGAAACGACATGCAAAATGGCTCGAGTTTGTGGAGGCTTTCCCATACGTGATCAAGTACAAGAAGGGCAAGGAGAACATTGTAGCTGATACTTTGTCCCGGAGGCATGTCCTGATTTCCACCATGGAGGCCAAGATAATAGGATTCGAGCATCTCTAGAACTTATATGGCAACGATCCAGACTTTGCAGAGCTCTACCAGCAGTGTACAAAAGGAGTTATCGGTCCTTACTATAAACATGATGGTTTTCTTTTCAGGGAGAAAAGATTATGCATTCCGCAGAGTTCGATGCGAGAGCTGATTCTTAGAGAGGCTCATGGAGGAGGCTTTATGGGACACTTTGGAATGCAAAAGACCAAAAGCCTTGTCGACGAGCACTTCTACTGGCCACACCTGAAAAGAGATGTGGAACGGTTCTGCTCCAAGTGCATCATCTGCCTAAAGGCAAAATCCAGGTTGCACCCTCATGATCTTTATATTCCCTTACCTATTCCTAACATGCTTTGGGTAGATGTGTCTATGGACTTTGTTTTAGGACTACCCAAGATCAGAGAGAAGGACTCCATATTTGTGGTAGTAGACCGGTTTTCCAAGATGGCACACTTCATCCCTTGCAACAAAACCAACGATGCCACACAGAGTGCTGACCTGTTTTTCAAGGAGATTGTCAGAATTCACGGGTTGCCAAGGACCATCGTCTCAGACCGAGATACCAAATTTCTAAGTCACTTCTGGAAAACCTTGTGGAGGAAGCTCGGGACTAAGCTTCTCTTCTCTACCACGTGCCACCCCCAAACCGATGGATAGACTGAAGTCGTGAACCGCACACTATCCACCCTCTTAAGGGCCACAGTCAGTAACAATTTACGAAATTGGCTTGAGTGTCTTCCTTTCATTGAATTTGCTTATAACCGAACACCACACTCTACTACTAAATTCTCTCCTTTTGAGCTTGTGTATGGTTTTAAGCCTAGCACTCCCTTGAATTTCGTGCCATTACCCCATAAGGAACAAATCAGCCAAGATGGAGAAGCCAAGGCCGAGTTTGTTAAGAAGCTACACCAAAAGGCCAAGGAGCACATCGAGAAGAGGAACAAGCAGACCGCGAAACATGTGAACAAAGGCCGTAAGGAAGTCCACTTTGCACCAGGAGATTGGGTCTGGCTACACATGAGAACCGAAAGGTTTCCACACCAAAGGAAGTCCAAGCTGGCACCCAGAGGAGACGGACCGTTTAAAGTGGTTAAAAAGATCAATGACAACGCCTACCAGATTGATCTTCCAGGTGAGTTTAACATTTCCACAACCTTTAATGTATCTGACTTAGCTCCTTATGATGCAGATGAAACAGTTCTGAGGACAGAACCTTTACAAGAGGGAGAGGATGATATGATCCCAAGTACCAACATCCCACCGACCATCCATGTTCCAGCTATAATCACGCCACCCTTAATTAGAGCAGGAGCCAAGAGGCTAAGGGAGAACTTCAACCAAGCCGTGGAAGCATTACTTGCCGAACAAGACGTTGACGACATAACCGAGCAGCTGACGAAGTTAACCATCTCCAACACCGAAGTGCAAACCAAACCGCATCAAGAGAAGGATTATTTCATGAAGGACGGTCCAAGCAAATACATAGAAGAATGGCCACTCATCAAGCAAGGAAATGAAGTTTCCTTATTCACCATTCTCCCAACTTAAAAACGTCCAGGTTCATCCCCTCCAACAAGTCAAACAAATCCCACCAAATCAGCCAAGGTAAGATTAAATTAAATTATATTGTTTGACTAACTTTCTTTGTTTTGTCATGATTTTCTTGCATTTATTGTTGAATTTCGAAATTCCATTAGATAAGGCAATTGTTAGCCATTTTCAATCCCTTTAATTTAGCTGCATTCATTGTAATTTGTTTCAAGACCCCTAGAAGGGCATAGCTGTTTGGACTCTATATAAAGTCCCCTCACAGCCTTGTATTTTTCACACAATCAATAAAGAGCAAAGCATTTTCTTAAAGAGTTCTCTCTTCTTCAGTTTTTCTAGGCATTTGCGATTTCTGCCCAGTTTAACTTGTCTTATCATTGCCTTCACCATCAGGCTTTGTGGCGACCATCGATCCACCCATCTATTCATCATCATCCGACCAGCCTTCTAAAGGAGTGACCTTAGTCCCTTGAAAAGGCACCATCTCTCCACTTCGACCATACTCCATTCGACCGGCTGAAAAAGAGTGACTTCAGTCCAGTTTTCAGCCACCATCATCCCCAAAACGTGCCTCGAGGAACGTATCAATTCCTTAGTAAATGAATTGTTTCAAAAGAAATAATTACAATATGGTAGCTTCTACTTCCATTTTATAATAATTGTAGTTTGATATTTTCAAAAAATTGAAATTATACTACACTATATTATTTACTATTCCCTTTGTTTTCATTTAATTGTCGTTCTGAAAAACGTATATGCACTATAATTGGATTTATCTAGATGTGTTTTGAGTTTAATACATCCAGATACATTTTCTCCAAATGACAATTAAATGAAAACAGAGGGAGTATTGATTATTCTGTATTTTTTTCACTTATCGATCTAATATAGTGTATTTTAATGATGTAACTGAAAAACATCTACAGTAAAACCTCTATAAATTAATAATGTTGGGACTTTAAGATTTTATTATCTTATAGAGTTATTATAAATTAATAATTTATTAATTTATAGTGATATTTTCGGTTTGAACTTTTAATATTCATGAAGAAACAATACAAAAATATTTTCAAAATTATAAAATTCATTTAGAAAATATCATATCAAATAATTTAAAGATAAATCAACAATGTTTATAAACTTAAAACAATAATTTAATCATATTTTACTATATTATCTAGGTTATATATGTAGATATATATGTTTAAATGTATAATTATTAATTTAGTTTATTATTGGGACCATATATTTACATAAGAGTTTCAAAAAAATTATTATCTTATTATCTTATCGAAATTTGCTAATTTTTACATTAACCCGACTCGGGACCAGCAAAATTTATTAATTTATAGTGATTATTAATTTATCGAGTATTAATTTATAGAGGTTCTACTGTAAAAGTTAATTTTATATGTTTTTAGGTTAATATTCTTTCATATATAGAAAAAAGAAACTGATTTTCTTTCATATGTAGAAAAATTAACCTTCTTTGCTCGACGTAACTCGTAAGTAAGCATATATATATATCTAGATTAAGAACCACGTTATTAAGAATCTCATAAATTGTGAAAATCTCCTTCAACAAATAAGGGGGCGTGTTACCAGTTGGAGCGCCAAGTCACTGTCTTTTGCTGGAAGGTTTCAACTCATCAAAACAGTAATAGCTGGCATTTCCAATTTCTGGTGCTCCACGTTTGTCCTGCCAAAAGCGTGCATTAGCAAAATTAATTCCATTTGTAGTGCTTTTCTATGGAAGGGTTCCACAGAAGGTAATCATTCGGCTCGTGTCTCTTGGGAGAAAGTCACTACCTCAAAAAAGGAGGGTGGATTGGGAGTGAGGGATCTTACCGTGTGGAATAAAGCTTGCACTCTCAAGCTGATTTGGTTATTGTTCTTCCAGGCTGGTTCGGTGTGGGTGGCTTGGTATAAGCAAGAGATTCTTGATGGCTGTCTGAACAATTACTGGTTAAAAAATCCCCAACCTAAGTTCTCTTGGTTGGCAAACAAGCTTCTCAAGTATAAGGAGGTTGTCTTTACCTGGATAACGCGAAATGTGGGCAACGGGAATTCAACTCGCTTCTGGTCAGATAATTGGACTCCATTTGGTAGGCTTGACTCCTTTCTGATCTCCAGAGGAAGGGTCTCTCGGATGGGGATCCCTTTAAATGCTACTGTCTCTAGTCTCCACCACCTTGGCAATTGGTCTCTGCCCCCTGCTAGATCCGACAATCAGGTGGAGTTACAGAGTTTTCTTACTACACTGCACCTATCAGAGGAAGAAGACTCTTACAATTGGGTTTTGAATGGTAAGCTAAGCCTCAAATATTCAACAACGGATGTTTATATGATGTTAACAAATGACTTACCAACAGTTCCTTGGAATTGTATTGTCTCGAATAAGGGTGGAATTCCGAAACACAGCTTCTTGACTTGGCTTTTTATGTTGAATCGGTGTCCTACGAGGGACCGTATCCTGAGCTGGGGACTTGTGACAGACCCTAGTTGTCTTCTTTGTAGTTCTGCACCACAGAGCAGGGACCATCTCTTCTTCGAATGCAACTTCTCTTGGTCGCTTTGGCTTCGCGTGTCTGCTAGATTCTCTTTGATTCCGGAAAGGTCGTGGGACAGATCTGTACTCCAGTTAATTTCTCTGCCTGGAGGAAATCTGCGCAGAAGGCTTGCGTTTCTTAGTTGGCAATCGGTGATCTACTTCTCATGGTATGAACGAAACAATCGCTTTCACCGTCAGAATTTCTGTTCTGAAGACACCATTGTAGGTCTGATTGATCATCTCATCAGAAACAGAATCTCTAGCTACAGAGAAAAAAATCCAATACTGGCTTCAAATGTTCTCCAACTCTGGTTATCGACTGCTACGTCTTAACACTAAGGATCGATTAGACCGACTTCTCGTGATTGATAATCGGCTTTCTCTTTTCTTTGTTTTCATCGCACATCGCTATTGGTGGAGTCTTCTCCTCTTCCAAATTTGGTTCATGATTAGATCGAATGTTTGGTTCAATTGGTTGGGCTTGGACCTGTTTTTTTTACAATTGTTGTTGCACTGGGTAGAGCCCATAAAACATTAACCTTGACTAGGTTTGTATAATTTTCTTTCTTTTGCAATTTAATATGAAGGCCTCTTTCAAAAAAAAAAACAGATAATAATAATAATAATAATAATAAAATAATTTAAAATTCTTAAAAATTAATTTTTAAAAAACAAAAACTAAAATCTAATCACCCTGTGAAAATATAAAATAAGTTTAAAAACATAAAAGCAAAACTATCAAACAAAAAAAAATTAAATTTATTCATTTATTTTTATTATCATTTATTTCTAATTTAATTTTATAACATATTTATATGTATATTATAGTTTTTATATTCATATGAATTAGGTTTGTTGACATAAAAATAATCAGGTCTATTTATAATTTTTTCAGTTTATATATTTATTTATCCTAAAATTTTGATGAATTTGTCATCCTTTTTCTATTTAGATTGTATTTATTTAATTTTAGTTGGCCTTTTTTATTTGAATTGTATTTATTTAACTCATTCATATGCATCAAAATTATTTTAATCTAAAATATGATCGGCATATATGATTTATAATTTATAATATTAATTAGTAAATTTAACACATGTAACTATATTTAATAAAATTAGCCAATTATTGACGGAAAAGCAAAGTATAGCAGCTCATCCATTCACTAAGCACAATATATATATATATAAATATATTCATGTTCAAAAATTAGCTAGGCGCTGATATAGCGCCTAGTAAAACTATCGAAAAATAATCAAAGACTAATTTTTAGATTTTTTTAATGTTTTTTAACATGCTAATGCATTATAATTTATATTTTGGATATAATATAGTGTTTAAAGCTGAATAAAACACATGAAATCGAATTTTAGTTCCAATACATTATGATTTCATTCGACTTGTCAACATAAGTTAGACTCTTCAAATTTTAGATTACATTTTTTGTAGAAAAATAAAAACAAAAAGACTAGACGAAAATTAATCGGTCTAGCAAAATTAATTGTTCTAGACGGAGATTAATCGGACCAGACTTAAATGGATGCAAAAGTGTGACGCAAAACGCCTAACCAGCCGATCACTAGAACAAGGATAAATACTAGTAGTATATATAAATAACAAAATACAATAACTAAGACACAAAACCGTGGCGAAAAAAGTAACAGATAAGTTCCAAGAAATGCACTTTTATATAGTTAAATTATAAGACCGGGCCCTATAGATATAAGCTTTTGACCCTTTGAATATGTGAAAGGAGAGAAAGACTCTTCCGTTGTGTGGCCGTTGATTGATACAAAGACTCCTCAACTATCCAAATGGCCACATTTGACTCTTCTCTCTCCTCTCTCTCCCAATTTTCACTCCAAATAAAAAATACCTACAAACCAAATAAGATCATTTTTATTTCCCAAATGGCTCGTAAATCATGGTCTCCACTAACCCCGACACACTGACATGACCAAGGTTCGATCCCGCTTCTTTCACAAAACGTGGGAAAAAGTTATTTCACTCGTTTCCCCCTCGTTCTGATACTGTTGAGGAATTTATGTTATGGAATGCATGGAGACAGGATTTGAATTCCTACGTGAAAACATGGCTGAACAAAGAAAAAGTAAGAAACTTTTGTTTTAAATAAAAGTTGAAGATGTTCTTGTCAGTCCTCATCTAGCTTCTGTTTTTATTTGGATTTAGACACAACTGAGATATTATTTTAGTGGCCTAAAATTTTTTTATCATTACGAAATTAAAATTAGAATGAAATGTGATAAAGTATTTATTCAAGATTCTGTTTGAGTCTCATTTTATATATTTTTTAAACGATAAGAATTAAGTGTACTAAAAACAATATTTCTATTATTTTTGTACTGTTATTTTCATGTTTAATAACTATTCCGTTATTTTGTACTTTACATCTTTTAATGTTAAAAATGTTTTTACTATTTGATGCCGCCAATGTACATCTATCTTTTGTCATGACTTAATATTGTATATAAGATGCTATAAGATGAAAACAAAATTGTTTTGGCAAAAGAAATCTCTTTTCACTCTTCATTTTGTTTGTAAGCAGGATTTTATACACATAGAACCGAATAAATTCTAGAGCCTAAGTTTGTAAGGGGACCAAGTTGAAACTCATCTAGTGATAGTCGAGCTCAAATCTTAATAATGTCATTGGACTACAACCATCCCTTTGGATCAACAACCATCCCTTTTTCTACTAACATATATATATGTGCGTATTTATAGCATATAATGAGAATAATAATTTAATTATCATTATCTAAGACCATCTGTATTGGTGAGAGACTCTTTTTAGTCTCTCATCATGTTTAATATTAATATTTTAATTGTAATTTTATTTTATAATTAATTTATCAATTATTAAAAAATTGAGCCACTTATGTAAAAACAAGTGTATAATGAGTCTCTCAAAGTTCTTAAAGAATTTCTTATTTGAGAGACTATCTTACTTTCTCTCCTATTTTTATTATTTTATTAGCTTTTATTCATAAGAAACAATAAAAATAGGATTGGCAATGCAGATGCTCTAATGATAGTGTCGGATCGTTTAAAATCATAGGCTAACCTAACAATTAATTAAAAAAGGATTCGGTATATAGATTACGCCGCACACATGTGAAGCGGAGCACATGGAAACGCCCAAATGGCTCGTTGGCCTCAATCTGTTCCGAGAAGTCGCGTCTCTCTTCTTTTTCATCTTTGTTTATAAATATATTTTGTAAGTGCCAAATTTGCTTTTGTTGGCTACTTGTCTTTATAAATATAACTAATGCTCGATTTTTCTAGTTAATTTAATAAATCTGTTGAATGAAGATATGCCACTTTGCTCCTGTTGTCTCTATGACTATAACTAATTTTTTTTTTTTTAAAGAGGTTTGCTGCTCTATAACTTATGTTCGTTTATTTGTTGTAAGTTTTTTAAAATCTTGTAAATGCATTTTTTCAATTTTGCTAATATCAAACATAATAACCCACTAGAATTTCGTCAATGAGGATTACATTTAACCAAGTAAAAAAAAAAACTGGAATCGTTTAAGAAAACTTGAATTTCTAAAGCCGCCAGCCGGAAGACAAACGGAAGAAAAGAAAAGACTAACACATTTAATTACTAATTAAGGTGGGTTATTCTCTATGTAGCACACGGGAGCTTCTCTCGATCTGTTTCCCACTTCGCAATCGGAATCAGAATCGGAAGCTTTCGGAAGCTTTCGGAATCTCGCTTCCACAACGATTCCAAAAATATATTTTTAAACACGTTGGAAACTTGTGTTTCCGTTTTGAAAGCTTACGCTTCGATATTAAAAACATATGTATACAATATATTTAATCTTTTATCTATAATAATATTATTTGAAATTATTATTTTAATCAAGATAAGATATCATAAATGATAAAATTGATAATATCAATGAGATTATCTTGAAAAAGTTGAGTTGTATAATATTTCTTTCGATAAAAAAAAAAAAAGATTTTACTTGATAAAATTAAAAAATTTGAGAATAAAATTAGTGTTTTATTCTTCTATTTTGATTAAGTTGAATTATGTAAAATATACTAATTAAATTTGAATTGTTTATAATAATTTATTAATGTAATATAATGCTTAGCTTTATATATATATATATATATATACGATTTCAACACGTACCCGTTTCCTAATTTATTTTAAAAAGCCGTTTCCGCGTTTCCAAACGCTTCCGCTTTCATGTACCCGCTTCTAATTCCATGCAGCTTATGTTATTCTATCCTTCTTTCCATTTTTGCAATGAATTAATCTGAGTATGATCTTTCTCAAACAAAACAAAAAAAATCGGAGTATGATATTGAATACTGTATATCTTATAGCTAGGCCTGAGAATTTGGTTCACTATCCGCTGGTCCCACCCCGTTAGATCCGCCTCGGGGAGGGTGCGGGTAAAAAAAAAATTTGTTTACAAAAAAGCGGGTTTTGCGGGGCGGGTACTTTTAAAATGCGGGACGGGTACGGATGTTCCAAAAAATATTTGCGGGTTTGCGGGTTACCCGCTAATATATATATATTTTTTTGAATGTTAATTATTAAAAAATTTATTGACAAAATTATTTAAATTTTAAATATTATGTAATATATGTATAAATTCTCTAATAATTTTTTTAATTTTAAATATGTTGTATAGTTGTATATTTATATTTTGGATTTTTTTATTAGGATTTTTTTTGTTAAAATTATACAAAATATATTTTAATTTTATTTAAATATTTGCGAGTTATCCGCAGGTATTTTTAAATTCAAGCGGGGCGGGTGCGGATCAAAAAAATTTTGTTTAAATTTATTGCGGGGCGGATCGATACGGATAAATAAAACTCAAAATCCGCTGTGGGGCGGATCCGATCCGCAACCCAAACCTACTTATAGCTTGATCGATGAAAACACTTCTTACTAGTAATACTTCATTGGTTTGACATTTAGGTACTAAATAGAGATGAGACCTGAAAAAAAAAAAAAAAAAAATGTTTATGTTTCAGTATTTGTTTGGTGCACTGAACCACAAGAAAAATGAAGTGATATGATTGGTAAGTTTTGTTTGGATTCTTTTGTCCATAGTTATCAATCAACGAAAAGGTATGGAAGGACATCTTAAAAAAATAGCAAGAAGGCGACTGAAAATAATATTTGAATAGTTTGCACTTTTTTTTACGTTTTACGTTTGAAAACGTATCAATAATCATATTAAGTACGGAATGACTAAAATCAAAAATTAATAAGTTATTTTATAATCCATCCTGCACGTTTTAAATTTGTAACTAATTTACACAAATATTTATTTATATAATTGATACTCTCTCCGTTTTTTATTAAATGTTGTTTTGGGTTTATTTTTCTGTTTCAAAATAATTACCGTTTTTATTTTCCAATGCAGATTTGTGACAAAATTTCCAGTTTTATCACTATCTTTTTAGCTTATTAATTAATTATATCAAACAAAATAATATATTAATTAGAGTTAAAACAGAAAATTTAATGTTTTTCTTAATTTGTGTGAAATCATGTAGAACTACAGTTAATTTAAAACAGAGGAAGTAGTGACCTTTTAATTAGCATTTCAAATTTATTCATTTTTTAATTTTTCTGTTATAGTGATTATGTTAGTTTGTTATTATGCTAGTTGATTTACAAGTCAAACGCAAAATCATTAGCACATTTAATGCGTGAAAAGTTACTGTGGCAAGTCTGTTGCATATACTAAGCTACATTACATACCTTTTTTTCTTCTACATATATACCTTTTTTTTACTAAACTGGTTTTCTACATTTTATGTTTGTTGCTAAACTGGTTTTCTACATTTTTTTTTGTTGCTAAACTTGTTTAATTTCGGTCACCAATTAAAAATTTAAATGACTGATGTATAAGATTTTACGAATGGTAAAATTACTATTGTTCACGTATTCGACAATTTATAAAAAGAAGGGAAAAAAAAACTGAACTCTCTTATTGAAAATTTGTTCAAAAAAAAAAAAAAAAACCTGAACTCTCGTGGTATTTGACTATTTACATTATAGTCTAGTGTGCATTAGGTTTCTATAAAAAAAAAAAATTGCTAAAAAGGTTTCTATAAATTTTGATTGGATTCAAAACTTCTATTTCAAGCAACGAGGAGTTTCTGTTTCGTTCATTTCAATTACTATATCTTAACCGACCTGCTCTATGTTTTTTCTCGTTAAGAAAAAAGTTATGAACATATGGAAATAAATTTATTAATTAGTCGATTAAAATAAGGTGGAAAAACGAGCAAAATTAATAAAACAAATTAATTGTGCGGCATATATAGCGTCGAAATGACAGTTGATCAGTTTGAAGTTGGGCAGTGTTTTCCACGCTCACTAATAGCCAAACCCAACCAACCGTTTTAAGAATTTTTAATCCGGTCAAAAAGCATAGTTTTGTGTGGATGCAAATTTATTTCTTATTTATTGCTCCTTGGGCTCGATGACAGCTTTAAAGTAATCTGTAAAGCTTACTAGACGAATTGATTGTATTTATTTTACAGGTCAACGATATGTTTATCGTAATCATGGAAGCGTATTATACTATAGCCTATAGGTACAACTCATTACCGTTGGACAAATTAGAGAAATACCTCTATGGACTCTAGCGTAAAACTCCATTTTCTCCTGGTAATTCCAAAATGAAGTTGAGTTTTGTTCCAATGTATAACTGCATTTTTACTCCAAAAAAGAATATTTTAAATAGATTCTATTTCTATTTTATTAGTAATGTTTTTTAATTCTAAAATTTACAAATTAACCCCTTTTTTTTTACAAAACTTTTATAATTATAAATTAAATATTTATTGAATAAAAGAAAGTTATATTTTTTGACATAAAAAAGAAAGTTACATAATATCATAAAAACATATAAATTATTTATTTAAACATATTATCTTTAATTTCAGCACTTGTAATGCATTTTTAAGTTTATTTTATTTCACAATCTTTTTAAATAAAAATTTTAGTTTTCAATTATTTATGAGTATTTATTTTATATTGTTTAAAAATATAGTGTTCAAATATATATATATATATACATATCGATAATAATTATTATTATGTTGATAAAATAGTATAAAATAAAAATATCTAATATTTAAAGGACCAGTTTGTAAATAAAAAAGTTCAACTCCAAAATGGAGTAGAATATAGGTTTGCTCCAAATATGGAGTAATCTCAATTTTTACTCCATTTTGGAGTGAGAAATGGAGTAGGGTTGGAGAAAAATTTATTCCAAAATGGAGTTTGGAGACAAAAATGGAGTAGGATTGGAGATACTCTTACATGATGGTTTAGTAGTGCCATCCTCCCTTGGCGGAGCCAGACATATTTTTTACGAGGTCAACTTCAGTTCTTGATAAAATATAAATTAAATATTACTTTTTCTTTTCATAAAAAGTGTCATTTTTACTCTTTTTTACATAATTATGAAAACTAATAAAAATATTATTTTACCTCTTATTAATACACTAAATATTTTTTCTTTTCTAATTAATACATCAATATAATAAGGTTAAAACTGGATTTTTGTTTTAAAAATTGTCTTGAAAAAACAAAATGACACTTTTCATAAAACAAAAACAAAACTTTAAAATGACACTCTTTGCAAAACGAAGAGAGTATGTAAGTTATTAAATCTATTAAAATAATTGAATTTTGTATTTATTAAAATATTATTATTTTTATTGTTTAATATTGATAAACTTTAAGTGTGAATCTAAAATGGTTAAGATTCTAACATAAGTAAAAACATGATTTAAGAAAATTGTATATTAAAAAATTCAAAACCTTTTATTGAAAATTGAAGTGTTAGCTTGCTGGAAAACAAAAAATCTAGGATAGAAATACAAAAATAATAATTAATTGATTATGAGAATGTGGGTGTTTTGGCTAAGAAAGAAAACAGTTAAAAGATTTAAAAGATCATAGGGTTCAAAGTTCAAACTGATTTTGAGCAAAAGTTATCGGGGTCAATCAACCAAGTTTACTACATTTTATCAATCTTGTTTTTCTAAAATACTAGTAAATTTTTATTTTTAAAAAAAATTCATAGGGTCAAATGATCCCCTCTTCGTAAGCTAGTTCTGCCACTGCTATCTTCTGTTGTTAATTGTTAGCAAATCTATTTTGTTTAGGATCCTAATTTTAAATTGTTAATTTCACAGCTAGGTTACTCATATATGTGAAGTGCCAAATTTTAGTAATACTGATAATTATGTTCGTTCCTCAAAAACAACTTTTATGTTAGCTAGATTCATACTAGTTATGAGAAATGAACTGAGTCATATGAATTACACGATGGCCAAATGCATGTAACTCATCGAAATAGTTTATCAATTTCAATCGATCACGATTAATTAGTAGATCAAATGTTGGTTTAGTTAAGATCCTTATGATAAGAAATAAAATGTTTAAATTTTATTATACTTATTTTTAAAGGTATATTTGTCAAAAGCTTCTAATTAAGTGTGCCTTCCACTTCCGCGAGTAAACAAATAACGTAAAAAATGTTAGAAATAGAATAGTTTAGTAATTAGCCTACCCACTTACCAATTATCATGATGCATCATATGTGTGGCCTGCTGTTAGTGGAATTGGAATCTTTAAAGTTTAAAACAATAAATAAAAAAAGAACAACTCATCAGATTCACTTCTCCATGATAGATTATTATTATTAGTATTAGTTTCGCTTAATGAAAAAAAAGTTTATTTCAACCAGTGATAAAGTATGTAGATTTCCGCCACCTGTATTCGAGCCTTAGTCATCGATAGATGAAAATGTCGATATCGTCGGGTCTACAAGATACACACACTGAATTTTTAGTCGGATCATGTTTGGGTCCAGATACCTAAACCATAAAAAAAGGTTTATTTTATTAGATCAAAGAAAATATAAATTAATTATAAATTGAATTTTTGTTTTGTGAGTTTCTTTGGGTGCGCGTACTGCTTTATTTGCTCTATATGGTGAATCGATCAAACATTCTGAAATTCTAGTTGTAAAAAGTGATGTTTTATAAATTATTAAATTTATAATAGTTTTGATTGGTGACACAAAGTGTTCATAATTTTTTTTAATCATAAAGAGAATACGATCTTTCTGAAATTCTAGTCGTAAATTATTAAATTTATAATAGCTTTGATGGTGACACAAAGTGTTCATNGAATACGATCTTTCTGAAATTCTAGTCGTAAATTATTAAATTTATAATAGCTTTGATGGTGACACAAAGTGTTCATAATTTTTTTTAATCATAAAATAGTTATAACAGCTTAAAAGATAAGTGGTAGGACTGTAGGAGTAAAAAAATATAAATACAAAAAAATGAGTATTTTCTCATCTCAAATGAAACTTTATTTTTGCCACTAAATTTTATTTTTAAAATAAAATTATCTCTAATGGTACGGTATATATTTTGGAGTTACATATAAAGATCTCTATTTTTAGAGTATAATTTTTTTGTATACAAAATAGTCTTTTAATTTTGTTATGTTTCTATGTTGTAACTAAAAAAAAATTATATGCTTTATTTTTATATTTAAATAAAAATATAAAAGCAATTACTAGTTATGTAATAAAAATTTATTTGTATGGTAAACTTTAATTTTAATAAAGTCATAATTGTATTTAATTTTTATTAAAAATATAAAATAAATGTGTAAAATTTGTATATATGTAAAGTAAAAGATTTATTAAGAAAATGATTATTAACTAGAAATAAATTATATTTGGAATATTATTATTTTTTAGAATACGATAACTATTGGAGCAAACCTCTTTATTAAAGTGGTGTATCCCTTACAATTTAAAATTATAATATTTTCATGTATATTCGATGGCTTTATATTTACAATGTTTTGTTAAAACGATGCTTTTATATTAGTTTATCTATCAACCTGAAAACCGATACTTAAAAAATATGTATAACAAATATGACTGTAAAAAGTGATATTTTTCCTTCAAAAAACAGAGGGAATATATAGAATGAAAAATGTCACTTTATAAATTGTAATTAAGAATCTTCAATGTAATGTATAATCTCACATAAATATTCAGAAATAAGAGTTGGTGTGGTTGTCAATATGTATGTTTTGTGGCGGCTTTAGAAAAAAAAAAAAAAAAAAAAAAAAAAAAAAAGAAGAAGGAAAGAAAGAATAGCACTGCAGCTTTTGCTTCTCAAGTTTCACTTGTTTAGTCCTGACAAATCAAAACACGCACGTTTCTTTCATCTTTTAAAGAATATAATTTTCAATTGCTTTTGAAAATAGAGTAGTCAAAGTCGGAAAGCATAATTCCACACTGTAATTTTTTTTTCAGTTATTTTAATCGATCGTTACTCATGTTTACAGCCTTTCTAATTTATTTTTAAAATATTGCTTTCCGCCATTTTTGTGCGTGTGTTAAACTGTATCGATGGAATTTTTAGGGGAAAATCGCATAAAAAACCTTCAAAGTGACAGCTACTAGCACTTTAAAACTCGAGAGTATTTTACTAGCACAACAAACTTTTAAATTAAATATATTAACAGTTAAAACTGGTTTTTTATTGCGCGTCATTAGAATATTTAACGGTTTACTGTTCATTTCTATTAAAAAGTGATGACAATACATTAAATTTATTTATTTTAATTAGAAAATATATTAACTATTATTTTATTATTTATTATTTATTATAAATAAATAAAAATATCTAAAATATTTTATTTTTATTTTTACTCAATTACTATATTTAACAAAAATGTTTATTTTCTATTAATAACATTAATATGATTTAAAGTTATTTTTAACTAAAAAATAATCTTTTATCATTTATCATGGTTAAAAATATAAAAAATATTTAAAAAATACATGAAGTAAAGATGACATATATTCAAATGATAACTTCAAATATGTAAAGAACAACTTTATTTATTTATTGTTGACAAAAAAAACTTTATTTATTAATTTAAAAATTTTTTAGTTGTGATAAATAAAATAAAATAATTAGTAGTAATTTTACTAGTTAAACATAAATTTAAAGTTAAATTATCGTTATTAACAGAAAATAAATATTTTTATCAAATATATTAATTGAGGAAATATTAAAAAATGAGTTTTTAAAAAAAAATTGTAACTTTTTTCAACTTTTTTTTAAAAAAGTTAGATATTTTTATTTATTTTTAATTATAATAAATAATAAAATAATAATTAATATAATTTTTTAATTAAAATAAATAAATTTAATTCATTGTCATCATTTTTTAACGGAAATGAACATTGAACCATTAAATAATCTGACGGCGCGCAATAAAAAACCAGTTTTAAGGTTTTATGTGCTAATATATTTAATTTAAAAGTTTATTATGCTAGTAAAATACTCTCGAGGTTTAAAGTGCTAGTGGCTGTTATTTTAAAGGTTTTTTATGCGATTTTCCCGAATTTTTATGTTCTTTAACAGTTGCTTTTTTTTTTGGTGCTAATTGAAGGAAAATGGAACTGGAGTAAGTTGAGAATGACGTCATTAATAAAAGTTGTCGTGGAATGGAGTAATAATATTGATGAGGTGGACAGAATCGTAGGAATGGTCACATTGATTTGTCTTTCGAGAGAATCTTTGCCCATAACGTGACAGGTATAGATCATCTGTCCGTTTTAGTTAAGGCAAACACACTCTCTTCATAACTTGATTTGCCTTAACCTCTTTGGTCCTTTCGTCAACTGCTTGTCGGAGAAATTATACATCCTATAGGTAAGGAGTTCTTGATTTCTTTGTCAACGCTCAAGATTATAATGATTTGCTACACAGATCAGGTCGAGATGGTAATTTAACTGTTGTTGATGAAGCTTATTGTATAGTTGGCAATGTTTTTAAATCCGAAGCGAATAATGAACCAAATTTTTTCAGATTAGTGGATCTTTATTTTGATTGCGGATTATTTCATTTCGAATTTTTAAAGTTGCAAGAAAGAATACCTAAATTAAGTGTCAGCATTTTCGAATTATACAAGCCATTGACAAAATGCTAATAATGTAACGATTAGTGTATATCGTTGTAAATAATCATATTTGATAGATTATGAAATGCAAAAAAAAAGTTTATTCTTTAACTATTTCTAGATATTGGCTAGTCACCTTTTCATGTCTAGTGTTAGCTTCACCATTTGTTCTACCTACCTAGCATTTTAATGACATGTGGTTGGTGGCAGAATTGATATATAACTTCTTTTATTTTATTTTATTAGAAACAGATGTTTCATGTTGTAGCGTCTAGTTAGTTGATGTTGGGATAAACATGTCATTTCTTTAATTTGTTTTTAACAAGTTTATATTCAGATTAATAATCATTATGCTGAAGTTTATAGTCAAATATTTCAAAACGATTGTCGAGAAATGCAGAGATAATCTAATCATGGTAAAAACCTAGTTTTACGATTAGGTTATTATTTTTAATATCAAACCCATCAAACTAAATTCATTCATTTTTGGTGGTTATACAGCTAAGAAAAATATATATTCATAAGTGTTCCGACAATTACATTGTTGCACGTAACATAACAATTTATTTTTATGCACATATTTTTGAAAAAGGTAACCATGTAGTTGACAACCTGTTAGATGCATATGCTGATGCATAGAGCATATGCATCGCAAGTCTCTTAAAGAATTTATTACCATTAAAAGCTAATAAAATAATTTATTACCATTAAAAGCTAATAAAATAATAAAAACATAAGAAATGTGAGATGGATCTCTCAAATAAGAAATTACTTAAAAACTCTTTATAGATTTTTGAAACACTTGTCTTTATATGAGTGGTTCGATTTTTTTAATAGCTTATAAATTAATTATGGTTTGAATGGATTATGTTAATTTTCGCGTGTTTTTGTTATATATTTCTTGTTCAAGGTGACTTAAAATAAACTTATATCTCCCAAAAGTCATATTTGAGTTAAGCCTTATTCTTTTTGTGAACGCACCGACTAACATTTAAGACAAAAATACATTAATTAATCAACAAATACCACAACGGCGATGAGATATTGACACGCAAAGACGTCAAACATGGTCAAACATGGCCATCACCTTAACTAATCTAAACGCTGGAAATATCAGCGACAACAACTCCTCTTCTTTCTGTCCATGCGTCTCCGTTTCTAGATTTCTAAGAAACATAAAATCTACTACATGTCTATTTCTAAGCTTTTGAGTTTGTTATTTTTTGTCGCTGACGCTGATGAAATTGTTTCTCACAAAAACATGGCTTTAGCATATGGATCGTGCACATCTGCGTTGGTCCCAACATTGTAGAGTCACTACTTCGATTTTGTGTTTTGGGGGTGTGAGAGCAAAGAAGAGATAATCTGAAAAATATTAGTGATTTGTATAGTATAAAAAATAAAATATTATCCTATTTTCTATTTTAAAATATATATGGATTTAAAAATTTACGCAAAGTCAATAAAATAAAATATCTGACGACAAAATATGTGATCGAATTATTTATTTTTATTATTTTAAAATATAAAATAATAGTGTATGAATGACGATGTGATAAATAAAATCATAACATAATCATAAATGACAAAATAATAAAATAATAAAAAGATCCTTTCTACGTAGTATCTTATTCCATTGAATTTATTCATTTTTCTCAACTCAATTGATTTATTTTTTTTAACAAATCTACGTAAGCTGTAACTGGATTGCATTTTTATGAATAAAATCATGTGTAATTAAATATTTCATGAAATTTCACAAAATTGTTATCAGTTACAAGGAAAGAAAATGAAAAATCATTCAATTTATGTCATTTATTCCATAGAGAAAAACAAATCATTTTGAAAAATTATTCCATTTCAAAAATGCTAAGCAATGAATGGAATTCAATTTTTATTTCTTTACATTTTTTTTATTACATATGAATTTATTTCATTTATTTTTTATATTCCAGTCTATTAATAATTAAGAATCTTGAAATGAAAAGACAGTATATTATTTTATATGGCGACTAATGGCGGTTATTTACTTTAATCATTGTATCGCGGATATTCGTGGTCTAACTGATTAAATTATACTACTATATTACTTGTAATTTTTAAAATTAAATATGAGATTAATACATACCATAGGGAAGTTTCGGCAACTGTAGGCCGTGATAACATGTTTCAAGCTTTCAATTTGTTTTTTTTTTCCAATAATATATTATTTTAACTTTTTTATTCACTAATTTTGTTTATCCCATAAAAAGAAGGTGGACTGTGGAAGCCACGCTGACGAGATTAGCAGAGATTTTTGGCTTTTGTTTAAAGAGACTATCAGAGATGCCAAAGTCATTTACGTAAATTAAAGTAACTTAGCATATTTTATTAAACCTAATCCAATTGGAAATAAAGTAAAAATTCTATAAGTTAATAATGTTTGGATTTTGATATTTTATTAATTTATAGATTTATTGATTATAAATTTTGGAACCGAGCAAAATAATTAATTTATCAAATATTAATTTATTGAATTTATATCTTTTTGTTTTAAAAAATTGATGTGGATTAATGGGTTAGCTCCGTCGGTTTGTTGATATATTGGATTCTCTCTAACCCGAGTTTAATGGCGGGTTTTATTTTGATTAGATCTCAAAGTCAAATCTATAATTCTTTCTAACGAATCCTTTTAACGATTCGATACTAGCGTGTGGCATCCATATATAGCAAATAAATACAAAAGAATTTTACTGGTAAAAGGTGTCATGCGGTTAAAAAGGGGAAGAAGCACAAGTTTTGAATATACAGAAACCACTTTGTCTAGAATATGCAGTCAAAATATTCATTATACACTAGTGACTGTTCATTAAGGTTTCTCACCAAATTTTTTTTAATTATTGAAAATAATTACGGTTGCCCGCATACGGAAAATATAAACTTGGTGCGGTTCAAATTCAACAAATGATTCGTCATCAATAGCGTCACGTTACGTTTCCACTTTCCCCTTGCTAGTTTTTTTTTACATTTATAACCGAAGCTTGAGTGGGTTTGACTATGAACAATCAAATAAGTTAATAAATCTCTCACTAATTTAACTAATTTAGATAATTACGGGGATTGCAAGTATCAGGAGGTCTCTCAATATTGACCCCACACATCAATTTCAGCAGGTGATTTTTTGGTTTTTTATTAACCGTGTATTTCGCGAATTTCAGCAGGTGATTTTTTGGTTTTTTATTAACCGCGTATTTCGCGGAGACTCGTGGCCGATTAAACTTTTGTATTAACCCTAAACTCAGACCTAAAGTAGCTATCGAGGGTTGTATTCGTCTACGGTGGAACCCACAGTAAGCGGTTGTCTCGTGCCACATACACGCAGCAGCCTTCACTACTGAACCCCACATATATAGAAATCGTAGCATTTATCCATTTATAAAATAATTTCATTTGAATTATTGTTTTAGTTTCATGCATTTGGATTTTTTTTTTTTTAACATCCTACCATTATTGCTTTTTTCCCCTTCTTTGTAGATACGCGTGTATTTATTACTATAAGATACCCTGACCTTTTTTTTCTTAATTATATATATTGAATAAAATGAATAATTTAGACATTTTCTGATAATAATTTGGAATATTTTTAATCCACAGCCTGGAGGTTATTATAGTTTAGTAACAGTATATTTTTTTAAAAACATATAATATATGATTAAATAAAATTTAATATTATTTTCTGCCATTTCATAGGGTAAGATTACATTTTTCTTAAATTTAACAGAAAATGTAAGTGTAAACAGCCAATAACAGATGCTGTAAAAAAACAGCCAATAACAGAATTAAAAAATAATACGAAATATACATACTAGTATTAGTTAAATAATCTGTTGGATTAAAAATAATAAAAGAAAAACATAATAAAAAAAAAAGAAAATTAAAATTTCTCTATCTAAAAAGCGAAACAGATTTTCTCTCTCTCTCTCTAAGACTCTAAACCCATCTCTCCTCTATAAATATAAACGTCTCGCCTCATGAGTAATGCATAAACTCTCGCAAAGTCTCTCTAGCCGCCACCTACCCTTGGCCGCTTCCCTCCGCCGCACGCCTTTTCCTCTCCGGGAGACTGTTTTTTTCTTGTTTTAAGACTATTTCGAGAAGAATCTGCAGATTCTGTTGGTGTTATCTGATCGATTTTCTGTTTTTATTTACATATATCCTTGAAAAATCGATTCTCCCGTTGTTTCTCTTTATCTGAATACAACAAATCTCATACTTCATCCGGAAAAAAAAAATTCGAATTGTTGATTTCGTTGTGAAAAGATGTCGGCAGCTTCTTCTAGCTCCGTTCTCCAGCTCCGAAACAAACAGCTGTTACCAATCCGATCTCTGAAAAACCCCGCCGCCGTCGTCGCCTCTCAATTGGCAGTCGCGCCTGGCGTCGGTCGCAGAAGAGCATGTACGGCACGATGCTCCGTGAAGAAACCGGCGGCTCCTCAGAGTCCTTTCATGGGGACCCGGATGCGGAGATCCGTATCCGAGACGCTCCAGTTCTGGAGATCGGACGGTCCTGGAAGGTCCCCGAAGCTGAGAACGGTGGTTAGGTCGTCGTTCTCCGCTGTTCCGGAGAAGCCTCTCGGTCTCTACGATCCTTCGTTCGATAAAGACTCTTGTGGAGTCGGTTTCGTAGCGGAGTTATCCGGCGAGACCAGCCGCAAAACGGTACTGTTAATTGTTCCTTAGATATATATATATATATATATATGAATCGATTAATTAATCATAAATCTCTCATTTGATGTGATAAATGACATGGATTCGTGATTTTGAATTGAATTCAGGTGACTGATTCGTTGGAGATGTTGATTCGAATGACTCATAGAGGCGCTTGTGGCTGTGAGAGCAACACTGGTGACGGCGCTGGGATTCTTGTTGGTCTACCTCATGAGTTTTATGCAGAGGTATGTTTCTTAATCTCTAGAACAATAATATATTAAACATGCAAATAATTGTTTCAAGGAAAATGTTTAAGAGATCTGATCGGAATTTAATGTTTTTTTTTTTGTTTTCTAGCTAAATTAAATATGAATGATGTTTTTCTTTGTCGAGCAGGCTGCGAAAGATCTAGGCTTTGTGCTTCCTCCCGCTGGAAAGTATGCTGTTGGTATGTTCTTCTTGCCGACCGCTGAGTCCCGGAGAGATGAAAGCAAAAATGTTTTCACCAAGGTTTGTTTTACGACTTTTTTTTTGGGGAGTAATTATGAAATTTATTAGGAAGTTGATTAAAAGGTTTTTTTTTTTAATTATAACTCTTGTGCGTAGGTTGCTGAATCACTTGGGCATTCAGTTCTTGGATGGAGATCAGTTCCTACTGATAACTCTGGTTTGGGGAAGTCTGCTTTGCAGACGGAGCCGATCATCGAGCAAGTTTTCCTTACTCCTACAACTAAATCGAAAGCGGACCTTGAGCAACAGGTATTGTTATCAATGAAAAATCACTGACAATTCTGGTTACCAGTGAGATGATGTTAATGGAATTGTTACCCTTATATTTGACAGATGTACATCCTTCGAAGGGTTTCGATGGTTGCTATTCGTGCAGCGTTGAACCTTGAACATGGTGCGATGAAAGATTTCTACATTTGTTCTTTATCCTCTAGGTATGTAGTTACTTCAGTTTGAGATTACACGTGTTGTTTCAGGCAACGTAAGTTCTAATCTAGTGGGTCATTTTTTTTTTACTTATGCAGGACTGTTGTCTACAAAGGACAACTGAAGCCTGATCAGCTGAAGGATTATTACTACGCGGATCTTGGGAGTGAAAGGTTTACGAGCTACATGGCCCTGGTAAATAAATATTCTATTCACTATCTCTTTCTTTTATGCTGACTCCATGCTCCACAAACAGCATGGGAACCAACGGGGGTAACCAAGGAGATGCGAGGTTGAGGAATGACTTCTGAGGCATTGAAGTTTGAATGATCTCTTAAGTTCCTCCAAACCCTTGATAAGTATTTTAATTTTGGATGCTGGTGAGTTGGTAAATCAAACACCTGTCAAGTGAGTCCGTGTTTCTAGAAACTCGATATGTATGATCAGTTTATCTTAGGTTGAGTTATCACTATGCGGTGATTAAGACTAAAATTCTGTTGGTAAAGGTAGTTAGCAATCCTGCAACATTATAACATGACCCCCCCACTAGTTGCTGTGAAGTTTTGTCTAAGACCAAGTGGTAAAGTCTTCAGTTGCATACATACACATTTACTTTGTTTGATAACTAATGATTGACTATGCTCGGTTTACTTGTTTAATTGGTTCAGGTCCACTCTCGTTTCTCTACCAATACATTTCCCAGCTGGGATCGTGCTCAGCCGATGCGTGTTTTGGGCCACAATGGGGAGATTAATACGCTCAGGGGAAACGTGAACTGGTATGTTGCAAGAGATAGCATATATTAAAGCTTTCATTTAGTGCCTTCAAGAGACCTATTTTGGTGCCTTAGCTAGAAATATTTTTTCGGTTGACCAGGGTTTTTGGTATATTTTGCAAGCGATTTGTGTGTTAGAATTGTCTGGTGTGCAAGTTCTTGCTAGGTTGAATTCTGCCTCTGTTAATTTCAATTCATTGTGTAATGTTTATTTGGGTTTTATGTTCCACACAGGATGAGGGCACGTGAGGGTCTGTTAAAGTGCAAAGAACTTGGATTATCAAAGAACGAGTTGAAGAAGCTTCTACCTATTGTGGATGTTAGCTCGTCTGACTCAGGTAAATTTCAATCTCGATTATATGCTTGTACAACTTAATGTAGATCAAAGCTTTTCTTTGTGACACAATTCTCTATTTTCTTGTTAACCTTGCTAGGTGCTTTTGATGGTGTTCTTGAGCTTCTTGTCCGAGCTGGCAGAAGTCTTCCTGAAGCTGTTATGATGATGATCCCTGAAGCATGGCAGAATGACAAAAACATTGACCCAAGCAGGAAATCATTTTATGAATACTTATCTGCCCTAATGGAGCCATGGGATGGACCCGCTCTCATATCATGTAATAACTATTCTGAAGTTGTACATAATATCTCAACCACTTTTGGCATGCGGTCCTTTGATTTGATATAACTCTATTGAATGTTTTGCAGTTACTGACGGTCGCTACTTGGGTGCCACATTGGACCGTAACGGACTTCGTCCTGGAAGGTTCTACATAACACACAGTGGTAGGGTTATCATGGCTAGTGAAGTTGGGGTAGTGGATGTACCACCTGAAGATGTGATGAGGAAAGGAAGACTTAACCCAGGCATGATGCTTCTCGTCGATTTTGAGAAGCATATTGTTGTTGATGACGATGCCTTGAAGCAACAGTATTCACAGGCAAGACCCTATGGTGAATGGCTTGAAAGGCAAAAGATTGACCTTAAAGACATCATTAAGTCAGTTCCGGGGACTGAACGGATTGCTCCACCAATTTCTGGGGTTGTACCGGTAAGCTGTCACTAAACTAATACCCTAAAATAGGACTTTCAGTTTCTTTACTATGGTTAGTTAAACCTTTGTCTTTGAAATTTAGGCGTCCAATGATGATGACTCAATGGAGAGCATGGGCATTCATGGTTTATTGTCTCCACTAAAAGCCTTTGGGTATGTTTACTTTTATTCTTCTTAAAGTGTATTGATCTGTTTTGCTTGTAATTTGTCTCACGCTTTCTCATGACCTGTGCATGCGCAGTTATACAGTTGAGGCCTTGGAAATGCTGCTGCTTCCAATGGCTAAAGATGGCACTGAAGCACTTGGTTCTATGGGAAATGATACCCCTCTAGCTGTAATGTCAAGCAGAGAGAAACTATGTTTTGAGTACTTCAAGCAAATGTTTGCTCAAGTAACAAATCCTCCAATCGACCCCATTCGTGAGAAAATTGTTACTTCAATGGAGTGCATGATTGGTCCAGAAGGTGATTTAACCGAAACAACTGAAGAGCAATGTCACCGTCTCTCCCTAAAAGGTCCTCTTTTGACCATAGAGGAGATGGAATCAATCAAGAAAATGAATTACAGAGGCTGGAGGACAAAAGTGCTTGATATAACTTATCAAAAAGAACAAGGTACAAAAGGGTTGGAGAAGACCTTGGACCGAATTTGTGCTGAAGCAAATGAAGCGATAAAGGACGGCTACACATTACTGGTTTTGTCTGATCGAGGTAACCATTTGGCATCTTTATAAACTCTTGACGTTAGGATCTGTTAGCGTATTCCCATCTTTGACAATTCCTTGCCATGCTCTTACTTTTTTTTTTTAATGTCTTGACTTTTTTAGCTTTCTCTGCTACCCGCGTTGCTGTGAGCTCTCTCTTGGCTGTTGGTGCCGTTCATCACCACCTGGTTAAGACACTTGCGCGCACTCAAGTTGGTTTGGTAGTGGAATCTGCCGAGCCACGTGAAGTGCATCATTTCTGCACACTTGTCGGATTCGGAGCAGATGCTATCTGCCCATATTTGGCCGTAGAGGCTGTCCATAGATTGCAGGTTGATGGCAAGATACCTCCCAAATCTAACGGGGAATTCCATTCCAAAGAAGAGCTAGTCAAAAAGTATTACAAGGCAAGCAACTATGGAATGATGAAGGTTCTTGCCAAAATGGGAATTTCTACCCTGGCCTCATACAAGGGTGCTCAAATATTAGAAGCTCTTGGGCTTTCGTCTGAAGTAATTGAGAAGTGTTTCGCGGGCACCCCAAGCAGAGTGGAAGGAGCAACATTTGAGATGCTTGCACGAGATGCGCTTCTTTTGCATGAGATGGCCTTTCCAGCTCGTGGCTATGCACCTGGAAGTGCAGAGGCCTCAGCACTTACAAACCCTGGGAACTATCACTGGAGGAAAAATGGGGAGATTCATCTCAATGATCCTCTCGCAATGGCAAAATTGCAAGAGGCAGCACGGACTAACAGTGTGGCGGCCTACAAGGAATACTCAAAGCGTATAAATGAACTGAACAAGCAAAGTAATTTGCGCGGGCTCATGAAGTTCAAAGAAGCAGATGTAAAAATTCCACTAGAAGAAGTGGAGCCTGCCAGTGAAATTGTTAAGCGGTTCTGTACTGGTGCCATGAGTTATGGATCAATATCACTGGAGGCGCATCAAACCCTTGCAATAGCCATGAACAAGCTTGGAGGAAAGTCAAATACAGGTATTATTTGTTTTTTTTTTTTTTTCCATTTCCCTTATTTTTCTTCTAGAAAACATAGTAACACATGAGTTTATGATCTGCTTAAGGTGAGGGAGGGGAACTGCCTTCCCGTATGGAGCCTCTTCCAGATGGTTCAAGGAACCCGAAAAGAAGTTCCATCAAACAAATTGCTAGTGGAAGATTTGGAGTTTCGAGCTACTATCTTACTAATGCTGATGAGCTGCAGATAAAGATGGCCCAGGTACCTTTGGATATGACTTGACACAGTGTTCTCTCATTTGCACATCTTTGGGTTTCAACTGTCCCTATGCTCCTACTGGAACTGGGATTTTTTTTTCTTTACGGCATCATGTTCATAGCAGATACTGAGTTTTGCACGCAGTTTTTATAGGAGCCTTGTCAAAAGTGTTGTTGAATACTGCATCTATATTATACTGTTCAAGTTTCTAAATACTTTCTTTACAGGGTGCCAAACCTGGGGAAGGAGGGGAGCTACCTGGCCACAAGGTTATAGGAGACATCGCTATCACTAGAAATTCCACCGCTGGTGTGGGGCTTATCAGTCCACCTCCTCATCATGATATCTACTCTATCGAGGATCTTGCCCAACTAATCCACGATCTTAAGGTGCCAATTTATGCTTTCCCAATTCTTAAATTACAAAGCATTGTCTCTGCGTGCTCCTTTGATATTTGTGTAAAATCTTTTACTCTTATCTTGTGTAGAATGCCAATCCTGGGGCCCGTATTAGTGTGAAACTTGTATCGGAAGCTGGTGTTGGAGTTATTGCTAGCGGTGTGGTGAAGGGCCACGCTGACCATGTCCTGATAGCAGGTCATGATGGAGGTACTGGTGCATCTCGCTGGACCGGTATCAAAAATGCTGGTCTTCCGTGGGAACTGGGTCTAGCTGAGACACACCAAACTCTTGTTGCAAATGACCTTCGTGGCCGTACTGTTCTTCAGACAGATGGTCAGCTGAAAACTGGTAGAGATGTTGCAGTTGCTGCGCTTCTTGGTGCAGAAGAGTTTGGTTTTAGTACAGCACCCCTTATTACACTCGGGTGTATCATGATGAGAAAATGCCACAAGAACACCTGCCCTGTGGGAATTGCTACTCAAGATCCAGTTCTCCGTGAAAAATTTGCTGGGGAGCCTGAACATGTTATAAATTTCTTCTTTATGCTTGCCGAGGAAGTTAGGGAGATCATGTCTGGACTTGGTTTCCGAACTCTAACTGAAATGATTGGTCGCGCAGATATGCTTGAACTTGAAAGGGAAGTTGTCAAGAACAACGATAAGCTGGAGAACATTGACCTCTCTCTTCTGCTCAGACCCGCTGCTAAGATTCGTCCTGGGGCTGCTCAGTACTGTGTCCAGAAACAAGATCACGGCTTAGACATGGCTTTGGACCAAGAGCTGATTGCATTGTCTAAATCTGCTCTAGAGAAATCTCTTCCGGTGTACATTGAGACTCCTATCTGCAACGTTAACCGTGCTGTTGGGACAATGCTGAGCCATGAGGTTACCAAACGCTACCACTTGGCTGGGCTACCAAAAGATACAATTCATATCAAGTTCGCAGGAAGTGCTGGGCAGAGTCTTGGAGCTTTCCTGTGTCCTGGAATAACGCTAGAACTTGAGGGTGATAGCAACGACTATGTTGGTAAAGGGCTCTCAGGAGGAAAAGTGGTTGTCTACCCTCCTAAAGGAAGCAGCTTTGAACCAAAAGAAAACATTGTTATAGGTAACGTAGCACTATACGGAGCCACTAGTGGTGAAGCCTACTTTAATGGGATGGCTGCTGAAAGATTCTCTGTTCGTAATTCTGGTGCCAAAGCTGTTGTGGAAGGTGTTGGTGATCATGGTTGTGAGTACATGACTGGTGGTAATGTCGTAGTGCTTGGAAAGACTGGTAGAAACTTTGCTGCTGGTATGAGTGGTGGTATTGCTTATGTCCTTGATGTGGATGGAAAGTTTCACACGAGATGCAACCTTGAACAGGTTGATCTGGATAAAGTTGAAGATGATGACGACAAAATGACGCTCAAAATGATGATCCAGCAACAACAACGACACACGAACAGCCAACTTGCTCAAGAAGTTCTTGCAGACTTTGAGAATTTGCTACCGAAATTTATCAAGGTTTTCCCAAGAGATTACAAACGTGTTTTATCAGCCATGAAACACGAAGAGGTCTCCAAGCAAGCGAAAGAGCATGCTTCGGAAGAAGCTGACAAGATGGAAGAAAAAGAACTCGAGGAGAAAGAAGCATTTGCAGAGCTGAAGAACATGGCAGCTGCATCTTCAAAAGAGGAGATGTCAGGAAACGGTGTGGCAGCTGAAGCTCCGAAGAAACCTTCTCTGGTAGATAATGCTGTTAAACATCGTGGTTTCATTGCTTATGAACGTGAAGGAGTTAAGTACAGGGACCCCAATGTTCGTCTTAATGACTGGAACGAAGTCATGGAGGAATCAAAACCTGGACCGCTCCTTAAAACTCAGTCTGCTCGTTGCATGGACTGTGGAACTCCATTCTGCCACCAGGTATATATATATCATCAGCTAAAAAAATGCCTTTTTGTTCTCTCCATGTCTGCTTCTTGTAGCTCGTTAAAGAAAGATTTTGTTGATTATGATGAATGGCATGCTCAACATTTTTACTTTTGAAAAATTTACAGGAGAACTCTGGGTGTCCCCTTGGTAACAAGATCCCTGAATTCAATGAACTTGTCTACCAGAACAGATGGCAAGAAGCGTTGAACCGTCTACTTGAGACGAACAACTTTCCAGAATTTACTGGGAGAGTATGCCCTGCACCATGTGAAGGTTCTTGCGTTCTTGGAATAATTGAGAACCCTGTTTCCATCAAAAGCATCGAATGTGCTATTATAGATAAAGCCTTTGATGAAGGGTGGATGGTACCAAGACCTCCTCTGAAGAGAACAGGGTATACTTCTTAGTCTTAGCAAGCTATCTTACCTTCCACTGTTGCAAGTCTCACATACATTGCATCTTTATGTTTCGATAGAGTTTACATTTCGGCGATTCACATTCTTATGCTGCTTTTTGGGTTTTTGCAGGAAAAAAGTTGCGATTATCGGAAGTGGGCCGGCTGGACTGGCTACTGCCGACCAGCTGAACAAAATAGGCCACTCGGTAACCGTGTATGAGCGTTCTGACAGAATTGGTGGGCTTATGATGTATGGAGTCCCAAACATGAAGACTGACAAAATTGACATCGTTCAACGTCGGGTTGATCTTATGGCGAAAGAAGGTATCAACTTTGTGGTCAATGCCTACATTGGAAAAGACCCGTCTTACTCCCTGGATGGACTTAAGGAGGAGAATGATGCGATCGTTCTTGCTGTTGGTTCCACCAAACCAAGGTAATTACTTGTTTAAAACGATTATAACTCCCGATCTGTGTTACCAGAATTTACGCGGATTATAGTGGTTCAACTGAGACGTTGTTGGGGTTAATTTTGCAGAGATCTTCCAGTGCCTGGTCGTGATCTATCTGGTGTTCACTTTGCCATGGAGTTTCTTCATGCAAACACCAAAAGCTTGCTTGATAGCAATCTTGAAGATGGCAATTACATTTCCGCAAAGGGGAAAAAGGTTGTCGTCATTGGTGGAGGTGATACCGGCACAGATTGCATAGGAACATCTATCCGCCATGGATGCACCAACATTGTAAACCTAGAGCTTCTTCCTCAGCCACCTTCAACGAGAGCTCCTGGAAACCCTTGGCCACAGGTTTGTTTCAGCTGTCCTACACTCAAATCAGATCTATGCATCCATAGATTAGAGAAATATCGACCAAGTTTGAGTTTTTGTTGGATTTTTAATGGGCTTTCTTGTGTTATTGTCAATACAGTGGCCTCGTGTATTCCGTATTGACTACGGACATCAAGAAGCGGCCACAAAATTCGGAAAAGACCCTAGAACCTACGAGGTCTTAACCAAGCGGTTCATAGGAGATGACAATGGAAACGTGAAAGGGCTTGAAATTGTGCGCGTGAGTTGGGAGAAGGATGAAAGCGGGAGGTTCCAATTCAAGGAGATGGAAGGCTCCGAGGAAATAATTGAAGCGGACCTTGTTTTCTTGGCCATGGGATTCCTCGGACCTGAGCCAGTAAGTGATCCCATTGTGTATCTATACCCTCTTCTTTCTCTTTTTCCTACATTGTGGGCTGATGACTGAAAGTTGAAACCATTCTCTCTCTCTCTCTCTCTCTCTCTTGTTTCCACAGACACTCGCCGAGAAGCTAGGACTCGAATGCGACAACAGGTCCAACTTCAAAGCAGAGTATGGCCGGTTCTCCACAACAGTGGAAGGTGTTTTCGCAGCAGGTGATTGCCGGAGGGGCCAGTCTTTGGTGGTGTGGGCCATCTCAGAAGGACGCCAGGCTGCATCTCAGGTGGACAAATTCCTCAGCAAAACCGAGGACGACCAAGTAGATGCCGAGCTACGACAAAGCCTCAACCAGATGAAGCACTAGGGAAGAGGTTAAGAGAGAGAAAGCCTCGCATCTGAAGCAAAAGCCGAGTGAGAAGTCGAAGATTTTGCTCTTTTTGAAACAAGAGACGAAAAGGACCCCGACTTATTGCAGAGATGGAGGTAGAAGAGAAGGAGAAGGGAAGGAGAAGCTTAGGTTGTTTATTATCCGTCCATATAAGTAATAATAATGAATATGAAAGTACATTTTCTTTGGTAGAGTTTCGTTAGCTTTTTTGTTAATGCTTTCGAAATTGAAGGCCTTTTGTTTTTTTTCTATGGCTGCTTCTGGATTCTGAATTTTAAGGAATGGTCGACAACATCGTCTTCATCGTCGTCCTAGTTCTTTGTCTATTTCTCTCTCTGTTTTTCTTTCTTCTGGTTATTACGGTGGAGAGTTTAAGAAAAAAATTACATATTGGTAAGAAATCATAAGACTTACACCACAAGTGAGAGAAACTGTTCTTAATATACAACAAATTCATTAAACGACCAAAAAGCACTAATACCGTCGTCGCTGTAGAATGTTGACAAAGTAAAAACTTTATAACCCAAATCTTCTGTGTGGTTCCTCTGTCTATCTCTCGTCTTCAACAACAGAAAAGCCCAGAAAGATTAAATAAAGTGTTAAAAAAAAACACTTTTTTGGAGACGACGAGGACGACGAGGAAGACGACGATTGGGAAGGTGTGGAGAGTACAGAGCTCGACGAGGCATTCAGTGCCGCGACAGCCTTTGTGGCTGCTGCTGCATCGGACCGTTTGATGGAACAAGCGAAACAGACGAAACCATTCTTCTTCGTCGAGTTCAAGTAGAAGAATGGTTTCCGATAGTGGAAAGACGGGAAGGAGAGGGAGGAAGGTATATGAAGAATCGTCGCCATGGCCGTACTTGCTCAACCTCCCAAGTTCCCAGCATTTAAGATTACGACTGAGATTCGAAAAGTATCAGTGAACAATTATATCAATACAGAATCTCTATAATATTATTTTGAAAGTACATTTGTACAAATGATCAAAAAAATGAGTATATTTACGACAATTGCCATTGAATTAATGACAAAAAATTGTTTGGAAACATATTTAATTAAGGATGAAAAGGGACAAAACAACTGAGTTAACTCACTAACTCGAAAATATCCGACCCAACTACAATATGGAAAACACGCGGATCCTATTGTCAACTTAAATCTAACCGATTCAAAACTATTTTGCAATTTTAGAATTCATTGGTTTAATCACGTGTATACCAAATGGTTATTTAAAATGATTTTTTTTTTTTTTGTAATTGGATATTATTTAAAATGATTATTTTATCTAATCTCTAAAAAAACCTAAATCACGGAGCAAATAAATCAAACTAATCAACTCCAAATCTTTAGAATATTCAGAAACAGAATTCTCAGATATTGATCACGCAAATCGGCTATTCTCGAACAGAATTCAATAATAACTCTAATCAAATCAAGAATCATGCTTATTTCTGCCTCATATAAACAAACTAGAGTATATCCTTGAATATACTCATTTCTATAATCTCTACACTGCATTGGTTTAAAATTTCCAAAATATCAAAACTAAAAAAATCTTTAAAAAATCTTTAGATTGACTAAACGATACTTTAGGTAGAGATTATGGAAATCTCGGATTATAATATTAATAGAAAACCAATATTGGTTGACTGGCATAACTAATTGTTTTATAATTTTGTAATTCAACTGTTGGCTAAAGGGGATTATTGGGAGATGGATTTATAAAATTTTGATTGATTTTAAGAGTTGAGAGATTTGTTAAATTTGTTGAAAATTTTGTTAGATTTGAAAAGAGTTTGTGTATTTAGAAAATCTCTCAAATAGTTTTGTTATAAT
>JAHZTW010000002.1:50181410-50311251 GCA_020283515.1 Alliaria petiolata
CGCCTCTCAATTGGCCGTCGCGCCTGGCGTCGGTCGCAGAAGAGCATGTACGGCACGATGCTCCGTGAAGAAACCGGCGGCTCCTCAGAGTCCTTTCATGGGGACTCGGATGCGGAGATCCGGATCCGAGACGCTCCAGTTCTGGAGATCGGACGGTCCTGGAAGGTCCCCGAAGCTGAGAACGGTGGTTAGGTCGTCGTTCTCCGGTGTTCCGGAGAAGCCTCTCGGTCTCTACGATCCTTCGTTCGATAAAGACTCTTGTGGAGTCGGTTTCGTAGCGGAGTTATCCGGCGAGACCAGCCGCAAAACGGTACTGTTAATTGTTACTTAGATATATACGGATCGATTAATTTAATCGTAAATCTCTCATTTGATATGATAAATGACATGGATTTGTGATTTTGAATTGAATTCAGGTGACTGATTCGTTGGAGATGTTGATACGGATGACTCATAGAGGGGCTTGTGGCTGTGAGAGCAACACTGGTGACGGCGCTGGGATTCTTGTTGGTCTACCTCATGAGTTTTATGCAGAGGTATGTTTCTTAATCTCTAGAACAATAATATATTAAACATGCAAATAATTGTTTCAAGGAAAATGTTTAAGAGATCTGATCGGAATTTAATGTTTTTTTTTTTGTTTTCTAGCTAAATTAAATATGAATGATGTTTTTCTTTGTCGAGCAGGCTGCGAAAGATCTAGGCTTTGTGCTTCCTCCCGCTGGAAAGTATGCTGTTGGTATGTTCTTCTTGCCGACCGCTGAGTCCCGGAGAGATGAAAGCAAAAATGTTTTCACCAAGGTTTGTTTTACGACTTTTTTTGGGGGTAATTGTGAAATTTATTGGCAGGTTGATTAAAAGTTTTTCTTTTAAACTTTTGTGCGTAGGTTGCTGAATCACTTGGGCATTCGGTTCTTGGATGGAGATCAGTTCCTACTGATAACTCTGGTTTGGGGAAGTCTGCTTTGCAGACGGAGCCGATCATCGAGCAAGTTTTCCTTACTCCTACAACTAAATCGAAAGCGGATCTTGAGCAACAGGTATTGTTATCAATGAATGAAATTCACTGACAATTTTGGTTACCAGTGAGATGATGTTAATGGAGTTGTTACCCTTATACTTGACAGATGTACATCCTCCGAAGGGTTTCGATGGTTGCTATCCGGGCGGCGTCGAACCTTGAACACGGTGCGATGAAGGATTTCTACATTTGTTCTTTATCCTCTAGGTATGTAGTTACTTCAGTTTGAGATTACACGTGTTGTTTCAGGCAACGGAAGTTCTAATCTAGTGGGTCGTTTTTTTTTTACTTATGCAGGACTGTTGTCTACAAAGGACAACTGAAGCCTGATCAGCTGAAGGATTATTACTACGCGGATCTTGGGAGTGAAAGGTTTACGAGCTACATGGCCCTGGTAAATAAATATTCTATTCACTATCTCTTTCTTTTATGCTGACTCCATGCTCCACAAACAGCATGGGAACCAACGGGGGTAACCAAGGAGATGCGAGGTTGAGGAATGACTTCTGAGGCATTGAAGTTTGAATGATCTCTTAAGTTCCTCCAAACCCTTGATAAGTATTTTAATTTTGGATGCTGGTGAGTTGGTAAATCAAACACCTGTCAAGTGAGTCCGTGTTTCTAGAAACTCGATATGTATGATCAGTTTATCTTAGGTTGAGTTATCACTATGCGGTGATTAAGACTAAAATTCTGTTGGTAAAGGTAGTTAGCAATCCTGCAACATTATAACATGACCCCCCCCCCCACTAGTTGCTGTGAAGTTTTGTCTAAGACCAAGTGGTAAAGTCTTCAGTTGCATACATACACATTTACTTTGTTTGATAACTAATGATTGACTATGCTCGGTTTACTTGTTTAATTGGTTCAGGTCCACTCTCGTTTATCTACCAATACATTTCCCAGCTGGGATCGTGCTCAGCCGATGCGTGTTTTGGGCCACAATGGGGAGATTAATACGCTCAGGGGAAACGTGAACTGGTATGTTGCAAGAGATAGCATATATTAAAGCTTTCATTTAGTGCCTTCAAGAGACCTATTTTGGTGCCTTAGCTAGAAATATTTTTTCGGTTGACCAGGGTTTTTGGTATATTTTGCAAGCGATTTGTGTGTTAGAATTGTCTGGTGTGCAAGTTCTTGCTAGGTTGAATTCTGCCTCTGTTAATTTCAATTCATTGTGTAATGTTTATTTGGGTTTTATGTTCCACACAGGATGAGGGCACGTGAGGGTCTGTTAAAGTGCAAAGAACTTGGATTATCAAAGAACGAGTTGAAGAAGCTTCTACCTATTGTGGATGTTAGCTCGTCTGACTCAGGTAAATTTCAATCTCGATTATATGCTTGTACAACTTAATGTAGATCAAAGCTTTTCTTTGTGACACAATTCTCTATTTTCTTGTTAACCTTGCTAGGTGCTTTTGATGGTGTTCTTGAGCTTCTTGTCCGAGCTGGCAGAAGTCTTCCTGAAGCTGTTATGATGATGATCCCTGAAGCATGGCAGAATGACAAAAACATTGACCCAAGCAGGAAATCATTTTATGAATACTTATCTGCCCTAATGGAGCCATGGGATGGACCCGCTCTCATATCATGTAATAACTATTCTGAAGTTGTACATAATTTCTCAACCACTTTTGGCATGCGGTCCTTTGATTTGATATAACTCTATTGAATGTTTTGCAGTTACTGACGGTCGCTACTTGGGTGCCACATTGGACCGTAACGGACTTCGTCCTGGAAGGTTCTACATAACACACAGTGGTAGGGTTATCATGGCTAGTGAAGTTGGGGTAGTGGACGTACCACCTGAAGATGTGATGAGGAAAGGAAGACTTAACCCAGGCATGATGCTTCTCGTCGATTTTGAGAAGCATATTGTTGTTGATGACGATGCCTTGAAGCAACAGTATTCACAGGCAAGACCCTATGGTGAATGGCTTGAAAGGCAAAAGATTGACCTTAAAGACATCATTAAGTCAGTTCCGGAGACTGAACGGATTGCTCCACCAATTTCTGGGGTTGTACAGGTAAGCTGTCACTAAACTAATACCCTAAAATAGGACTTTCAGTTCCTTTACTATGGTTAGTTAAACCTTTGTCTTTGAAATTTAGGCGTCCAATGATGATGACTCAATGGAGAGCATGGGCATTCATGGTTTATTGTCTCCACTAAAAGCCTTTGGGTATGTTTACTTTTATTCTTCTTAAAGTGTATTGATCTGTTTTGCTTGTAATTTGTCTCACGCTTTCTCATGACCTGTGCATGCAGTTATACAGTTGAGGCCTTGGAAATGCTGCTGCTTCCAATGGCTAAAGAAGGCACTGAAGCACTTGGTTCTATGGGAAATGATACCCCTCTAGCGGTAATGTCAAGCAGAGAGAAACTATGTTTTGAGTACTTCAAGCAAATGTTTGCTCAAGTAACAAATCCTCCAATCGACCCCATTCGTGAGAAAATTGTTACTTCAATGGAGTGCATGATTGGTCCAGAAGGTGATTTAACCGAAACAACTGAAGAGCAATGTCACCGTCTCTCCCTAAAAGGTCCTCTTTTGACCATAGAGGAGATGGAATCAATCAAGAAAATGAATTACAGAGGCTGGAGGACAAAAGTGCTTGATATAACTTATCAAAAAGAACAAGGTACAAAAGGGTTGGAGAAGACCTTGGACCGAATTTGTGCTGAAGCAAATGAAGCGATAAAGGACGGCTACACATTACTGGTTTTGTCTGATCGAGGTAACCATTTGGCATCTTTATAAACTCTTGACGTTAGGATCTGTTAGCGTATTCCCATCTTTGACAATTCCTTGCCATGCTCTTACTTTTTTTTTTTAATGTCTTGACTTTTTTAGCTTTCTCTGCTACCCGCGTTGCTGTGAGCTCTCTCTTGGCTGTTGGTGCCGTTCATCACCACCTGGTTAAGACACTTGCGCGCACTCAAGTTGGTTTGGTAGTGGAATCTGCCGAGCCACGTGAAGTGCATCATTTCTGCACACTTGTCGGATTCGGAGCAGATGCTATCTGCCCATATTTGGCCGTAGAGGCTGTCCATAGATTGCAGGTTGATGGCAAGATACCTCCCAAATCTAACGGGGAATTCCATTCCAAAGAAGAGCTAGTCAAAAAGTATTACAAGGCAAGCAACTATGGAATGATGAAGGTTCTTGCCAAAATGGGAATTTCTACCCTGGCCTCATACAAGGGTGCTCAAATATTAGAAGCTCTTGGGCTTTCGTCTGAAGTAATTGAGAAGTGTTTCGCGGGCACCCCAAGCAGAGTGGAAGGAGCAACATTTGAGATGCTTGCACGAGATGCGCTTCTTTTGCATGAGATGGCCTTTCCAGCTCGTGGCTATGCACCTGGAAGTGCAGAGGCCTCAGCACTTACAAACCCTGGGAACTATCACTGGAGGAAAAATGGGGAGATTCATCTCAATGATCCTCTCGCAATGGCAAAATTGCAAGAGGCAGCACGGACTAACAGTGTGGCGGCCTACAAGGAATACTCAAAGCGTATAAATGAATTGAACAAGCAAAGTAATTTGCGCGGGCTCATGAAGTTCAAAGAAGCAGATGTAAAAATTCCACTAGATGAAGTGGAGCCTGCCAGTGAAATTGTTAAGCGGTTCTGTACTGGTGCCATGAGCTATGGATCAATATCACTGGAGGCGCATCAAACCCTTGCAATAGCCATGAACAAGCTTGGAGGAAAGTCAAATACAGGTATTATTTGTTTTTGTTTTTTTTTTCCATTTCCCTTATTTTCTTCTAGAAAACATAGTAACACATGAGTTTATGATCTGCTCAAGGTGAGGGAGGGGAACTGCCATCCCGTATGGAGCCTCTTCCAGATGGTTCAAGGAACCCGAAAAGAAGTTCCATTAAACAAATTGCTAGTGGAAGATTTGGAGTTTCGAGCTACTATCTTACTAATGCTGATGAGCTGCAGATAAAGATGGCCCAGGTACCTTTGGATATGACTTGACACAGTGTTCTCTCATTTGCACATCTTTGGGTTTCAACTGTCCCTATGCTCCTACTGGAACTGGGATTTTTTTTTCTTTACGGCATCATGTTCATAGCAGATACTGAGTTTTGCACGCAGTTTTTATAGGAGCCTTGTCAAAAGTGTTGTTGAATACTGCATCTATATTATACTGTTCAAGTTTCTAAATACTTTCTTTACAGGGTGCCAAACCTGGGGAAGGAGGGGAGCTACCTGGCCACAAGGTTATAGGAGACATCGCTATCACTAGAAATTCCACCGCTGGTGTGGGGCTTATCAGTCCACCTCCTCATCATGATATCTACTCTATCGAGGATCTTGCCCAACTAATCCACGATCTTAAGGTGCCAATTTATGCTTTCCCAATTCTTAAATTACAAAGCATTGTCTCTGCGTGCTCCTTTGATATTTGTGTAAAATCTTTTACTCTTATCTTGTGTAGAATGCCAATCCTGGGGCCCGTATTAGTGTGAAACTTGTATCGGAAGCTGGTGTTGGAGTTATTGCTAGCGGTGTGGTGAAGGGCCACGCTGACCATGTCCTGATAACAGGTCATGATGGAGGTACTGGTGCATCTCGCTGGACCGGTATCAAAAATGCTGGTCTTCCGTGGGAACTGGGTCTAGCTGAGACACACCAAACTCTTGTTGCAAATGACCTTCGTGGCCGTACTGTTCTTCAGACAGATGGTCAGCTGAAAACTGGTAGAGATGTTGCAGTTGCTGCGCTTCTTGGTGCAGAAGAGTTTGGTTTTAGTACAGCACCCCTTATTACACTCGGGTGTATCATGATGAGAAAATGCCACAAGAACACCTGCCCTGTGGGAATTGCTACTCAAGATCCAGTTCTCCGTGAAAAATTTGCTGGGGAGCCTGAACATGTTATAAATTTCTTCTTTATGCTTGCCGAGGAAGTTAGGGAGATCATGTCTGGACTTGGTTTCCGAACTCTAACTGAAATGATTGGTCGCGCAGATATGCTTGAACTTGAAAGGGAAGTTGTCAAGAACAACGATAAGCTGGAGAACATTGACCTCTCTCTTCTGCTCAGACCCGCTGCTAAGATTCGTCCTGGGGCTGCTCAGTACTGTGTCCAGAAACAAGATCACGGCTTAGACATGGCTTTGGACCAAGAGCTGATTGCATTGTCTAAATCTGCTCTAGAGAAATCTCTTCCGGTGTACATTGAGACTCCTATCTGCAACGTTAACCGTGCTGTTGGGACAATGCTGAGCCATGAGGTTACCAAACGCTACCACTTGGCTGGGCTACCAAAAGATACAATTCATATCAAGTTCGCAGGAAGTGCTGGGCAGAGTCTTGGAGCTTTCCTGTGTCCTGGAATAACGCTAGAACTTGAGGGTGATAGCAACGACTATGTTGGTAAAGGGCTCTCAGGAGGAAAAGTGGTTGTCTACCCTCCTAAAGGAAGCAGCTTTGAACCAAAAGAAAACATTGTTATAGGTAACGTAGCACTATACGGAGCCACTAGTGGTGAAGCCTACTTTAATGGGATGGCTGCTGAAAGATTCTCTGTTCGTAATTCTGGTGCCAAAGCTGTTGTGGAAGGTGTTGGTGATCATGGTTGTGAGTACATGACTGGTGGTAATGTCGTAGTGCTTGGAAAGACTGGTAGAAACTTTGCTGCTGGTATGAGTGGTGGTATTGCTTATGTCCTTGATGTGGATGGAAAGTTTCACACGAGATGCAACCTTGAACAGGTTGATCTGGATAAAGTTGAAGATGATGACGACAAAATGACGCTCAAAATGATGATCCAGCAACAACAACGACACACGAACAGCCAACTTGCTCAAGAAGTTCTTGCAGACTTTGAGAATTTGCTACCGAAATTTATCAAGGTTTTCCCAAGAGATTACAAACGTGTTTTATCAGCCATGAAACACGAAGAGGTCTCCAAGCAAGCGAAAGAGCATGCTTCGGAAGAAGCTGACAAGATGGAAGAAAAAGAACTCGAGGAGAAAGAAGCATTTGCAGAGCTGAAGAACATGGCAGCTGCATCTTCAAAAGAGGAGATGTCAGGAAACGGTGTGGCAGCTGAAGCTCCGAAGAAACCTTCTCTGGTAGATAATGCTGTTAAACATCGTGGTTTCATTGCTTATGAACGTGAAGGAGTTAAGTACAGGGACCCCAATGTTCGTCTTAATGACTGGAACGAAGTCATGGAGGAATCAAAACCTGGACCGCTCCTTAAAACTCAGTCTGCTCGTTGCATGGACTGTGGAACTCCATTCTGCCACCAGGTATATATATCCTCAGATAAAAAATGCCTTTTTGTTCTTGCCATGTCTTCTTCTTATATGTCGAGGTATTTCATGAATGAAATGCTCAACATTTTTACTTCTGAATTTTTTTACAGGAGAACTCTGGGTGTCCCCTTGGTAACAAGATCCCTGAATTCAATGAACTTGTCTACCAGAACAGATGGCAAGAAGCGTTGAACCGTCTACTTGAGACGAACAACTTTCCAGAATTTACTGGGAGAGTATGCCCTGCACCATGTGAAGGTTCTTGCGTTCTTGGAATAATTGAGAACCCTGTTTCCATCAAAAGCATCGAATGTGCTATTATAGATAAAGCCTTTGATGAAGGGTGGATGGTACCAAGACCTCCTCTGAAGAGAACAGGGTATACTTCTTAGTCTTAGCAAGCTATCTTACCTTCCACTGTTGCAAGTCTCACATACATTGCATCTTTATGTTTCGATAGAGTTTACATTTCGGCGATTCACATTCTTATGCTGCTTTTTGGGTTTTTGCAGGAAAAAAGTTGCGATTATCGGAAGTGGGCCGGCTGGACTGGCTACTGCCGACCAGCTGAACAAAATAGGCCACTCGGTAACCGTGTATGAGCGTTCTGACAGAATTGGTGGGCTTATGATGTATGGAGTCCCAAACATGAAGACTGACAAAATTGACATCGTTCAACGTCGGGTTGATCTTATGGCCAAAGAAGGTATCAACTTTGTGGTCAATGCCAACATTGGAAAAGACCCGTCTTACTCCCTGGATGGACTTAAGGAGGAGAATGATGCGATCGTTCTTGCTGTTGGTTCCACCAAACCAAGGTAATTACTTTTTTTAAACAATTATAACTCCCGATCTTTGTTATTACCAGAATTTACACGGATTATAAGCGATTCAACTGAGACATTGTTGGGGTTAATTTTGCAGAGATCTTCCAGTGCCTGGTCGTGATCTATCTGGTGTTCACTTTGCCATGGAGTTTCTTCATGCAAACACCAAAAGCTTGCTTGATAGCAACCTTGAAGATGGCAATTACATTTCAGCAAAGGGGAAAAAGGTTGTCGTAATTGGTGGAGGTGATACCGGCACAGATTGCATAGGAACATCTATCCGCCATGGATGCACCAACATTGTAAACCTAGAGCTTCTTCCTCAGCCACCTTCAACGAGAGCTCCTGGAAACCCTTGGCCACAGGTTTGTTTCAGCTGTCCTACACTCAAATCAGATCTATGCATCCATAGATTAGAGAAATATCGACCAAGTTTGAGTTTTTGTTGGATTTTTAATGGGCTTTCTTGTGTTATTGTCAATACAGTGGCCTCGTGTATTCCGTATTGACTACGGACATCAAGAAGCGGCCACAAAATTCGGAAAAGACCCTAGAACCTACGAGGTCTTAACCAAGCGGTTCATAGGAGATGACAATGGAAACGTGAAAGGGCTTGAAATTGTGCGCGTGAGTTGGGAGAAGGATGAAAGCGGGAGGTTCCAATTCAAGGAGATGGAAGGCTCCGAGGAAATAATTGAGGCGGACCTTGTTTTCTTGGCCATGGGGTTCCTCGGACCTGAGCCAGTAAGTGATCCCATTGTGTACCCTCTTATTTCTCTTTTGTCTACATTGTGGGCTGATGACTGAAAGTTGAAACCATTGTCTCTCTCTTGTTTCCACAGACACTCGCCGAGAAGCTAGGACTCGAATGCGACAACAGGTCCAACTTCAAAGCAGAGTATGGCCGGTTCTCCACAACAGTGGAAGGTGTTTTCGCAGCAGGTGATTGCCGGAGAGGCCAGTCTTTGGTGGTGTGGGCCATCTCAGAAGGACGTCAGGCTGCATCTCAGGTGGACAAATTCCTCAGCAAAACCGAGGAAGACCAAGTAGATGCCGAGCTACGACAAAGCCTCAACCAGATGAAGCACTAGGAAGAGGTTAAGAGAGAAAGAAAGCCTCGCATCTGAAGCAAAAGTCGAGTGAGAAGGCGAAGATTTTGCTCTTTTTGAAACAAGAGGCGAAAAGGAACCCCGACTTGTTGCAGAGATGGAGGTAGAAGAGTTGGAGAAGATCTTGGAGAAGGGAAGGAAAAGCTTAGGTTGTTTATTATCCGTCCATATAAGTAATAATAATGAAATATGAAAGTGCATTTTCTTTGGTAGAGTTTCGTTAGCTTTTTTGTTAATGCTTTCGAAATTGAAGGCCTTTTGTTTTTTTTTTTTTTCTATGGCTGCTTCTGGATTTTGAATTTTAAGGAATGGTAATGCATAGTTCCTGGTTCTTTGTCTATTTCTTCTCTCTTTGTTTTTTTTTTTTTTTTTTTTTCTGGTTATTACGGCCGAGAGTTTAAGAACTAAGAAATTACACATTGGTAAGAAATCATAAGACTTACACCACAAGTGAGAGAAACTGTTCTTAAAATACAACATATTTATAAAACGACCAAAACACTAATACGGTCGTCGCTGTAGAAATGTTGACAAAGTACAAACTTTATAACCCAAACAATTAGATTGTGTTAGGCAACAGGCATCTTTTGTGTGGTTCCTCTGTCGTCTCTCGTCTTCAACAACAGAAAAGCCCAGAAAGATTAAAAAAAAGTGTTAAAAAAAAAGAAAACGAATTGTTGAGTGAAGCGGTGAAAACAAGAAAAAAAAGCTGGTTCCTTTTTGTTTCTGGAGATGCGTTCTCGTGACCTTTCATTGACATTTAGGGTTTCTACTCTCAGATTTCGGGTTCGGTGTGTTTGAATCTCTGTGGTTTTTTGGTTTTCGGAATTTTGCGATTTTGAGAAATGGGCGATTGGTATCAGCTTGCTCAGTCTGTTATTTTGGGTTTGATCTTCGCTTACCTTTTGGCTAAGCTAATCTCTATCCTCGTCGCGTTTAAAGACGAGAATCTCTCCCTCACTCGCAACCACGAGACCCAATCGGAGAATGACTATTATCGCAGGGTCGAATCTTCAACCGGGATCGGCGGCGAGACGGATTCTCTCGTGGCGGAGCAAGGTAGCTTGAGAGGTGACGAAGACGACGAGGACGACGAGGACGACGATTGGGAAGGTGTGGAGAGCACAGAGCTCGACGAGGCATTCAGTGCCGCGACGGCCTTTGTGGCTGCTGCTGCGTCGGACCGGCTTTCCCAGAAAGTATCTAACGATTTGCAGCTTCAGCTTTACGGGTTCTACAAGATTGCTACCGAAGGACCTTGTACTGCTCCACAACCATCAGCTCTCAAAATGACTGCTCGTGCCAAGTGGTTTGTCTCACTTTATTTTTCACTCTTTTTTTTCTTTTCTTTTCTGTGTGCGCTCTGATTGATAATCTGATTCTAATGTTTTTGAGACTATGAAGATGATTGCTTGATCATGTTCTCTTAAGAGAGGTAACCGATGTTTCTTCATCGTCATGGATGTAACTTGCTGTCACCAAGTTCACATCTTGCATTGCGAAAAAGTATCGAAAAGGGTTGCTGTTGTTGTTGTATTGATTGGTAATCTATATAGGTTATGTTGCAGATTTGGTCTAGGAATGCATTTTGATTGACTGAGACTTGTCATGAACAACATTTTGTTTCAGGCAAGCATGGCAGAAATTGGGTGCTATGCCTCCTGAGGAAGCAATGGAGAAGTATATCGACCTTGTTACTCAGCTGTACCCAGCTTGGGTAGAAGGAGGCTCGGTAACAGCTTCTGCTATTCTCATTTCTTTGCACTGTTTATGGATGATCTGTTGTTTCCTCTCTTAAACCTCTCTCTTGATTCTTGGGTTGCTTGCTTTGTTGTGATGACGTTATAGAGAGGAAGAAACCGTAGTGGCGATGCTCCAGGCTCCAACTCTAGAGCAGCCATGGGACCGGTGTTTAGCTCATTGGTGTACGAAGAGGGATCCGAAAATGAGTTGTAAGGTTCTAAGCAAAGTAGCTACAAACTCTGATTCCTTTGAACTACTCTTTATATCCCTTCAAGATGTATATAAGTATAATAATTTTCACCTCATGGAGATCAAAGTAGCCTTAGGCAGTCATTTAGTTATAAGGGAAGCTCTGTTCATTCATTTTTCATGTTCCAGGAAGATCGATGCAATTCACGCCTTTGCTAGAGAAGGAGAAGTGGAGAATCTACTGAAATGCATAGAAAATGGCATACCCGTAAATGCAAGAGGTTAGTGTCTTCTACTTTATTATCATCATTCTCACAAATGTTCCGATTTGCTTTTGGGTAATTTCATAGATTCTCCATCTTTGGGAATGTCAGACAGCGAAGGTCGAACACCGCTGCATTGGGCTATAGACCGTGGCCACCTGAATGTTGCTAAAGCTCTGGTTGATAAGAACGCCGACGTTAATGCTAAAGTAAACTAAACAAAAAAGACTGTTTATTCCAAATTCTTTCACTGAAATACAGAGATTTATGTGTGTTTTTCTTGCTGACAACAAACTTTGTTTTGTGCAAAAGGACAACGAAGGCCAAACCTCTCTACACTACGCCGTTGTTTGCGAAAGAGAAGCTCTCGCCGAGTTTCTAGTAATGCAAAAAGCTGATACAACCATCAAAGATGAAGATGGAAACTCGCCTCTTGATCTTTGTGAATCAGAGTGGTCTTTCATGCGAGAGAAGATGGATTCAAATTAGTGTTTTCAGTCTCTAAATCAATGTCTCAAAACTACAAATGTTTTTTTTTTTTTTTTTTTACCGTTCTTATTACATTACTACTATTTGAGCAGTTCTATGCATTGCATATAGTAACTGGTTTTATTGGTTACTGTATTGAACCAGAGAGAGATCGATGATCATTCATCATCATAACCCAATAAAGCTCAAAAGTTTTCTCTTTGACAGCAAACTAAAAAAAGTTTAATATGATTTTTCTCTCTGGCTTGTGGCCCTTCATGTTTTTTTTCAGCCTTTGTAATCATCAATCATACTGTAAAATAATTTTGTTGATTACTGTAACTTATAAAATTAAGTGTCCTTATAACGTATAACTTATATAATGTATTGTTTTATTTTATTTTTCTACGGTTTTGTACCTTTTCTTCTCCTGCTTCGGAAGACAGAAAGGAAAAATCTTCTTCTTTCGCATCTCGTTGTAAAACATAAGCTTGAAGCAATCTGGACCGTTGATTATCCAGTGATGTCAGGAAATTGGAAACGATTTGAGAATAATTTAGGGTGGGGTCAGATAAGGACCACCCAACACGCGATGTACCACAGCAGATAAAAATTCTTCCTGTAATTAGAAATTATTTTTTTTATATAAAAATAAGGATACATTTTTTTAATTTTATTTTTAAAATAATGTACACTTAACAAACCCTAAAACTTATATACACGACTGAAAACAAACTTTCAAAATTACGATTACATAATTGTATTTGTAGCCGTCAAGAGAAAAAAAAAGATTACATTTATCGGAATTTTTTTTTTTTTTAAATATTGGTTTAAATTTTTTAATATTTAATTTAAGTCCATCTTCACATCCGATTCTTCCTTCTCTCACCACCTCTCTTTCTCTCTCTTCCCTTTTTCGCTGGAACTGTTTTCTCTCTCTCTCTCTCCCTTCTGGGCTTTCTAGGGTTTGTCTCTCAGTCCCCGATTCCCGCTCTATTCGATCGGCGCCGCCGAGATTCTAGGTATGCTTCTTCACTTCATCTATCTAACATGCTCGAAATAGATCCATCCTCGGTTTCATTAGTTCCCAATTCGCGTTTTTTTTTTTCTGATTTCGATCTCGAATCGTTCAATCATCGACTCCAGCTTTTGTTTTCGATACATCCGAAGTTGTGGGATTTGAACTCGTTCTCCTGTCTACTTTGCTTTTTTAGTTTTTAGTTTTGTTAATCTATTCTAGCAACTAGTTGATTTGGTCTTCTTAGTCTGTTGAATTTCAATTTGGTTTCATCTTATATTCGATTCCGTCTTCGGATCTGTGGTTCTCACTATATTAATCGACTTTGATAAAGCTTTAACTGGGTATGGCTTGTTTTTTTTTATAATGTTTTCTCGATCCATGGCGTTTTCGCTTGCAAGTTTAGGCGCTGGCGATAGTGATTTAGTAGCTTTGTTTTACATTAAAGACTTTTTGTTGGATGAGCTGGATCGTAGACTGGTTTCTAGGGAATTCGTAGGCATGTTTGGATTTTACCTAAAGTTGTTCTGAGGTCTTAGTTTTACTGATTTTGTCATAGTTGCTATTTTGTTCTTTTTGTGTGTGTGTGTGTGTGTGTGTTTAGTTAGTGTCTTGATGGATAAAGATTTCTTCAGGGTTATTGTTGGATGTATGTTTCAGCTAGTTTATGTAAAAATTTCTCTTGTTGTTTTGGGAATTTGTACGAGATCTTTTCGTTTTTGCTAAATCTGATTTGTTGAATGTTACTATGGCAGATAAACTTGCGGCAATGGAGGTTACCCAGTTGCTCATAAACGCTCAGTCGATTGATGGAACTGTGCGTAAGCACGCTGAAGAAAGTCTCAAACAGTTTCAGGAGCAAAACCTTGCAGGGTTTTTGTTGTCACTTGCTGGAGAGCTGGCGAGCGATGAGAAGCCAGTAGATAGCAGGAAATTAGCCGGTTTAGTACTAAAAAATGCTCTTGATGCTAAGGAACAACACAGGAAGTATGAGCTTGTCCAGAGATGGCTGTCTCTTGACATGGCGACAAAGTCTCAGATCAGAGCATTCTTGTTGAAGACACTTTCCTCCCCTGTACCGGATGTTCGTTCAACTGCATCTCAGGTCATTGCCAAGGTTGCAGGTATTGAGTTGCCACAGAAGCAGTGGCCTGAGCTAATCGGATCTCTTCTCTCGAACATTCACCAGTTACCAGCTCATGTCAAGCAAGCCACTCTGGAGACTCTTGGGTACTTATGTGAAGAAGTGTCACCCGATGTTGTAGAACAGGAGCATGTAAATAAGATACTCACAGCGGTTGTCCAGGGTATGAATGCTGCTGAAGGAAATAATGATGTTAGACTTGCAGCAACCCGTGCTTTATACATGGCTCTGGGATTCGCCCAGGCAAATTTCAACAACGACATGGAGCGTGATTATATCATGAGAGTCGTGTGTGAAGCAACCCTTTCCCCTGAGGTGAAAATTAGGCAGGCGGCTTTTGAGTGTTTGGTATCAATCGCTTCCACATACTATGAGAAGTTGGCGCATTATATGCAAGATATATTCAACATCACAGCTAAGGCTGTAAGAGAAGATGACGAGTCTGTTGCCCTACAGGCAATTGAATTCTGGAGTTCTATTTGTGACGAGGAGATTGACATCTTAGAAGAATATGGGGGTGAGTTCACCGGGGATTCTGATGTTCCTTGCTTCTATTTCACCAAGCAGGCCCTCCCTGCGCTTGTGCCTCTGCTGTTGGAGACTCTTCTTAAGCAAGAAGAAGATCAGGATTTGGATGAAGGGGCTTGGAATATCGCAATGGCTGGTGGGACATGCCTCGGTTTGGTTGCTAGGGCAGTTGGAGATGACATTGTACCTCATGTCATGCCATTCATCGAAGAGAAAATATCAAAGCCTGATTGGAGAGAGCGGGAAGCTGCAACTTATGCTTTTGGTTCCATTTTGGAGGGACCTTCTGCAGATAAGCTGATGACAATTGTTAACGCAGCGTTAACATTTATGCTCAATGCTCTAACGAAGGAACCAAGCAACCATGTGAAGGACACAACTGCATGGACCCTTGGTCGGATATTTGAGTTCCTTCATGGTTCAACAATCGAAACACCAATAATTACTCAGGCAAACTGCCAGCAGATTATCACAGTTCTGATCCAAACCATGAAAGATGCACCTAATGTTGCAGAGAAGGCTTGTGGGGCTCTATATTTTCTTGCTCAAGGCTATGAGGATATCGGTCCCAATTCTCCATTAACACCCTTCTTCCAGGAAATTATTCAGTCCCTTCTAGCTGTTGCACACAGAGAGGACGCAACTGAATCACGCTTGCGAACCGCAGCGTACGAGGCTTTGAATGAAGTTGTCAGGTGTTCGACTGATGAAACATCAACCATGGTTCTGCAGTTAGTACCTGTGATAATGTTGGAGCTTCACAATACTTTGGAAGGGGAAAAGCTTTCTTCGGACGAGAGGGAGAAACAAAACGAGCTTCAGGGACTTTTATGTGGATGCTTGCAGGTCATCATACAGAAGTTGGGATCTGAACCGACCAAGTATGCTTTCATGCAGCATGCAGATCAGATGATGGTACTTTTCCTGAGGGTGTTTGGTTGTAGAAGTGCAACTGCACACGAGGAAGCCATGCTTGCCATTGGCGCTCTTGCTTATGCAGCAGGTCCCGAATTCGCCAAGTACATGCCTGAGTTTTACAAGTACTTGGAAATGGGTCTTCAAAACTTTGAAGAATACCAAGTGTGTGCTGTTACTGTGGGCGTTGTTGGGGATATCTGCAGAGCATTGGAGGACAAGATTTTACCTTACTGCGATGGGATAATGACGCAGCTTCTGAAAGATTTGTCGAGCAACCAGATGCACCGATCAGTGAAACCGCCAATATTCTCCTGTTTTGGCGACATAGCACTTGCTATCGGGGAGAACTTCGAGAAGTACCTCGTGTATTCGATGCCGATGCTTCAGAGCGCAGCGGAATTATCTGCCCACGCGTCTGGAGCTGATGATGAAATGACGGAGTACACAAACTCACTGAGAAACGGAATCCTCGAAGCTTATTCAGGCATATTCCAAGGGTTCAAGAACTGTCCCAAAACCCAGTTCCTGATCCCTCACGCGCCCCATATCCTCCAGTTTTTGGACAGTATATACATGGAGAAAGACATGTAAGTTTTTTGTCTTTTGTTCAACACAAACTGAATTTATATATTAGCTGTGTAAAAGCATAAAAGTTGTTTAAATTATGTGATGAAATGCTTGTGTGACAGGGACGAGGTGGTGATGAAGACAGCAATTGGGGTGTTAGGAGATTTAGCGGATACACTAGGGAGTCATGTGGGCGGTTTGATACAACAGTCAGTGTCGAGTAAAGACTTCTTAAACGAATGTTTGTCCTCTGAAGACCACACAATTAAAGAAGCAGCCGAATGGGCGAAGCATGCCATTACCCGTGCCATATCTGTTTGAAGGGCTCTCTTTTCTTTGCCTTTGAGGGGGGAAAAAAATTGAGAAAATTCCTTTTGGTTTTTAGTAAAGTCTGCATGCATCTCTGGGGTGGGTTTGAGTCGGGGGGGGGGGAGGGTTAGAGCTGCAACAGCCGAGTCACATCAGCATCATCATCAGTTTCATTTGCATCATCAGCATTACTGGGTCAGTCATGGAATCATTGAGTCATGGATGGGGGGAATGATGAGTTTTGGGTATATAATGAAACTGGAGGGAGTCGCGGGTGAAACTTTTATCCGGGGAAGGAAAGCCCCCGGTGTAGGAGGAGGAGGATGAGGAGTCGTTTTCTGGTGGTTTTTGGGGACAAAAGTTTTACCGAAATAGGGTTTCATGGAACTATCATTGATACACATTCAGCAAAAATTGTTTTTCTTTTCTCTTCATATGTTTCTTCTTCAACCCCTTGAGGGATGGTCTCTGGGTTTTTATCAAGTGGGGGGGCATTATTAGAGGACAATCCCTTGATTTTTTTTTTGTTTTGTTTTTGCTTTGCTTTGTTTTTATCCTTTTATTATTATTTTGGTTAGTTGCACTCTTTGCATCATCATTTTGTCACTTGGGTCCTTTTGGGGGTTTGTATGTTTGATTAAAAGCATATTCACATTTTTATTTTTATATAAAAAAAAGTTTCACATGTCTCTCTCTGTCTCTTCTCTCTTTGATGCAGTTTAGGGGTTTTGCATATACTACTACTGTATTTTGTTTGCAATTATCACAGTTTGTGTTAGCTTATTGCTCTAGTTTATATGGTGGTGTCATGTCGTCTTTAGGGGTCAAAAAGAGGTCCACACTTCGATCTATTTAACTCGTTTAGATTCCATCATTGTTGATAGGCTCGAACTATAAGGGGAAGGTCACACTCACATGTTAACAGGAGAGAACGTCTTGCCTTTTACTCTTCTTCCAAAGAGTCAAGTTATCAAGAAGAACGTCTCACGTCACGCTACTACCAAAACGTTTACCCATTTTGATTTTTTTTTGTTTTTGCGTTTATATTTGTATTTTTTTCCCGAATGATCCTATTTTAAACAAACGACAAATGCAATGATATATAAGAGAACATAGGTTATTTGTTTTTGTTGAAAAACCAAGAGGGTCAATTGTTGAATTGAAACATAATTTTGGGGAGGAGGGGGTGATTAAGAAGAAAATTGCCAATTGTGCTGTTTCATCTTTCAAGAGAACCTATTATTTAAATATTTGAAGTACTGTATGTTAAAGCATTACAATCGTCTAGCTAGATTCTCTCACATCTCTCGAACTTTTCTTTTGATGAACTTACTTTGAAGGTAAAGTAATAATCCTAGAACATTTTTTGACATCACTCGAACATTTACCCCTGCTTTGGATGAACTTACCTTGAAGGTAAAGTAACTCTTGCGATTATTCTCTTCATTGATCAATTTCCAACTACACTAGACGATGAAAACCATTTCATTTTGTAGATTAGTAGCCGTAACTTGGAAAGGGTTCGTAAATTGTAGAGTGCCATGACCCGATTTAAAGGAGGAAGCATGAAGTACCATTTTCGCAAAAACAAAAAAACATAATTAAGAAGTCTTAAGACATATATTGTCCTGGTCAGAGCTTGGACTCATCTGATGAGGGCTGACAATCCTGAAGGGCACCTTTAGAACTTAGAAGGTCCACCTCCCATGACCATTGTCTTCGCAATATCCTCCTCCTTTTTCGAATCAGTGCTCCAAATCCAAGCGGCTTTTGCTGCCCTATTGAGCCTACTGAGTTGAGTATCACTCGATTTTGCAGGTGAAGCTGTCATTAGATAGACATCTGTTTTTTTGTTCATTCACTCCAGGACATGCATATAATCTGTGTCAGCTGCAATAAGCAGTTTTTAATTGTTTCCGTCAAATGTAGTCAGGACCAACTCCATAGCCGAAAGTATGTTTGCTTCATCGGTTTTCCAGACGACTCGCTCTGAGTAAAAAAAATAAAGAAAACCTGTATTGGAACCGTCCACCAGTTGGGAAGCTAGACATCAAGTACCTTCATTGCGTTATCGATCAAATCTAAGCAATCCCTGACGGATTGAGAAAGAAAGAGTCGTTCAGCAACTGAAAATATGTTGTGAATTGAGAAAGAAAAGGCATACGATGGACATTGAAATGAGAGTATGCAATTCCAATAGCATGATCCGAATGATCACTCCTTAACTGTTCTGCGCAGCTTCTGATGCAATAAGATTGTGTAGCCAGGCCGGGCCCTGGTGGGCTATGTAAGAGTTGGAGATGACTTTAATGCTGATTGCTCTTGCAAAGCAGACAGTTTTTCAGCAATTGTAATGAGAATTATTTAATGGGAAGATGAAAAGCGAGAAAGATAATCAGATAAACAAACCGATTCTACAGTGAAAGCCAATGGAATATCGAAGAAGAACTAAGAGCTGAAAAAAGGTCATCATTTTATAAATTGAGCAAATATACAAAAAATATACAAAATAAAAAACTTACATGGACAACGGTCAATAGTGCTGCGATTTCCAGAATAGAAGATCCATCCAGATTGCTTACAAATCTGCCAAGTCACTTGGAATAAAAACCCATGTTTGAAGGAAGGATCACAAAACAAACAATCTGAAATCATCAAGACGACAAGAGAGAGAGAGAAGCTTTACTGTTCTTTGAGATGCTTGTTTGGATTCAGAGTCGAATCCATCAAAACTCGATAGACAGAGAAGAAAGATGTAAACTTTCGTGAGTAAATTCTAGGTCATAACCAAGTGGTGGTGATCAAGTGGTTTCCACTTGAGCAGAAGTTGCCTTGTTGGTGTAGGACAGAGATCGATTCCCTTCAAGCGTGGAATTGTTAAATCATTCCCACTTGACCACACGGATATGAATCTTGCTTTCGGCCCATTTAAATACCCAGAGAGAAGGTTTATCTATGAATTGCACCTTCTCAGGGATTAGTCTGAACCTTTTTATAGATTTGAGATTCTCTAATTATCAAAAAAAAAAAAGTTCTAACTCATATCGGCTTTTATTTTTTGTTCGTTCACTTAATTACGAACCGGCCGGATCAATTAATATGTCAAATTCGTGGGATGAATCTTCTAAAAGTCAAACCCATACCACAGTGATTGCTAACCAACACCTTAGGCATAACCGGCCGGTTCAATGTTTTTTTCGAATTTGGTTGAAGAACAAAATTGCAAAAGTCGTAAATATGCAAGTTTTAAAATGGGTCAAAGTTGTAAACCTTATTTTGGGCCGCATGAATCCTAGCGGCATCACACACACACACAGAAAAGCAGTTCAAACCATTTCACTTTTTTTTTTTTTGACTTTAAACTTTAAAAATATATCGTAAGAATAAACAAGTAAACAAATTACCCAATCCACCCAAATCTATCCCAACAGTAGGTTATGTCGTGCATGCTCAATGTGGTCGAACTGGTTGTCCTTTCGCAATCATGATATCGCGGACACCAGTCAACAAAACTACCTGGAGTTCCTCATGATCGGCCTACATTTAATTAAAAAAAATGTTAAGGCAACAAAAAGAAAAAATCAAATAAATTACAGTATAAATTATTTAAACAAATAACTATATCGGCATGTCAGGTAGTGCACCATACAAACTCATTGTAAGTGATGGTCATATTTGCAACATTGCACTCCTCCTCTTCCTCAAGATGAAGATAAGGAACCCCACGCAGGACACGGGAGCGAGTCCAAGCCCAAGACGGTCTCATCACATGGGTCAACCAAACAAAAATACATCCTCCTAAACTCAAGCATATTTAATCTATTTTCTTTTCTTCAATATACATGGTTGAAAAACTTGATTATAAGAGTTTAATGAATAGTTTTACATACAAAAATATAACGAGAGTTGTATTTGAAAAATAAAATATTATTTTGCTAATTTTATTCGTTTCTTACATACGGTTTATAAAATTGGGTTGTTATATGAAGTTTTAATATAATTTTTTAATAATATTTTTACCATTTATGATTTTGGATCTTACACAAAAAATACACGCTTTTTAAATTTACATAAAGTATCCCAAAACGTTGGACCGACACTGCATATATTTGTTGGAAAACCCCATATTCAAATCCAAATTCAAAGAGTTAAACCCCTAAATTTGATAAAACCCAATCCAAAATCGTATTATGAAGAAAGTTTGAAACTTTTTGAAAAAGACAAAACTTAAGCTTTGATAAGAAAGTTCTAATTTTTTTTGAAGCATACTAATCTGTGTCAGCTGCAATAAGCAGTATGTGATTGTTCCCATCAAATGTAGTCAGGACCAACTCCATAGCCGTAAGTATGTCTGCTTCATCGGTTTTCCGGACGACTCACTCTGAGTAAAATAATAGAAAAGGCTGTATTGGAACCGTCCACCAGTTGGGAAGCTAGACATCAAGTAAGTGGCATGATAATTACCTTTATTGCGTTGTCGATCAAATCTAAGCAATCCCTGACAACCCTCTGCCTTTTTTAGGATTGTCACAGAGCAAGTTTTTATTTGAGACCGGGTCTAGTTTGAAGATGTCAGGATGGTTGAGAATCAAATTGGCTTTGCTTCCTTTCCCGGGTCCAAACGCAAGAATCTTCTTCTTTACCATAAAACACTTGTTATGACGCTGCAGAGCTTCTTGTATTTTGGTCAGAGATCTCATATCCCTATGGGATCCAAGCATTCTCGATATCCCAGAGGCATATGGTTTTGATATCAGCTATCTTTCACTGAGCAAAGGGAAATGAAGCCGAAGCAATTAGATTAGCTCAAGACGTAGATACTATGTCCTAGGTGCTAGACACTTCACTTCATTTCGAGATAGACTAGAGAGATACTATTTTCCCCACTACAGCACTGAAGTAAGATCATCTCGACATATATATGAACATGAAATTTTAGCTTATCATGTTATTGAACTTCTCGTAAAACAGTATTAATAGGATATAAAATTAAGTAATTAAGCACATCATGAAATAGAAAAGGAACAACATCGAAGCTATATAATTAGGCACCATTACTTTGAATCTGAGTGTGCTTATATAGCCTCTCAACAGACCAAGATGTGAACAGAATACCACGAACCTCTTAAGTTTTTGAAATGCAACTGCTTAGGAGATGCAAGAATCGCCTCAATGTATTCATAAGCCAGAAGAATCCCCGAACTCTATAGATCATTCAATTACTATTCATTATTGTTTTGGTCCAATTGGAAATGTACGAACTCGTAACAATTTACCAAGTGGTTGTATGTATCTAGTGGTTTAACTTTAACCAGGGAACAAAACGTTTTATTCAATAAGACTTAATATTTAGCCACTCTTTTAACTTTTTTTTTTCCAACGTCTCATGTGCGTTGACTTCAGAGAATATGCGTTGAATCAAAAAAACAAATTGAAACACAAGTTTTGTGTGATTGCGGTACCGTTATATTTGTTTTTAAGCTAATTATAATTGTGTATTTATTCGTGGAAGTTGTGAGAGAGTTTGACGGTGATTATCATGATATATCGTTGCGAATTTTCACCTAACCAAATTAAAGTAGTAGATCAAATAGATTTTAACTCTACTATACTATACTACGATTGAAAAATAGTATAAATTTATTTCGGAGTTGAGGAGATAAAAATTTTGTTTTTTGCCTTTCAATTGTTGACTTACTAATAGATTAATTCTTTTGATACAATAAAAAGCTGACATTCATTGAACGATTGAATGATTTATGACTTTTAATCAACCAAAATATTATCAAATGTTTTAGTTAGTTATCATGTTGTAGCCAACAAATTTGCTTTCAATTAACATAAAATAGAATACTATTTCTAATATTATTTCTAATAACATAAAATAAAATACTATTAGAGGACAATCCCTTGATTTTTTTTATCCTTTATTATTATTATTATTTGGTTAGTTGCACTCTTTGCATCATCATTTTGTCACTTGGTCCTTTGGGGGCTTGTATATTTGATTAAAAGCATATTCACAATTTTATTTTTATATAAAAAAAAAGTTTCACATGTCTGCCTATTCTCTCTTTGATGCAGCTTAGGGGTTTTGCATATACTACTACTGTGTTTTGTTCGCAATTATCACAGTTTGTGTTAGCTTATTGCTCTAGTTTATATGGTGGTGTCATGTCTTTAGGGGTCAGAAGAGGTCCAAACTTCGAGTTATCATTGTTGATTGGCTCGAACTATAATGGAAAGGTCACATGTTAACAGGAGAGAACGTCTTGCCTTTTACTCTTCTTCCAAAGAGTCAAGTTTTCAAGAAGAACGTCTCACGTCACACTACTACCAAAACGATTACCCATTTTGATTGTTTTTTTTTTGCGTTTATATTTGTATTTTTTCCCGAATGATCCTATTTTATACAAACGACAAATGCAATGATATAAGAGAAGTTACATCATTTTTGTTGTTGAAAAAACCAAGGGGATTATTTGGAGAATTAAACCAGAATTTTGTGGGCTGGATTAAGAAGAAAATCGCTAATTGTGCTGCTTCATCTTTCAAGAGAACTTAAATTTGAAGTATTCTATGTTAAAGCATTAGTATTGGTAGATTCGTCTAGCGAGTTACTCTCTATTCTACGTTTTAGTCTCAAAACATTTTTTGACATCACTCGAACTGTTCTTTTGAATTATTAATAATATCTAATGTCAAAAGTCATTGCACAAATCTGTTGGCATCTTTTTATTTCACTGTGATGGCATAGTCATCTAGATTTCAATCAAATGGACTATATACTCTTATCTTCCATTACAAAAATAGATTTTTTTTTTTTTAAACATACAAAATAGCTAGACATCCAAGAGGAATAGCACAATCCACACTCAGGATAAAAACGGAGTTGAAAATGATTCGTGGTAATCAGAAGTGGGCCTTTTCTATTGTCAAAATACTGTCCAACAACACATTTATGTGGTACGCGACGATTTTCTTCATACTCAATTTAATTTAAATGTCTGCGTTTGTACTTTTTTCTTAAGGCTTTAAACTTTAATCTTCCTTTTTGTTGGAACTTTAATCCTTAGACTTTAAGCTTTGAAGACTAAATTACCAAAATTCAAAAGGAAAACCCATTTAAGAAGGGTCATGTTAATAACTTTGTTCAAGTTGGAGAGCAAAATGCCGTGTTAAGAGACTAAAATCGATGTACATCAATTTATACCATAAATTTTAAATGCCAAATAAAAACATTGTTAATTTAGCAGTTCATTACTTATTTATTCATCACTCCTTTTAAACACAACATATAATTGCCGACACACTGTTTTTTTTGAAGTTATGCATAGTCATTGCGTAATCTGTGTGGCTGCGGACGGAAGATCCATAACTAGTAAAAAAAAAAAGTGGTTAAGTATTCCAAATTAGACTGATCGGATGGTTTAGAAGAAAACATAGGTTATAGTCAAGACTCAAGACTCAAATTGGCTAACGGATTCACCAGACTTCGTTTTGAATCGGACTCGCAGCAAGCGATTCAACCGATCACGACGGTGAACGGTTACTCGGAGTTACATGGCGTCGTCTCGGATAAAGAAAGCCTCGCCAGACGCTTCGACTCTATCTCTTTTATTTGTATTCCGCGTGGTTTGAATGCTGTGACTGATGCACTAGCCAAACATGCCCTGAGCTTATATGAACCAGGACAAGGCCCATTTTAAATTTTAATATGAAAGAAATTTGGATCAAAAAAGTCTAAGGAGGGTTATTGGGAGAAGAATTTATGTAGATTTTAAAAATTCTAGTGGATTTGTTAAATTGAGAGATTTTACAACTTCTAGTGGATTTGAGAGAATAGGATTTGGATTGTCATTGATTGTTAGAATATACTACTATGGATTGTCATTGATTTTTATTGATTTTATGTATGCTTATCTTTCTACATTTGAAGTCTATCTTCTTAAATTATGAACTGGTCTTGTTATGGTTAAGAGAGAGCTCCAAGATATTGTATAAATGGTGGCTACGTTTCTTCTCACCATTGGTCAAAGTTCAAAATATTTGCTTTTCTTTTGATTCTTCTCGTTTTATTTACAAGATTCACTATTGAAAGAAAATCAATTGTTTTAGGTGTGTGTTTTTGTTTTTGTTCGTGTATGTGCTTTTTTTTTGTTTTTTTTTGTTTACATGGATTTTAAAAATCTCATCTATATACATGGTATTTTGAAAGTTGAGTCTTATGAGTAAAAATGTAGAGAATCCATGTTCCAATAACATGGATTTTAATAGAATTACAAAATCAATGATAACCAAAAAATTTTGAATAACAAAGGATTTAAGATGGAATTTAAAAATCTTTAAACCAATAACAATGGATTTTACTAAGATTTGAAGAATCCATGAGCCAGTAATGATGGAATCTTAAAATTTGTAAAATTCTTTAAAATCCTTCTCCCAGTAGACTCAAAAGCTATAACTAGTCATGGTTTAAGCGTCTGTTTATGTATTAGTTGTTTCTTATATATGGCTATCAAAACTTTTAGGGGGTTAATTAGGTGGGTAAACTATTGCTTAGATCTTAGAATTAAATATTGGTTTTGTGTAAGAAACTATTACTGATAAAATTATAACACATAGTAAAAAATTGAAAATTTTAATTATCAAATATAATTGTCCTTTAAAATACAGAATAATATTAGACAATTAAGGAATTATTTTCTACTATAATAAACTATATGTTAAAATTAAGAAATCACCAAAATAAAAACAGAAAATAATTTGCAACTTTGTACACTAAATTTGATATTCAAGACTCTAGATCAAATCTAAATTCTATTCTATTAATATATATAATCAAAATCTAAAAAAAAAAATGGAATGGAAGACCATATGACATTTAAATAAGGTGACTTTTTGAGTTAATTTGTTTTTACTTATTTGGAATTTAGTAGAGTTGTGGATTTTTTTTTTTTTTTGGTTAAGAGTTGTGGATATTAGGTCAAAATTCATAATGTTATGAGACAAGATCTTAAATTTAAAATAAGATTTTGGGGATAGTGGTCTCTCACTATAATGGGTCACTTAAAAAGATGCACTTCTCTGATACATTTGCAGGCCACTCGCTATGTCTGTCTCAATCTTAGTTGACTTCTTATAAAGTTGTGAAGGCCGAAATGCAAGGATTAGTTCCACTATTTCTCTTTATTCATATATAATTCTTTAATCTTTGGTACCACGGAATTTGAAACCTGCCCTAAACATTTTAATTATGAATTCATAATTACTTACCTATCCACTTTTGAAATAGTTTACTTTTTTCTGCCTAGCAATTTGCCTACCATGTTTATCGGTTTTTACTTAATAAGTAAATTTGTATATATATATTTAATATGCATTACTATTATGATTACTTATGTTCATATTCAACTCTATTGACGATAATACAGCAAGAAATTTTTCAGTCACAAATTGTTAAAAGAACTTTGTACATCAATTATTGCATTCAAGTTTGAGTATTTGTAGGGTCTTTAATTGAAAAGTATGTACCTGCAAATGTTGGTATGAAAGTTTTACTTTCGTTATGAATCATTAACAGCAATAAAACTAACAATAATTACGTACGAGTTTGGCATGATCCCATCTTACTTTTTGATAATGGACCCAATTATCTTCGCATAATGCAATTTTCAATGAAATTTTGCGTCGATAAGTAGACTTGACTTATGAGCACACGTGGTGCACTCCATCGAACCTATAATACATTACAGCTGTACGTGTGGGAAAAAGTGGTGAAACCAAATAAGTATAACTTTGGTAAAAATCGATGAAACCAAATAAGTATAACTTTTTCTTTAGAAAAAAATGTTGGTTCTGACTAAAGTCGTTTAAATTCGTCTAGAATAAAACAGCACTTAGATATAAAAAGACATTGATTCGATTAGTGACTAAAAGAATTAAAAAAAGAAGAAGAAGAAGATAGATGATATTAAAAAAAAAAACCTTAGGGGGTGGTAAATCATTTGAAATTTTATATATAGAAAACTCAAAATAGGGATATATTGAAGATTTTAATGTTTTGTTCTTTCTAAAATGGTCCAATTTGCAAACGATTTGAAACATTCATTCGATTTAAAATGAAATGTTTATATCCAAAACGTTTTTTCCTGGAAAAAATGTTTCAAAACGCTTATTTGATTGGTAAGATAAATACTCAGTACGTATGATCATCAATCAAACTTTTATTGGTATTCATATGAATAGAATTGGTGTCGTACTATTGTATAAAACCAAATTACAATCCAAAAATAAAAGAAATCTATTTGAATATTTTGCATTCAGTATAAGAAAATATATTTAAAAATAACATCTACAGTGAAACAAAAGTAGTATTAAGCGTGAAAGTTATAAGTGTAATTTTAGAGTGATAAGGCATTAAGCAGCGTAGTTGCTAAGGTTAACAAAAAAAAATTGGTGCTACGTATCAAGAGGAACTTCCACTTTAAATTAATGAATTAGATCACTTTTCTTGCATTATGAATTCGAACCACATAAAAGACCTTCTCGAAGGGCCCAATCGATATTCGATATACACTTAACTTGGTTCACATTTCACAAACATTTACCATTAGTAATTTTTGGGCTGTTTGGTTGCAAGATCATATGCACTGTTTCAAACGTCATTGATCGAGTAGTTGGCCAATTAATTAATTTTTCATGTTTGAAATGCAAATCATGCGCACACTAAAATATAATATATTTTTTTTTGCAAACTGTTCTGCAAAAGTTTAGAAATTTTAGTGTGTGTTAAGTCATCCGCCATATCAATTGTGCCATGCACGAAAAATAGATTTTATTTCGAGTGGTCTACTTCCGTTTTAGACGACATCTTGTTATTTATAAAATGTTATGAAATTCTAATAAATCCTTTTAAAAAAAAATTATAATAATTACGATGATGTTGTGGACGTAAAAAATATATTTTGTGTCGGAAATACACTACAAGAAAACATTGCATATTCTGACGGAAATTCTGACGGATGTTTGTTCGTCATAAATTTGTGACGGAATTCAGACGGGATTCCGACGGATTTTAGTTCCGTCAGAAATCCGTCAGAAATTTCCGACGGATAAATATTCGTCGGAAATTTCCGACGGATTTCTAACGAATTTTCGACAGAATACAACATCTGTCAGAAATCCGTCAGAAAAATATATATTTAATTATTTAAAGGAAACACGTTTCAGCCATGTAACATGTTTTTCTTAAATCCGTTAGAATTTCGTTGGAAATTTTCGACGAAATTGGAGTTTAGAGTTTAAAATAACAAAATATTGGATTCATACTAATCTTTGTTTGATATCATAAACAATTTCGAAGTACTCTCACATATTAAACTTATTTTTCTTATTTTAATTAAGATTTTATGATTTGATATTTTTTAGTTTAAGTTATAGTATGTTTTTGTTTAAGTGTTGTAGATAGTTTGAGATTTTGGAAAATTTGATATATATTGATGTAGATAATACGAATTACTAAGATAATAACTATACACTCATGATTGAAATATTAAAAGAAAGATAATAACAATAATTAAAATTCGTTTTTACACCCTAAAACCCAAATCCGTCATAAATCCGTCTGAAATTTATGACGGAATTCTGACGGACAACGAATAAGTCATTGATTTATTGGCCAATTAAAACGCTTGCAAAGTATTCAGTTCCGTCGGAAATCCGTCGGAATTGGAGTTTACAGTTTAAAATAACAAAATATTGTGTACCTACTAATTTTTGTTTGATATCATAAACAATTTCGAAATAATCTCAGCATTAAACTTATTTTCTGATTTTAATTAAGATTTAATGATTTGATATTTTTTTAGTTTAAGTTATAGTACAAGTTATATTATGTTTTTCTTTAAGTGTTGTAGATATATTGAGATTTTGAAAAATTTGATATATATTGATGTAGATAATAAGAATTATTAAGATAATTATACAATCATGATTGAAATATTAAAAGGAAGATAATAACACTAATTAAAATTGGTTTTTACACTCTAAAACCCAAATTCGTCAGAAATCCGTCGGAAATTTATGACGAAATTCTGACGGACTATTCAGATCCGTCGGAAATCCGTTAAAAATTTCAGACGGAATTCAGACGGAATTGGAGTTTAGAGTTTAAAATAAATAAAAATATTAGGTTCCTACTAATCTTTGTTTGATATCATAAACAATTTTGAAGTAATCTCAGTATTTAACTTATTTTTCTGGTTTTAGTTAAGATTTAATGATTTGATATTTTTTTAGTTTAAGTTGAAGTACAAGATATAGTATGTTTATGTTTAAGTGTTGTAGATAGTTTGAGATTTTGGAAAATTTGATATATATTGATGTAGATAATACGAATTACTAAGATAATAACTATACACTCATGATTGAAATATTAAAAGGAAGATAATAACACTAATTAAAATTAGTTTTTACACCCTAAAACCCAAATCCGTCAGAAATCCGTCTGAAATTTATGACGGTATTCTGACGGACAGCGGATAAGTCATTGATTTATTGGCCAATTAAAACGCTTACAAAATATTCAGATCCGTCAGAAATCCGTCGGAAATTTCTGACGGATTTCCGACGGATTTAATTATTTTGCCCGCGAGAATTTTCGAAAAGGCGCGAAATAATGGGTTTCCGAAAATTTGGAAAAATCAAAAGTCAAATTATGACGGATTTCTGACGGATATACCCGTCAGAATTTTTTCTTTAAAAAGCCCACACAAGATTTTTTTTCTTCTCATTCTCAAACCCTAAAATTTTTCTTCAAATCTCATCTCTTCTTCTCTCACCAAACCACCCTTTGCCAAATCCGAAAATATGTAAGTTTTTCATCTTTGTTAGTTATTTGTTTAGATTGTTAGCTTGTTTAAATTTTTTGTGTTTTTTAATGTTAAAATTGTGTTAGAAATTGGTAGTTTGATGATTGTTAGATTGTGGATTGTTAGGTTGTTTGATTTAGGATTGTTTGAATTAAGATTGTTTGGTTTTTGATTGTTAAATTTAGGATTTTGTTAGAATTATTAGATTTAGGGTGTTTGGATTTTATTTTCTCAATAAATTTATTATTATCAAATTTTTTACAATTGTTAATTTAAAGTTCTTTTTAATTTTTGAAATATTTATAGTTCTTTGATTTAGTAAATTATAATATTTAAATATATAATATTATTTATAATATTTGTTATATAAAACGTTTTTTATATATTAATTTTAAGAAAATTATATAATAATATTTATAAAAATTTCTTTCTTATATATTATTCTAAAACATTATTATTTATAATATTTCTTATATAAAACGTTTTATATATATTAATTTTACGATAATTATATAATAATATTTATAAAAATTTCATTCTTATATATTATTTTAAAACATTTACTGTTTTTCTTTTATAGCATTTTAAAACAATTACATTTTAATATTTATAAAAATAATTTCCATGTAATTGTATTGAAAATAACTACAATAATTTTTTTAAAAACTTTTTTTCCAATTATAATTTAAATAAAATAATTATAATTTTTTTATATAAATTAGTTTTTTCCGTCGAAAAATGTCTGTCGGAAATCCCGTCGGAATAATATCCGTCGAAAAAATGTTCGTCAGAAATCCGTCATAAATTTCTGACGGGCTTTGGTCCGTCAGAAATTTCAGTCGGAAAATGTCTGTCGGAAATCTCGTCGGAATAATATCCGTCGGAAAGCCGTCGAAAAATGTCCATCCGTCTGAAATTTCTGACTGGATTTTATCCGTCAGAAATTTTCGACGTATTTTCATTTTGCGACGACCTAGATCTGACGGATAAAATCCGTCGGAAACGGCCATTTCTGACCGATTTCTGACGGATTCTTCCGTTTGTAATCAGCTGTTATTTTGTAGTGATAAAACTAGCTATGAGTTTTAATAATCGGTATTCTGAAGTTTTTGTTATCTATTGTATATAATTCTCATAATCTACTATATAAAAGCAGAAGGGCTCTCTCCTACTTCCGCCACGTCAGTACGTGAGAGAGCGCCACGTGGTACTTAGTCATATATTTTTTAAAAAGTAATTTTATTTGAATTCAATCTGAACCAAATAAATATTTTTATTTTTTTTTGCATTCATGGGGATTTGAACCCATAACACTCTCAACCAAATAAAGAGTTTTTTCCATTATGCCATGAACACTTTTTAACAAACTTCTTTAGAAACATATGATATTATCTCTATGTTTTACATATTAAATTATCAGCACTTTTTTAATTTATATCTATATCAATTATATACTTATACCTCAAACGTATAAATACAAAAAAACTTCAAAAAGATAAATTGAAAAAAAATATTATTTTTAAAAAACTTCAAAATTATAAATACAAAAGCAATTATTTTTTTTAAAACATTAACTAACATAAATAAATATTAACATATGTACAATTAATTATACATAAAAACCACTAAATTTGAATACAACTATTTAAAAATTACTATAAGTAGATAAAATTCTAATTTAATTTTTAAAATAAATAAATATATAGATCTTATATAATACATAATTTAAAATATATCATTATATTTTTTTGAGTGTCCTTATTTTCTACTATATGAAAGCTTAATGGCTGTTTACATGACATGCCACTTCAACATCTCAGAGTATGCCACATGTCATTTATTATTTAATTTAAAAAAAATTATTTTATTTATATTAAATCTGAACCAAACAAAATATTTATATCCTCTTATTTGCATTCATGCAGATTCAAACTCATAATTCTTTCAATAAAATTAGATCGTTCATTCCCATTATGTCATATGTACTCTTTGACAATCCTCTGTAAAAACTTATGATATTGTCTATATATTTTACATATTAAATTAGAAGCACTTTGAAAATTTATATGTATATCAATTATAAACTTATGCCCCAACGCATCAATAAATAAATCTTCAAAATGATAAATTGAAAAGTAATTTTTTTAAAAATAAAACGTCAAGTAATATAAATACATATTAATATAAGTACAATCAACTATACATAAAACCACTAAATTTAATTTCAACAATTTAAAAATTATTATAAGTAGATAAATTTTCATTTAATTTTTAAAAAATGAGAAATATATTAATATTATATAATACATAATTTTAAATATATCATTATATTTTTTAAGTAATTTAATCCTTATTTTCAAATAAATTACGGTAATTAAAATTTCGTATAAGTGCAAAAAAATATGATATGGAATAAATTAAAAATATCTTAAGACACAACAAAATATTCAATAAAATATCGAGAAGATAACAAATTATATTAAAAACAATACAGAAAAGAAGATAAAAATAAATAAAAATAAAAATAGATATAAAAATATACAAAATTTTAAAACATGGAAAAAAAACATGCATTTCATGAAATGATAAACTGGAAAAAATAAAAATTATTATAATATTAAGATATAGATTAATAAGAAGAGTATGAAAATTAAAGAATAAATAAAGATTCATAAAATAATGTATGAAATAAATTGCACAGATTATCAAGAAAAGAGTAAAAAATTTAAATTCTTAAAAAAAATAATAGTCAAAATATAGATTTTAAAAAAGTTTATTTAAAACTTAATTTAAAATAAAATCCGCGCATCGCGCGGGTTCTCTCCTAGTTATAAGATAATTTCAAAATAAACATCGATCTTTTTAACAATGTCAAGCAAAATAAAATGTGGTTTATTGGTTAATAATTTAATTAAAATATTCCATCCATCTGTTTCCAAATGATAGATGTTTTGAAAAAAACATTGTTTCAAAATTTAGATGTTTTTAATTTTTTAATTGTAGTTATTGGTATTTTTTTACTTAATTTATTTTATAATATTTATTATTAAAAAAAATTTAAGTAATAATTAATAAAAAATAAGATTAGAATCGTTATTTGTAATATGTGAAAAAACTAAAATATATGTTTTATAATATATGTTGTTAGCTAAAAACAGAAAGATTAAGAAAATTACTTTGTTTAAAAAATATTATTTAAAAAAAACTTAAGTAATAATTAATAAAAAATAAGATTAGAATCGTTATTTGTAAATTTTTCTTAATATGTGAAAAAACTAAATTATATGTTTTATAATATATGTTGTTAGCTAAAACCACAAAGATTAAGAAAATTACTTTGTTAAAAAAATATTATTTAAAATATAAATTAAATACAATTTAACTAATCATGAAATCATGATTGGTCACACAGTATACAATAAATGTAAAAGTTACATATAAATGTGAAAACAACTTATATATTTTCAAAAAAAAATCTTGTAAAAAAACTTATATTATAAAACAAAATTGAGTATTATTATTTAAAAACAGAGTACTTGTTTGTCCACACGCATAAATAGAGGTAAGCGCTAAGAGCACCTCCAACCCTAAGTCTCTAAAAAAGAGATTCTTATTTTTAATTTAATAATATTTTAATATAATAGAATTATCTAATTAAATTTTATTTTATTTTTAAAATCACCTCCAATCAAATGATGACAAATGGTTAGAGACAGTTTCTTACCGATTCTAAAACCTATGAAATAAGAACCAGCTCTTCTATCTCTCTTTTACTTTTTAATTTTTTTGATTTTTTTATTCTTTAAAACTTCCTTTAAAAACCTCCATTGGAGGTGCTCTAAGTGTCTTTTTGGGAGACGTAACACAATCAACAGCTGAGTTGACTTTCTTTAGCTTTTTTTTCTAGGGTTTGTGGGTTCATTGCATTATCCCAATATCATCTGATTTCATCTCATTATTCTCTTTTTTTTTTCTTGCGACTATCATCGTCATTTTGATGTTAGTCTCACCACTGTTTTAAACCTTTTTGTTTTGTTTTGTTTTGCAATAAAAAATATGGATATTCACGTGATATTCTTTTTTAAAAAGTTTTTTTTTGGGATCATTTTCTAAAAAATTATTTTGATAAGGGCTTTACATGTTTCCATTATCATAATTAAACAGAACCAACCATCTTAGTCATGGTCATCATCATCACCATCACGACCAAATTCTATATGGACCAAAACAGTTTCCTTCCACCACGTAAACTTGACCGTTTATAAAATGGAAACTAGCCTTCTCCTCTCTTCTCATATCAAAACCCATTTCTTCTCAATTCCATTAATTAATTACCATCTCCCTTAAACGGACCAAGAATAATAAACCATCATAGGTTACTCATCAAAAACAATAATATGCCTCTAAGGATCAAACCCCTATCTCTCCTCTTCCTGATCATACTCCTCATTGTTTGCTCTTCATCATTTGGTAAATATATTCCTATCCATATTTTTCATACATTCCTCTCTGCTTCATTCATAGTTGAATCGGATGCTGAAGTCTACCTTAATACCATGCATTCATTAATTATTATTACTATTGTATTGATGGACACACCGTAGAATACTATTTCCATTTTTTTTTTGAAATAATGAGTATACTATTTTCATTCTTTCTCCAAAATTAAAACACATTTACTAACTTGTTTGTGTTGCAATAAAATAATCTATTTTAATTATATAGATCATTTTTAAAAAGGTAATGTATAATCCGCTGATACAGATTTTTCTTTTAGCTATAGTGGAAGGCTCTATCCAGATCGGAGGCGCAAAGATGCACGAGAGTTTCATGCTTTACAAGGTAATGTATTTTATGTTAATATGTGCATATAAATATTATGAATGTTGTTTTGTGCCCAAATATATTGATAATAACATATATACATATGGTTATGTAATTATGAAGAGTGAGGAGATGGAAGCGAAGAAGATCATGAGCCACAGGAAGTTGATGTTCCACTCGACGACGGACTACGACGACGCAGGTCCCAACCCTAAGCACGACCCAAGAAGGAAGCCCGGAGGCAAACCTTGAATCATTCAGCACAAACTTATCTCTCTCTCTATATAAATATATATTATATATAAGCACATCATGTGCTGCACATGAACTAATATCTATATATATATATATATATATGAATGTATGTATGTATCCTCCTATTCTGACATTTTGTTTGAGGATGAGATCAGTGTACAATACCCTTCGGAAACGCTTTGTGAAAGGAGGACTAGTGACAAGATACTAAATCATTAATTAATTATTATCATCTTTTTTTGTTTTATAACATATATATATAGTCCTTATTTTCTATGTACTTCGTTATATCGGATATTAAATAAAAAGAGTGTTATGGCTATTTTTATTCAAACATAACTCGAGGAGTTTAATTTATTTTCTTTAAGAGGACTAAAATGAACCTTAGTTCCATCATCCATGAGATGACCAATATATAGAACCAAAAGCTGTACTTTATTTCATTGTCTGAAAATGCGGTAGACGCTAACTGAGTGTCCCGACAAACTTTGTAGCTCCTAGATCGATTATTAAATGTTTAAAACCGACAGTTTAATTTACTGTATGTTGTAGCTGATTAGTAAGATTCCTAACCAATTAGTTGAACGGTTAACCAAATTACAGACAATATTTAGTCTGCACAGTACGTATTCTAATTTTTATAGTATTTTACATAGTTTGTCATTTCAACCTCAAAACATATAACATTAAAATAAATTTTAAAAAAAAAAAAAAACCCAATCAAACATAAATTGTATTTATAAAGACATATGTCAAAAGCGCATCTGGTGTAGTGGTATCATAGTACCCTCCCACGGTACTGACCAGGGTTCGATTCCCTGGATGCGCATTCTTTCTAAAATCTTTTCTGAATTCTAGTTTTATAATTTATTTTCTGACATCGGCAGTTGCGACCTTTCTTTATTTGTACTGCTAGTATACATATTGTCAATGCGTAGAGACTAGAAAGCGACCTTAGCTTTTATTTCGGCTGTTAAAAGATATCTGTAACACATAAATATATGCGTATGTAAATTATCGAAAGAACAGAGAAAAGCCTTTTGTTTGGTTACAGAATTTACAGGAATAAAATTATACAACCTCATAACTCTCCTGAGTCCTATCCTTCAAACCTTTACGTACATTGTTCATACATTCTTTGTGTCAAATCTCAATTCCTTACATTGTATATAATACATCAAAACAAAGCCTTTTCTCTTATTCTCTACCTGCAACCCAAGACGAGTCTTCCTTCTTCGTTTATTGTCTCGTTCCTACAGATTTTCTGAAGGTCTATGTAACCAATGATCGTGTCCTCAAAGACCACATCCTCCAGATTTGCCTCTTCGAATGTCGAACCGGATAACACCGTGTTCTTGAACACCGCTCCTTTCAGATCCGATTTCCCGAAATTCACCCGATCAATAACAGCGTTCGAGAAATTCACCCCTGCAACATCGAACTATAAAGCTATATGTTTTCTAGATTTTAACGGCTACACATAAGACTGTTGTAGTTTTACCTTTGAAGCTTGCTCCTACGGCATAAGCTTTCGACATAACTACTTCAGTCATATCTGCGCCATCAAACTTGGCTCCTGACATCAAGGCAGCAGAGAGAGTCTTGCCTTTGAGATTGGATTGATCGTTTGTGTAGTCGCAGAACCTAAGATCGAGCGGTTTGTCATAGACTCCATTTGCCTGACCTATCGTGTTACCAACAAATGCTTGTTCACACCGGTTTGGATCTGTTGAAAGCGGAGGAAGTCTCTGTAAACAAACCATCATTCAGTTCTTGAAATTTCAAAACACCCATCTTTCTTTAACCGTCTTTAAGCATTTCGTAAGCTTTATAATTGGTTTCATGATTGGATTCAGCACATAATTACTATGTAGAAAATAAAACTCCAATGACAATGCTAACATGATAGATTAAGTGAGACATAGTTCTTATGCATACACATAGCCATAATATTGTTCAAAAGAGAAGAAAACATGATGTCACTGACCTGATTAGCAGCAATTACAGGAGAAGCCATTGTAAGAGAGCAAGCAGAAAGAACGGCGCAAGCGATACATCCAAGCTCCTTCACAGGAAACAAACTCTTCTTGAATCCTCGGCCATCGTCTCCGTTATCTCCAGCTGAGAGAGCATAATGCAAATCACAAAAACGTCATTCACATTCATTACTTTTTAGCTTTCTCTAAAAACCACGATTTTTGACATAATCATCACAAGAGCTATATACGACTCTTCACTATGAGAATCAAATCATGTAAAGTTTATTAGCAAATTCTGGGTCTGAGACCGAAGATAAACCCAGTTTCAGTCTCCGATAAAGCTTACAGATACTTGAAACTACTGAAATTTCTGGGAATCGGAAGAATCGCAAAACCTAGAAGTAGCAGAAACATCTGAAAAAAACAAATCAATCAATCGCAGCGAAAACTAAGGCATTTACCTGAGCAATGTACAGTTACAAAAGACCTCGGCTCCGTCAAAGCGGAACGTCGGATCCTACCGGAGAAATACGGCGTAGAGAGACTATTCCTGGTGAACTGAACCGGAAGCGAAGCCATGGCTGTTGAGATTCTGAGCTTTGCCTTCTGATTTCATTGATAACCGCGTGTTATCAGTTCGTTATGGATCATGCCTATGACGTGGCATATTACTATTTGGGCCGGATTATAATTGGGCCGATAACTATAATAATTTGTTATTTTCTTTTCCGGTTTTCAATTTAATATCAACAAGCCAATACAAATGTTTCTTTTTCCTTTCAAGCAAATTTTTACCAGTACATGAAAAAATGAAACCGTGGGGGTGTACAGTAATAAAAACTCTCTAAATTAATACTGTTACTATGATATTTCATTATGAAATAGATAGACTAATTAATTATTAAATTATTATTTTTGTCTTGAGAGTACTACTAGTATCCAACAACACTTTAATTATTAAATTTTTTTAACTAGACGTATAGTTGAGTAAATAGTTTTAGTTATGTTTATGTATTTATATCATTGATGACTTTATAAGATTGTTAGGGCCATATAGTGATTTTTTGAAAAAAAAACAAATATTAACTTATCGATATTTGTTAATGTCAGTTGAGATCAGAAATATATATACTAATTTATCATACTAATAATTCAAAAAGGTTTTTGCTGTATACAACAAAAAAATTTACAAATACAAAGTGGAAACCTTTTTGAATTATTAGTATGATAAATTACTATAAAATAATCACTATAAAATCACTATAATAAGTGGAAATCAAATCTAAATAAGCTAATATAATAATAAACTCATCTACACGTTAGAATCAAATTACACCGAATAAACGAAATAGTAACAAAACAAAACCTTTTTCACTACCGTTAGAATTATTATTTTTCCCCCAAATCAAAGCCCCCTCAAAAAAAGAGGATCAAAGAAAAGATATCAATGGAGGAGGATCTTCTTTATTGTGGAAGGTAACATCAACATCTTTCTCCTTCAACCACTCCTTTCCATGATCACTTGCCTCTTCGTTGGACCCCACAATCGCCTGTCAAATTTTCAGACAGATCCGTACTCTTTGAAACCATCTCCAACCGCCACTTACTGCCAAATAAAGAAACATCTGTTCCTTATCATCTCCTGCGTCTACATCAACCCCATGAGCAGAGCAATCTCCCACTGACCCTTTCTTGAAAGATTTCTACAGGATCATAATCAGGACGACTTCAACACATACATTTTCTGAAATCTACTTTTTTGACTCTTGTAACAATAGCATAAATCATCAGAATTGGTTTTTTTTGGACCCACCACCATGTAGACCTGCCACAGAAGCATGTGCCTGTGCCTAGCAAGAAAGGAACAATGGCATTTGATTTTGTTTTTCCCAAGTTGGGAAAAAATAAAATAAACCGGTTTTTTTTCCTCAAGTTGTAGTCACTGGCAAGCCGTAGTTCTGAAACGTTCTGATTCGTCCTTCCCAACCGCCTGTGACAATGACCATACCCCAAGCCAGAGAGCTACTGCTAGTTGCTCTCTGGTAAGAGGACTTGAGGAACTTGTAATGAGACGCAGTCATTGCGGATTTCGATAGAGGATCCGCGGGTAGGTTTTCCTCAGGCCATGTAGCGCTTCCTTTGGAAATCGACCCAGGGACGAATCCTTCGTTGAGGGATAAGCAAGAGGGCGAAGAGAAAGGGAGAGTTGTGTTGTGGTCTGAGAATCCACACCAGGTTGCTGCAACGGATGCGTTGGTCGAGAAACGTTCGAAAGATCGAATCTTTTTGGTTTGGGAAGAAGAAGAAGAATCCGGTTCTTCCTCATTGCTCCATATATATACATTGGAGTCCTCACAAGCTGAAACTATGTGCTTTCCGTCAGACGTGAGAGACGCTGATGAGAGGCTTCTCGTCTTACAAACGCCTGAAGATTAACAAAAAAAAAAAAACAGAAATGAGCTTAGTTTAAGATTCATCATAGAGATATACAAATAGAAAATGAAAGTTGAAGGTACAGAAGAAGTAACATACCTTTGTATTTTTTTACTACATTGTTGCCTTGGAGGATTCTGACTTTGGAATCTGCGGAAACAACCAGGACTTTGCTCGGGTCTTGTGGTAAGAACTGGAAAAAAACATGCATATCGGTTTGTTAAAATCTCACAATGTCAAGAGAAGTAATCAAAGCATCAAGACCAGTTTTTAATACCTGAAAACCAGTTATCCGTTTATTTGAAGACTTCTTTTTGTTATGCAAATGTATCTGAGAGTCCAGTTCTAAATATTCTCCATTCATGTTAAAGAATCTGCAACTTCCGGTCAGAGAACCGATGATTCCTCCCTGTCCATCGGGGCGATAGCACACCGAGGATATAATGTCTTTGAGATCAGCCCAATCAACAACGTTGCAACCAGAAATGTTCCAAATCCGAACTTTTCCATCAATTGAACCACTCATGAAGCAATTCTCATTTACCGGGTTGAACTGAACAGAGGTTACTGCAAGAAAAAAAAGAAAGTTGCAGGCAACAGATATAAATGTCAGACCAATGTAGTAACTGAGATAAACAAAAATGTAATCATCAAGAAGAAGAAGAAGAAGAAGAAGAAGAAGCATACCATAACTATTGTGAGCGAAAACTCCAAGACAATCATTGCTACCAACTTTCCATAGCCGAACAGTTTTATCCATTGACGCCGAGAGAAGATACTACACCATTGAAAAATGCCTCAGTTTTTTTGACCTCCATTAAAGTAAACAAGGAAATGCAAAAGATTTCGAAAGCTTACATTATCCTTTGACCATGAGATGTCCAAGACTTCACCAGTGTGGCCGCGGAATTCGAATAACGGTTTTTCCATTATCCGGAAAACTTTAGAAGGGAAGACGACGCAGGATGAGTCAGATGTTTTCCTGAAACTTTCTGTAGTCTTGTTTGGTTTCTCCTCATCCAACAAAACCGGTTTCAACTGTGAAAGATCGTTTACCTCAAAGTACATACACGAAGGGTTTAACTCGTTAAGGCAATCCCTTCTTAGCCTAGACCTCTTATCCTCGATGACTTTCCACACGCGCACGATCCCATCTTCACCAGAGCTCGCAAGATACTTGCCATCGCCGCTGAATTTCATAGCCAAGATGGAACCGTTGTGTGCTTTAATGTCTTGAATCTGATAAAGAGCTGAAAGCTCCTTTGCCTGTTTCTTACAATGCTTGACCTTAACTCTTGAAATCACATCACCATAGCCAGAAGAAGCTCTGGTTCGACCACCAGATTCGACCTTAGTATCCGCGGTACACCCCATAGACCGCAGCCTCGTGAACCATCCTTTCTTGAAACTCGTGATCAGACCCGCGGCATTGCTCTGCTTCTCTGTTTCCTTCATCTGGCAACACCTGGAGTTAGAACATGATGCCATCGAAGAGCTCTGCCTTCTCGTTACATCGCATCCACCGACGTTTTTGTCCACCCTCAGAGACAATTCCTCAGAAGAAACTTCCACGCTTGAGCCAGAAGAAGATACCTGACTATAGGAACTGCTGAAACCTCCAGATCTCTGAGAAGTCTCTTGAGCTCCTCCATCGAAACCGGATTCAACATCCAAATTCTTGGACTGTACAAGATCTTCTTCGACTCCCATCCACTCCAAGAACTTCTTCCGCCGCTCCACCACACTTCCAGATGAATCATTCCACACATGGAAACCGAAACCACTTGGATTTGATGCCATCATCTCTTCCTTGGCATCGAAGAACAGCGAATCTTCCTCTTGAGATAAGTAATCCATTATTCCTTGAGCGTTTCTCAATCCATGAAAGCCAGCTTAAAGAAGAAGAATGCTTTCTTTTTCTCTCAAAAGAGGAATTCCCCCAACTGCCAGTTTTGCTTCCAACCAAGCAACCTACAATAGCTTTTATATATATAAAAAACAAAAAAATTTAGTAATAATATTAAAAAAAAAATATCGAAGAAAGTTTACAAAATAAGCAATCACAGAGTCCGAGAAACAAGTTTAAAAATAAATCAAGAGTTAAACATCAATCTCAATCCAAAACCCATTGAATCTAGTCTCTATCTCTCTCAGAGGCATTTGCACAAACAACTTATGTGGTCGATCAATGTGTAAGCAACAAACCCCATCAAACGAGAAGGAGAAAAAAAAGGGGTTTCAGCACACAGAGAAGCTGAATTAGCACTAGAAAGTGGAAAGATCTCATTTTTAGTTCCTAAGAAACAAATCCGCAACATGAAATGCGTAAGCACGAGCATCATCGATCAAAGTAAAATTAAATTTTTTTAAAAAATTGCATACATGGGTTGGTTCGTCTTCACTTGGTTTCTTCGAAATTGGAACAAACACATCCCTAAGAAGTCGCAGTGAGTCTTCTTCACACATAGACCATTCAAATCTCTCTCTCTACCGTGAAGAGACCAAACCAGAGAGAGTTAAAATGGGCAAAAAAAAAAAAAGTACAAGAGATGAATAATTATTTAATTAAAAAAAAAAGGACGGATCAAAGGTTTTATTGAAATCCGTGAAGAAAGAGACAATTGGGAAGAAGATGGATTGTCCGAAGGGAATAGAGTTTTTTGGAAGAGGCACGAATCTTTGTGTGACCGTTTGCCAAGCCTTTTATTTAACCTCTCTGTCTTTATTTAAATTTATTTTATTTTTTTTCTTAATTATTCGGTAAATAATCTTACTGTATTAAGTAGTATTAACCACACGAGCATATTTCCCCCCTTAATGTATTAAGTATAAATATATTTAATTTCCCCATTTATTGTTATCATTTTATTTGATCCCCGTGCTAATAATAAATTGACAACAAATTCAGTAATAAATTACAATTAGCACATGTTTCCTTCTCTGTCTATAATCATCATCATCATTTCATAAAAAGATTTCGTTTAACCAAAAAAAATAGTTTTGTAAATACGTAATCTGTTTATAATCGTATACGTAAAACTATTTTTATTTTTATTTTGTTAAAACGAAATCTTTTTATGAAATGATGATGATGATGATATTATTCTTAGATTTTATTCGTCTTCATCTGCATTTGATTTTTTTTTTTCGTTTCTTTACGTGGTTACTACCGGCAAAGGAAGACTTATCGAGTAGGTGATACTAATCATCAAAATAGATTTCCTAATTACATCCATCAGTCTCGTCTTCTGATTATATTTACTTTCAATCAATGAATTATATTCGTTATGCGCGTAGATTCCTATTTAATTTTTGTAACTTTTTAAATATTTGTGGTACATGCTTTGTTGGAGCCCACATATCTGCATGATGACTACGCGGCATGTTCCCCATTCGCTTTGCCTTTGATCAGATTCGAACTATAATCCTTTGATCTCAATTATCTGTCACATTAACAACTTAGTTTCCAGTTGTTTGATACCTTAATTATTCGTTTTAACCTCTTTTTAACCTATGAGTTCCTTCTTTTTAACCTCTTTTTTTATTTGCCTCTTACTACTCTCTATGATTGTTTGGCAGCACACATACGTGGAATGAATATTTGTTACTCTTTTGTCATAATCATAGAAATTTTGATTGCAATAAATGGTATGATTTTTTTGATTCAAGTTCTAAGGGAGAATTGGATAAACAACATAAATTTGAACACAAATTAAGAAATCAGCATATTTTTATAAAAGTATAAACATGAAACTATTTTACCACCAAAATAGATAAATTTATCCCCACACGTTTTCTTATCCCTTCTCTTTCTCTCCGTTTCACCTTTTTTATCTATCTCTCTACCTCATCGTCTTCTTCATTTCTACACCCTCTCTCCTAATCCCTCTTTCTCTCTTAATCATCAACAATAGCTGCAAACATAACAACATCAAAATGATCAATTTATTGGGATTAACCTCATCTATCTTAATCTCTAGCCACCACGAATCACAATCGCACAACCGCGTCGATGCACCACACCTCCTCCTCAGGCGGAGATTCCTCCCTCTACCCAAGTCGCTCAGATCTGCCTGCGTCTTTTTCCATGTGTCTTTCTCCACCATATTTGTCAAATTATGTAAATATTTCATATTTCAATTTATTCTATAAATAAATATATACATGTACATATCGTATTAGACATCTACATATATACATATCTATTACATAACTCAATATTTACTCTATAAATAAATATGTATATGTACATATCATATTTAGGCATCTATAAATAAATATATATACACACATTGTTATATACATTTATATATATATAATTTTTTCATAACTCAATATTACTGTATAGATAAATATGTATACGTACTTATCATACTAGACATCTACATATCTACAATATAACATCTACATATCTACAATATTGAGAGATAATATTTTATTTAGACATATATATATGCAAAACACGCATACTATATTGTAGATATATATATAAAATTATTGAGTTTTGTTCAATTTCTCATTCATCTTAAATTCTAATGATGAAAATTAAACTCAGACATTTATTTTTCGACGAGTTACTTCATTTAATATGAAAGTTAATGTGCAAGTTGATGGCAGTAAAATGATAGATGCCGGACACATTTAAACAACGTCTCTCACGCGCAATTCAATGGCATGGAGGATAATTTTGATTTTAAAATCTGGACTCTTCGGTACCCTTATATTGTTTACTAAAACGATTCCACTCATAGTCACATTCCTAATTTATTTATCAAACTTAGCTTCTGAGCAAATTGACCCTTCCTTTAATAACATCAGATATAAAAGTTGGAGAAATCAGTAATGATCTATATAATAAAATACAAGATTTGATTCGGTTTTATGGAAAATTAAATTCCAACTTGAAAGAGTTTTGTTCCCGGTTTAGAAATCTTAATCTATGATTAAAAATTATCCTGTTCGACTTGGATCGATAGTAATGTTGATGCGATCCCTCTTATTTATACCATCATAGTTTTATTTCTTCATTTTTGTTTTTGTTAAATTTCTTTAATGTGTACGTTTAATTACCATAACAATCCAATCAAAGTAAATGTATCTGCCAAAAAGGCAAAAACATACATCATTTAGATGGTCCAAATTAAATAGAAATAAGTCCGACAAGATTAAAACGAGTTGTACTATATTAACCAGAATATATTGAGTTTTTAAATAAGATATATTAATTATATCAACATAATTTGCTACTTAAGGCCGTCATGGCTGAGCAAAGTATGTCTTCCTGTTTAAGCAAGTAGAAATTAATAATGCAATAATAATGTAGTGATAAAATACTGCCTTTCGAGTTGCAAAGGCAGATTACCTGGATTCATGCAGGCTTGTATTGTAAAGAGAATAATATATGTTGTCCCATTTATATTTTTGTAACTTTTTATTTCGAGTCTTATTTTTTTTTTTTGTTACTTATATATCGGTTAAACAAAAGATCTTCAAGATTTGTTTTGATAAAAATGATGTTATTATACATGCATCATTATATTATACATACACTATGTGCAACTTGGTTTTCTTCTCCTATTTTCATCTTCATCCAAAACTCTTATCGGTGTTAAACATATCTAAAACCCTATTTTTACAACCACTTTATTATTTTGTTTTGTGACATCTACTATATTGATTTTACCTTCAAAACATTGCATAAACGACAACTACATGAAATAATTTAATCAAAGAAACGAATGTTAATGATATTATTCAGCAGAAAATCTTACTTGCTACCATTTTTTTTTTTTTGATAATCGATTCCAAATAGATACAAATTATGTGCTTAGCTATCAATTTTATGATAAAACTCCAAAATGCACCACACATAGTCCAATATACTGTTTTCGGTGATGGGCATATATTTTCAAATTCTGATATCAAATATAATATATTGGAATATGAATTATAAACAATTATTCTTTCGTCTTGAAACCAAACTACTAGTGCTACCTTCAATTTCGAAACCCTCTTCAACGTATTAATTCCACGATAATTTTATTGGCGGTCATTGTTTGCACAGTAAATCTGTTAATTTTGTTCCCAACATCGAAAAACCACCTAACAATTACATGACCATCTATTATCATTATTTTAAAAATAAATATATTAATTATACACTTTTGAGAAAGTCTATGGAACTTCACACCTTTTATTCCGATTATTTACAGTTTTATAAAAAGTAAATAGAAATTAACAAAAATTCAGAAAGAGTACTTTTTAAAAAATAGTTTGTTTTCTAATGGTATTTTTTAAAAACATTACACAAAATAACATTAAATATTTTTTCCAATTTTAATTAGCTAAAATTTGGGTATATGTTTTATATAATAATCATCTAGGATATGCGTTTCTTTTATACACTCTCATGTATTTGGATTTTCTCTCTTTTTATGTTTATTTTTATCAATTTTTTTTTTAATTGTGTAGTAGCTTTTATTCGTGTTTGTGTCTCTTGTTGTGTTTTAGACGTTTTTAAAATTCCTAAGCTAGCTAGTGTTCAGTGTATTTGGATTTTAGAGTCTTTTGGTTGAGTTTCAAGTTATAAATGTGGAGAGGAATACACTTGGAGACTTGGTATGAAGGATTGCATCGGGGAGAAAAAAAAAAGAGCTTCTAGAGTAGACTTGATCGATCAACATTGTTCCAAACCACTCGAAAATTTGTCGCAGCAGACATGATCGGTCATGTTGACCTAGCAACCCAATTTTTCAAAATGTTATTTTCTTAGAATTTCAAGATTCGACTCGGTTTGTGTCGAGTCCATCTGGTCTGAATCAAAATATATATTTAATATCTTTTTAAGATTTCTAAGCCTAATTTTCATTTTTAAGTTGTTCTAAAAGACCATTGCTCTTACTTTGTTCATGAATATTTTATCATTCTAGTTCTCTAGTGAAGATTTGTTATCATCCTTTTTGTATCTTTTAACTTATTTATGTCTTGTGTCCATCTTTGTTGTTTGCTTGTTTTGAAAGTATGTATGAATGAGTAGTCTAATTATTGGATTAAAAGTTTGGTAGATTAGGATAAATTGATGGTTGATTTGTGATGTTTAGGGTGGGGTTTTTATAGGTTTATTCATTTGATAAGTTCTTAATGTTAGATTAGATATGCCATTAATGCTAATTTTAAATATGTTTTTTCTTTCTTAACCAATGGAATGTAACAGTAGTGATTCGTGAACTAAATGGATTGCTTGTTAATGCTCATTCATTTTGTTTAACTGGTGAGTAGTATTAAGTAATTACTAGGGGTTTTCCGCGCTACGCGCAGATTATTTTTATTAACATTAGATTATTATTTAAGTTATATAATTTTTTAACTTTAATTTGATCTTTTAAATATAATATTTTATTTACAATATAGTTTTCATGTGAGTTTATACATCTTGAATATTTTAATATATCCGAAAAATATATTATGATTTAACTAAAAAGTTTGACAAAGTGAATATGTCAAAATTAATTTTTAAGATAAAATTTGAAATGTGTATGGAAACATATTGTTGTTCACCAACTTTCAAATATTATTGAAATTGTTTTTTTTAACTGAATTTGGTATATGATTGAACTCAACAACTATAAGTTTTCTATTTTTTTAATCGAATTTTTTTTTTCATTTTAAATAAAAATGAAAGAACTTATCAAACATATGATCATCACCAACTCAAGCACCTCATTGTATATGTCAAAATTAAATTTTAAGCTAAAACTTGAAATACGTATTGAAACTCATTGTTGTTCACCAGCTTTCAAAATATTATTAAAATTATTTTTGTTTTAACTGATTTCGGTATATGGTTGAACTCATAAACTTTAAGTTTTCTTTTTCTTTAATCGAAAACAATTTTTCATTTTAAATTGAAAATAAAATAATTTTTCAAACATATAATCGTCAGCTCAAGCACATCATTGTTCTAATTAACTTTTATTTCCTTTTATTATTTTAGTGTTCATGTAGTGTTCTTGTTTTTCAATAGCAGCCCCAAACTCTACATATAATTTTTCTCTTTCTCTAATCAAAAACAAATTTTTATTTTTTGAAAACGAAATAACTTATCAAACTTATGGTCGCCAACTCAAGTACCACATTGTTCTAAATAATTTTGTTTCCCTTTATTCCGATCGTGTTCGTGTAGTATTTTTTTTTATTAGCAGCCCCAAACCTCACATAAAATTTTTCTATTTTTTCAATCGAAAAGAAATTTTTATTTTAAATTAAAAACGAAATAACTTATCAAACATATGATCGCCAAATCAAACACTTCATTGTTCTTATTAATTTTTGGTTCCTTTTATTCTGATCGAGTTCGTGTAGTATTTTTTTCTTTCATTAGCGGCCCGAGACTTCACAAATATATTTTCTCTTTTTTTAATCGAAAATAATTTTCATTTTAAATTGAAAACGAAATAACTTATCAAACATATGATCGCCAACTCAAGCACCTCATTGTTCTAATTAATTTTTGTTTCCTTTTATTCTAATCGTGTAGTGTCGTCCTTTTTTCATTAGCAACTCCAAATAAAAAAAATTATATATACTAATAGATTATTATTATCATTAGCGAGGTAATATTGATTTACAAAAAGAAGAAGTATGTAGAATTTCTTAGAACTTAGAAGGCGTAGAAGCTTCCTTTGCATTTGACATATAATTAATTTTGGACATTTTTCTTACATTACACATGTTTTAATGAGACTTTTGTAATTATATTAATAATCTATTTTAAAATATTTTCTAAAGAGATTTTTAACAAAACAAAAAAAAGCATATTAGGTTTGCTCACGTGGCGAGTTTGTAAGTTTTTCCTATGTGGATGGCTTTAAGAGCCCACAATAGTTTTTGTTTCCTTTTATTCGGATCTTGTTCGTGTAGTATGTTTTTTTCTTTAATTAGCACCCCCAAACTTCACTTATAAGTTTTCTCTTTCTTTAATCCAAAACAGTTTTTCATTTTTAAAAAGGAAATAACTTATGAAGCATATGATTGCTAGCTCAAGCATCTCATTGTTCTAATTAATTTTTGTGCCTTTTTATTATGATGGTGTTCATGTAGTTTTTTTTCTTTTATTAGCAACCCAAATAAAAAATATATATATAATAATAGATTATTATTATCATTAGCCTGTTAGTATCGATTCACAAAAAGAAGAAGTATGTGGAGTTTCTTAGAATTTAGAAGACGTAGAAGCTTCCTTTGCGTTTGTCATATAATTTAATTTAAATTTGTTTCTTACATTACACATATGTTTTAATGAGCTTTTTATAATTATATTAATAATATATATTAGATTTTCATAAGAGTTTTTTAAAACTAAAATCATATTACGTTTGCTGACGTGGCGAGTTTGTGGAGTTTTTATTATTATAAATATTTGGTTTTTATTTAAGTTAGATTGATTTTTAATTTTAATTTGTTAGTTCAGCTCTAAGAAAGTTTTCTAGAAATCAAAGAAGTAGAACTTTAAAAATGTTGATGTGGCAGAAGGAGAGAATAGTTTAAAAAGCTGATGTGGAAAGCCTATGGAACCCCAAACTTCTTTTTTTCATTTAGTATAGATAGATAGATATAGTGTCATGGAAATAGATTGTTTAGTTTACATTTTTAGTTTCTTTAATTGTCTAGTATTAATGGTCAATGTCTTGTACTTTTAATTTCTTACTCCCTCTGTTTTACAAAAAATGTCACTTTGAAGGTTTTCACACATATTAAAAAAACCATAAAAAGTTCTATTTTACCTTTTATTAATACTCTAAATAAATTTATTTCTTTTGTTAATACAATAAATGAATAGGGTTAAAACTGGATTTTTATTCAAATTTCTGCATTGAAAATATAAAACGACACTCTTTGTGAAACAAAAATAAAATCTTAAAACGACACTCTTTGTGAAACGGAGAGAGTATATATCTAGTTGTATTGCCTGGAATTACTGTCGTTTAGCTTTAATTCAACAAATTTCATCGCTTTCGATTAGTTTGGATCTCGTATACTTTGTTAGTATCTAATTCCTTATTTTTTTGTAGAATTCAATCCCATATTTAAATTTATCGAATAAAGAAGCGAGCTATATCATACGTTGCCAAAATTCAAATATTTCGATCGTTTAAGAGCTAGTGGTTATTAATTAATCAAGGAAAACTGTGAGCTTATCTTTTTGTTACTAAACGGAGAAACATGTTGGCCTAGTGACAGGCATCAAATTTTCATCCAACCGTATCTTTTTTACTTGGACACAAATTCTTTAGTTTTTTTAAAAATATTTTCTTACACAAATTCTTTAGTTTAGCTAAACTTATCTCCTTGTTAAATTAAGAGAAACTTTTGTTCAAGTGAAAAAAAGAATCGTTCGTCCAAGTAGAAAAAGAATTGGTATTAATTTGTCAGTAATATGTAGCATCTATAATGTGCTGATGTGGCTTGCCAGCTATGCTATAAATAATTGATTTACTTGCAAAAAAACAACAGTTTAAATTATATAGATAAAAAGCGCACGACCACCGATCTTAGGTATATTTATTATTATAGGATTTCTACAGTTATATATATTTGCTTATTGGTAGTATATCGAGTAAAATAAATTATTTAAAAAAAAAAGATACGGTTCATAGAATGGCCACTTCATTGCTTTGGTTGTTGAAACGTTGATATTCTTCCTTCATGTTCATCAAACCCAACCAGATTCTCCTAACCTTACCAGCTTCATTATTACCTCATTATAGTTATGTCTAGACCTAGTTTCACTTTTATAATCCATTTTAAAATTTTGTTTCTTTCGTTAGAAATAAGTTATAAAAGTTAAGATTTTAATTAAGATCATTGCTTATGATTTATCAACGTGAATAAATCACAAAGATATCATTGAGTAGCTTCATTGAAGTTTCCAATTTGTCTTCTAGCTGTTTCTATGAAAATTTATAACTAACAGTTTTATTTCTATTTATGTTTTGTGTTTAAAGGATGACTTAACACATTTTACAATATTTAAATAGATATGTGGATCTATATATGTTCATCAACCACCATAATAAATAAATAGAAGGAAGAGTAATGCTGCGATCAAAATGGAAGATGTAATAAAATTGTATATATTATATGATTTCGGAGTTTCGGTCTTTAAAATGTTTTGAACAAAATGAGTCAAGGGGTGATTAACCGTAATCCACTCTGCCGACATATTAAATAAGACTAATAAAATATTAAAAGCAATGCGTAATTAACTCGCCATCGCATTATATTAATGATAGATATATTTATTTATATACAAGAGGAATATTCTTGCAGCCTAAAAAAATCTAAATTTTGTAGGGATAAACTAAGACAGATTTTCTGATTAGTAATTATAAATTACAATATGCTCTTGTCATCTAAACATAATTTACAAATTTAGGTATTAGTAATAACAGTACTAACCATATAGTAATGACAGTAATTGATAAATCTACATGTCATGCTAGTATGCGACCCTTACTCGGAAGATTGGTTAATATGTTAATTCATATGTAGGCATATATAATTGATATAATCCATTAGATAACCAAAGGTCCAAAGCTTTATCAGAAAATAGTTTCTTAGATGTGATTGTATTTGAAATATAATCTAATTAACTTAACATAGAAAAATATACAACATCTATGTCAATGAAACTGATGGAATATGGTTTGTACGACATTAGTTGGTTAATAATGAGTTTTTCATCATTTTTTATACAAAATAACCCCATATCAGGAATAGAACCATACAAATCTTAAGAATTCACGGTTAGCTACTAACCAGTGAAATAATGTGGCTCTCACATCCAATATTGATTTACGAATTTCTTGGACGATTGATCCCATAGAATTAACTCGTAAAAACTGATGCACAAAAAAAGTGGTGTTATATATCATGTATGCAAATTGATATTTTGTTTCTAAGTTCGTTATTTTTAATGGATGATAAAAATTTATAATATCAACTCAGGCTAGCAAACCCAAAAATAACAGTTGTCAGATAAATAATATATTAATATATGTACAATCATTAATGCTTTTTGTACTTAACAAATGATCGTTGTTATTTTATGAAAGTTTGTAACGACTTTTTAAATAAATTTAGACTAACTCTATAAATTTTAGTAGCCATGGGAACATAGTGTGGGATGTAATCCGTTTACATACTATTACATAATTGTTGTTTACGTAAAAAATTACAAATGCATGTATATGATTACGTAGGCGCATACGTGCTGTGTTGTCTTTTCTCCGACGTGGTTAAAAACTTACCGACGTGTTCACTTGCGATATTGACTCAAAGAATAGCATCTTAATTAGTTTCTCTTGTACGGATTTATTCAACATAATTTTGGACCCACTAGATAATACATTTACAATGGATTTAAACCCAAAAAAATACAATTACAATGGACCCGTAGCAGACTAGCATCTAGCCATTCGTGAATGAAGAATTGAAGATTAACACGATAAGTATGCATTTTATACATACGTGTATTTGGGTGTCGGTGTATGTGATTTATATAGTCAAAAGTTGACTTTGGAGTTTGGGAGATGTAACATGGAGATTCACTAGTTTCTATGTTGACGATAGTGCCACACATCAATTTTATGATATCGAAAGAAGACTACAAGTTGTTAAACAATAGATGTCAAAGAGGATAAAGCATTTATTTATAATGTAGGAATTAGGAAAGCAATCAGGCTACAAACAAATAATAACAATAATAATAAAAAGAAAAATTAGCGACCGCGTTGACAAGTATGTGAATAATTAATGTAAATTGGGTCAGCGGTTAATTGACTCCCTTTTTGATGGAACGTCCCAGAGTTCGAGACGCTTCATGTGATTGTGTGGTTTATTACGCATGTACACTTATAAAAGAAAAAAAAATTTGGTGAAATCGTCATCGTCTGGTTATAAAAAAAATCGTTATCGTTATTCCATAATAAAATAGTAACGTGCTTGTAGTTACGTATATGTATGTATACGTGTGACTGTTTTACTTGTTCTTACCCGGGATGTGGACACATTAGATATATCTAACTCATGTAATATATAGATGTACTGTATCTTAATTCTTACACATATAACTAATTAAACTACGTAACCAGAAATGGTGAAGATATTATAACTCGATCAAACCAAATCAAATTGAGCATAAATTTAAACTAAGATCAACCAAACCAAATTTTAAAATTAAATTCACTCGAAGTAAAATCCAACCCTTACAAGATATTGTTATGATTCTACATATTTGGATATCTATTTTATTGTAAACTTTAGTGCCTTATTTTCAATGGAGACAAAAATATAGAAGAACCTATCATACAAATGCTTACCTCATAAAGGCACATCAACAGTGTTTTGTGGGTCTGTGACCAATCCTGCATATATTAGCTCTTATCATCATTATAATATATATATGATGGGTCTTTTTCGTGCTGAAATTATATATTATAGGGTTGAGAGTAGCCTTGAGAGAAATATATGTATATGTAACAAGTGTTTTGGAAGAATATCCGATAAAATTACAACGATACATATATAGAAAAATGAATATATTTAATATTTTATTATTAGTTCACCTCGGTTCATCAACAATTTCCGATAATCTGAAGGTTATACCAAAATAACTTTTTTTTCTTTGATAAAAAACCAAAATAAAAGTTTTAACATTGCAATTTAGTTTTCGTATAATTTCATGTTTTTCTTAAACGTATTTTTATTGAACTCGGTCATTTGTTTATGGATATGTAATTTGACCTAAGAAAAGGAGATCACTCCCGAACCACATTAAGCTAAAGAAAGCGAGATGTTTGTCAGAGTTAGTTGTTGGAGGCTGACGATCATTTGTGTTCGATGAGTGTCCTTACTTAATTTTCTACGGTTTTCTATTAGATTAGAATTTGAGTTTAAACAAAAAAAGGTTAAGGGTAAGAAGATAAATAAAACAGAGTTTAAAAAAAGAAGAAAAAAAAGACTACTAAATATTAATATACTGTATATGGTTTGTTCACAGTTCTTGTAACGTTGTTGTCAAAAAAAAAAAAGTTCTTGTAACGTTAAACAGAGAATGAGCCGCGTAGTCTTAAGCTTTGGTCAACGACATCGAATAGACTCCTTCCACCTTTATTTTTTGTTTTTGCTTAAATAGTGAGATTATTTTAAAGGCGATTTAGTGGCAAATTGGACGATGTCATCATACTAAGTTAAATACATGCTTGATCGGTTTACTCGGTGGGATAATGACGATTCCAAGGACCTTTTGTTGCTTTGAGTAGATGTATGACAATCTTGTACATATTATCTTATCATGCACCAAAATCAAGGACACTTTGTCTATATAATATTTCTTTTATGTGAGGTCAATAATATGAATACTACCAATGAACAATGACCGTGTAGATTGTGTTGTAAGAACAATAACTATCAAATTTCAAATTATTGTTTGACGCGACTCCCTCGAGATGATTAGCTCTAAACAGAAAAGTCACAATTTATTTCGAGTTTAAATTAACCTAATTTCTGTTAAATAATATAAATATTTATTTCATCTAACTTAGATATTGACAAATACACCGTAACTTTTAGTAGGGGGGTAAGGTTTTGGATTTGAGTTATTTTAGTTATTTGAGTTAATAAATCTTGTAAGAAAAGAAAAAACAAATCCTGAGTTTCTTTAAATCTTTAAAGTTTGATCTATGGTTTTCTGTGCATCTTTGATATAGACCAATACCACCACCATATCATGGTATGATCATGCGTATTCTTTTGTTGCTTTTAATAATTATATTTATATCTAAAAATACTTATGTCTTTTTTTGGTCGAATAAATACGTATGTACTATGATTAGGAAAATTAGAAATAATAATCATTGTTTCTATTTAACGTAAACAAAAAGCTGAACTGTTAGAATTTTTAGGGTTTCCATGGATTATCCAACAAATCCAAATGAATTAACGTAAATTTATATAAATTATTAAGATTAATTGGTATGATAATTCAAATTCAACTCAAATATGACGTTTTCGGTTGGAATGTATTGAGCAATCCAACACGAATTGATCGCTTCTGCTTTTAGTGAGCAACACAATATCGTAGAGTAGAATTTGGAAAAAAACAAAAATCTATCGCTCAATCTATATATTGTCTACGATGGAAAGTAGGTTTAAATTGAAAATGTTAAGAAGTTTTCGCATTGATGGAAGTTAGGTTAGAATTAAAAATGTTAAGACATTACTCAATATTAAAGCTAGACGTTTTTCGCATTGATGGAAGTTAGGTTTAAATTCAAATCGTTAGGAGACATCACTCAAATCCAAAACAACTAGACAAAAACTCTAGACAGTTGTTGAAATTAAGGAAATTAAATGGAGAAAAAGAAAAGAAGAGAAAAGCCAGCTAGGGTTTGGTCCATGTATGAGCAGTGAAAAGAGTACGTACGTAGAAGGACCACGGGATGTTATGGACTTGCGATGGTAGGAGTTAATTAGGACATACCTCGACTTAAAAACTCAAAGACAGATATATTTTGTACTGTGTTCTTTGGAATTTGAGCCTTGCCTTATTTGTTATTGTTCTCGAACCAAGCAACCTGCCTAATTTAAGAATTATTCATGTTAATTTGTAAGGCATTCATTATATAAACGATTTTGTTTTCTTTTTTTTTTGTTAAAGGGTTTTCAATATAAACGATTTTGTTTTGAGCTTTTTATTGCAATACGAGCTTTTAGTCTTGGTTTGATGTTTCGTTTGCAATAAATATGTCTTACAAATAAGTGGTGTTGGTCCAATTTTTTCATCATATAGTCGAAATCAATGATCAATTCTAGGCTTTCTAGCTATGTCTTGTAGAGGAACATAGTTTTGATCAAATTTTTTTCATATTATATTTTTACAAAGATGTACTATCTCAATAATTTTAGTTATGTTGCAAAAAATGGTTTACGAAAATAAATAAGGTTTGAATGTAATACTAGCTAAGAAATTAAACAACATCTCAGCAACAATATAGCTTAATTGGATTTTAAAAAATTAATATCAATATGAACAAAGCTCTCTCTCCTTTGCATTTGATTCTGAGACTTTGATTCGCTATATATCTACATTTGTCCAAGTTTCTTTTAATATGATTATCATTAACTCTTGTTGTTATTAATAGGTTTAGCAATTCCTCAAAACTATGTTCCTCTACAAAAACAAATGTTTTTTTGGTAACATATTTTTAAAATGAATAAAAAGAAGTTGGAGAACTTTGATTCCATCTCCATTTTTTCACTATAATTATTTACATTTGAATAAACACGACCATTCAATATAAGTATCCACCATAGTACCATACACGCAGAAATAGACTCATGATCTATTGAATATGATCCTAACTATTTAGATGATATATGCACAAGACTCGTCGTCAACGACAAATAGCCATCAATGATTAATTCCACCTGTAAAGCGAGAAACTGTATTGCTCTACAAATCGATTCTAAAATTATTTAAAAAAAAAAATCAAACAACTGGTCGATAGAGAATACGAGACGAACAAAAGAAGATTTTCATCTGATGGAGGATTTGATGACAATTATGATATAGGAACATTCTGTACGAGATATATACTCTAAAACCCATCTAATCCTGTTGATTTAAATTGACATTGTCGAAACAAAAAAAACCTTCGTTGTAAATGTAAACCAACATTCTTTATGATCATTTTTTTTTTTTTTTAATATAGAGAAAATACAAATTTCTCATATGATTAAAAGAAGAGAAAGAAGAGAAAGTGGTCACATCCCCTTATGGGCTGGCTGGACAATGGTCCTTTTAAATTAAAACCCATTTGGGGTCTTTATGAATTAATGAGCAAAAAAGGAAGTAATTGCAGCCTGCGGAGAGGACCACCACTGTCACCGTGTGGGCACGATCTAGCTGGCCTAAAACCTCTCCTCTCCTCCTTCTCCCTCAATCTCAACATTATCGCAACAACTGTCTTTCTTTGATCATTTGTGGGTCCCGTTTCATAATTTGTGGGCCTACTTAAATTTTCACCGTACGAAAAATATCAGAGAGAGAGAAAGCAAAAAAAACAAAAGAAAAAGTCAATGTGTGTACTTTGGTTGGTTAATTATTTCTGCCTGTGGTTTTGTGGGGATAACCAATTTGAGAATCTTTTGCATATTTTTCCAAAAAATGATGATTAAAGAACTTAAAACTATTCCAATGAGTTTTAAGAAACGATTTGAGAGTCATACATTTTGGTTATTAATTATCAAAACGGATTTCAGACCCATTTTTTATTTTCTTTTTGTTATATAAACAGATGAAATTCAATTCTGAATCAGAGATTTAGTCATCTTTTATCAACAAGAGTGATATAGCCAAACGGCCCAACATTTTAGTTTCCGGCTCCTTTATTCTGATGATATACCTGATAATTAAAGACGGCCCAACTGATAAAATACAGTAAAAGACTATACCTGAATGTCAGGCCCAACTAAAGCCCAAACCATCTGATTCTAGTAGGCCCATGGCCAACTGTTGCCGGGAAAGGAAAACAGAGGTGAAACAATTTACGATATGTTTTCAATATATGTAAAAATCATTACTAGATATTGTGATAATAAAATGTTTTAAACTTATCTAGATACATATTTACGATCGCATGTTCAAAAAACTAAATTTTACTATGCTCATATAAACTTTATTTTTATAATTTGATGATTTAAGCCAATTCGCATAATTACTGTAAAAATAAATGTGACAAAGGTTTTTTTTTTTTTTTTTTTTTTTTGCTAAAAAAATATTGACAAGGTTGCACTGAGTTTTGTATTACAACTCTCTACAACTTTTTCAAAACATAGGACTCTGATTGGTAGGATTATTAGTTTTAAACACTTACATTTTTTTTTTAAAGATACATTTAACCAAAGCAAAGTTTGATTGGTTCAATTTTAGGACTCTAGAGAAAGCAGTTATGTCGCTGATTTGTTTTAAAATGATATTTCCTACTTAATTTTGTTTTAATTTTTTTTTGGATAATAAGAGATATATGTATGTTTAAGGTATATCTGTTAGCAAAGCTTTATCTAGTTTTCGGCATACAGATGAGATTAGTAGTGAGATTCAATAACGAGAATCTTTACAGAACCTAAATCCTTTTTAACCTTTAAACCTTATAAAAGATTCACCATACCTCCCACAAACCTCCTTTTATCAATACCAAAAAACACCTCTCCGATCTTTTTCAATGGCCGAGATTGTAGAGCTCTCGACCGGAGCCATGGAAATAGAAGGAGTCGTCGTCGATGATGAGTTAGACCGGTGCGTTGTGGAGGAGGTTGAGCTAACCGTTCCAAAAACCGACGATCCAACGTTACCGGTTCTCACTTTTCGAATGTGGGTATTAGGTCTTGGCGCGTGTATCATACTATCGTTCGTAAACCAGTTTTTCTGGTACAGACAGATGCCGTTGACCATAACCGGAATCTCGGCTCAGATCGCGGTCGTGCCGCTCGGTCACCTGATGGCTAGAGTGCTTCCGAATAAGAAATACTTGGAAGGATCAAGGTGGGAGTTCAACATGAATCCTGGTCCTTTTAATGTCAAGGAACATGTTATGATCACGATCTTCGCTAATTCTGGAGCAGGAACGGTTTATGCGACTCATATACTTAGTGCTATTAAGCTTTACTATAAGAGAACTCTTCCGTTTCTGCCGGCTTTTCTCATCATGATCACTACTCAGGTAATGATTCTTATATGCCCTAATCTAAGCATGTTATCCCTTTCCTTCTATTTTGAAATCGAATTTTACTTTTATCTCTGGTTAAGAAGTTTACATAAATATGATTTTGGTAAATAGATAGATCGACAGAGGATTACTTTTAACCATAACTAAACTTACTTCGTTGCTTTACTAACTTTGAAGTTTTATGAAAACTTAGTTTCTGTCCCAAGTAAAGGATATTGATGGGGTTTGTTTGAAGTTTGTGGTGATTGGTTAGACTAAATTGTAGTTTTGTCAAAAAGGTTAAACTGTTTGGTGAGTCTGTTCTTACTTTTTTGACATATCATATATCTTTTGTAGTTTCTCGGATTTGGGTGGGCTGGTCTATTCCGTAAGCACCTTGTTGAGCCTGGTGAGATGTGGTGGCCAAGCAATCTAGTTCAAGTGTCTCTCTTCAGGTAATACTCTTTTATCACACATTTATAGAAATCTCATCTTCAGGGTTAGTAGCCTTCAACTATTTACCTAGTTACACTAACCATTGCAGTGCCTTGCACGAGAAGGAAAAGAAGAAAAAGGGAGGCATGACCCGAATCCAATTCTTCCTCATAGTCCTTGTGACTAGCTTCGCATACTACATTCTCCCCGGTTATCTATTCACAATGATAACTTCCATCTCATGGGTCTGTTGGCTTAGTCCGAAATCGGTTTTGGTTAACCAGCTCGGTTCAGGCGAACAAGGTCTTGGTATTGGCGCAATTGGTATTGATTGGGCTACAATTGGCTCTTACCTCGGTAGTCCACTCGCTAGTCCGGTCTTCGCTACCGTCAATGTAACCATCGGCTTTTTGGTGGTGGTGTATGTGGTCACTCCGATTTGCTATTGGCTTGATCTTTATAATGCCAAAACTTATCCCCTTTTCTCAAGTGGGCTTTTCATGGGAAATGGCTCGTCCTATGATGTTTTGAGCATCATTGATAACAAGTTCCATCTCGACAGAGAAGTCTATGCAAAGACTGGTCCTATCCATATGAGCACTTTCTTTGCGGTTACATATGGTCTTGGGTTTGCTACTTTATCCGCAACTATGGTCCATGTTTTACTCTTTCACGGAAGGTAATTAATTAAGCTCTAGATCAATCCCTCACAATTACATTTTCTTTTCTATTTCTTTAGTTAGTCTTTATAGATCCGAGGCGTCTTTGGTAATAGTATTCGCTTTTGTATTATAGGGATCTATGGAAGCAAACAAAAGGAGCTTTCAAGCGGAACAAGAAGATGGATATACACACAAGGATCATGAAGAAAAACTACAGAGAAGTTCCCATGTGGTGGTTTCATGTGATCCTCGTAATCAACATTGCGCTCATCATATTCATCTCTGTGTACTACAATGCAACCGTGCAGCTACCTTGGTGGGGAGTGTTGTTAGCTTGTGCCATTGCCGTCTTCTTCACTCCTCTTATCGGTGTTATCGTCGCCACCACTAATCAGGTACCTAAAATCCACATGAGAGTTGAGAAACAAAATAAGGGTTTTACGAATCATTCTTTTGAATTTTGGTGAAATGCTAAACATTTATAACAATATCAACAAAACTATTCACACATTCCTCTGAAAAAAAAAACTGAAAAACTTGTTTTTAATGAAAAAAGCAAACTTTAAAGGTATTTTAGTTTTTCTATCAATATTCTTTTATAACATAATCTATTCATCTATGTCTCATTCATTATCATTTACTATTTAGAGCTTTTGATTATTATTGTTTTCAAGTAACAACTATATTTTAACAAGTCTTCTATTTCTTTAGGCACCGGGTTTGAACGTCATCACAGAATATGTAATCGGATATCTGTATCCAGAACGTCCGGTTGCGAACATGTGCTTCAAAACGTATGGATACATCAGCATGACTCAGGCTCTAACATTCATACAAGACTTCAAACTCGGTCTCTACATGAAGATCCCTCCTAGAAGCATGTTCATGGCACAGGTCATTTTAATTACCTCTTAATCGATCATTAACAATTTGTTAAAACGCTATATGTATATATAATTAGTAACACAAGATTATTTCAGGTTCTTGGGACGCTTGTGGCTGTGATAGTCTATACAGGAACTGCTTGGTGGTTAATGGTAGACATTCCTCATCTGTGTGACAAATCTTTGCTTCCTCCAGACAGTCAATGGACTTGCCCGATGGATCGTGTCTTATTCGATGCTTCCGTGATTTGGGGACTTGTCGGACCACGTAGAATGTTCGGTGACTTAGGAGAATACTCAAACATAAACTGGTTCTTCCTCATAGGCGCAATCGCTCCTTTGATTGTCTGGATAGCGACCAAAGCGTTTCCATCTCAAAAATGGATCTCGAAGATACATTTTCCGGTTATTCTAGGAGCAACCGCGATGATGCCACCCGCGATGGTGGTAAATTTCACGAGTTGGTTGATCGTGGCGTTTATTTTAGGACACTTTTTGTTCAAGTACAAGAAAGAATGGTGGCAAAAGTATAACTACGTTTTGTCGGGTGGTTTAGACGCCGGAACCGCGTTTATGACTATACTGATTTTCCTGTCGCTAGGACGCAAAGGCATTGGATTGTTGTGGTGGGGAAACGCTGATGATAGCACAAACTGCAGCCTCGCGTCTTGTCCTACCGCTAAAGGAGTTATAATGCATGGGTGTCCCGTTTTCTGATCTTGTTAGTTTGCTGTTTATTCTTCTCTCTTAGTTATTTTGGTTTATTTTTTTTAAAAATTTTTTATTTTTTTTTATCATGCCTTTGTGAATTTACTAGGTTTATCTTGGATTTGTTTTGTACAGAACTCTACAACAGCTTTAATAATAAATTTGTATATATCTTATTTTTAATTCGTTTTATTTGTTGTGGATTAATAAAATTTGGGGTTAGGCTACGTAGATGAACCATATTAATTAAGATCTTATGAAGGCTTCAATTTCTTAAATTTGAGAAAGTTAGATGAGATATTTAAGATCATTAACTAAGATTGTTAAAGTTTTGTTTGTGATGGTCACTCATATACCACTAATATATATGATCATCACATTTAAGATCCTTTTCAGTCTCGCATACTCCAGATAATTGTCGTAGTGAGTACGAGATTCGAGAAGGTGGTTTCTCAATTCTTTATGGGTCACTCAGTTCCTAGTTCATCCTGTACCTAACAGTTTGGCCACACTGCCGGATAATGGGAGTTCAGACCCATGTGGCCTACATGCTGAGTCTCTTGGATCAGTAGTATTCAAGATCCATTTTGACCTAAAAAATCGTATCTGCAAAAAAGTTATGAGCAACATGTGGTGACATGTTATTCACTCACGTTAAAAAAACTGATATTTATCTTTTGTCACGGTAGATTTCAGTATTAAAAGAATCTCAACCTCAATATCCCGAGATCTTTTCAGCTTCTTCAAAAACATCAACTGGTTGAGTGATAAATGGATTACATAGATTAACCATAGATTCAATTCAAATTTAATATTTTCTCAGTTTTATGAGCTTTACATAAAATGAAACCAATTCATCCATTTGTAGTTCGGTTCATTTCGATGAAATTTTGGTCTGAATTCGGTTCAAATTTGAGTTAGAAAACATATATATATATATATATATATATATATATATATATTCTATGATATAATGATTTAATTAAAATTTAATAGATTTCGATTACACTAAAGTCGATTTCTGTTTTGGTTCTATTAAAGTTTAAGATGCCAATCAATCTATAAATAAAAATTCATTTTGGTTTCGATCGGTTTGATCCAGCTCAATTTTCTCTATTACTTGTATTTTCCCCACTCCTCGTCTTTCGGTTACTGTTAATTTTCCCACTCGTCTTTATGAATCCTTGAATCAAATATTTAAGATTCTCTTACCAAGAGTCAAATATTTAAGATTCTGATCTGACCAAGAATCAAATAGAAAAACTTCATGTAAATGGAAAATAAAGATTGGCACAAATTTTGGAACTTAAGCGGCTTATACAGTTTTCTTCTTTGCAGCCTGTATTAATTTCATCACCTGGCACAGATAAAGCAGATGATTTTTCTCAACCAAAACATTTCTATTCCATAAATTTGGTAAAATAAGTTTCCTCAATCTTTATTTTACAGTCAATGGTTATCAACTACAACAAAGAAATAAATTCCTGATTTGGTTGTGTATCCGTAATTCCGTATCATATTTCCTTTTGTGGAAATATCACTAAAGATATGATACCAAAATTGATACAAAACATTTATCAAAATAATTTATTAATATCTCTGCATCCAAAGAAAATAAAACCCAATTTGGTTCATTTAGGATCTCAAATCAAAACACACAACCCAAGGAAGAAAACACATCTGGAGTTCTCTCTGCTGTGAGTGTATTTCATCTGTTTATATAAGGTAATCATCATTTATATGCGTGTGTGTGTGTATTTGTATATTTTATAAGAGAAACGTAAAACGGTTACGTAAACACGATCACGTAAACACATAACAATCTCTGTTCATTGTATGCATAGCAGAGAGAGACGAAACAGAACAGTAATCCTCTATTTTTTGAAGACCAATGAGAGACATTACAGAGACAAGATTGGATCCGGTGTCGGAACCTGATATTTACGGCGACGATGAGATCAGTATAGTTCCACAAGTGGAATTAACGGTTCCTAAAACCGACGATCCAACTTCACCGACGGTTACATTCAGGATGTGGGTTTTGGGGATAACCGCTTGTGTGCTCTTGTCATTTCTCAACCAGTTTTTTTGGTACAGGACCAATCCTTTGACCATCTCCGCTGTTTCGGCTCAGATTGCTGTTGTTCCCATCCGTCATCTCATGGCTAGGGTTCTTCCGACAAGGAGATTCTTCGAAGGGACGAGGTGGTCTTTCACGATGAATCCTGGTCCGTTTAGTACCAAAGAACATGTTCTTATAACTGTTTTCGCAAACTCGGGGAGTGGAGCTGTTTACGCTAGCCATATTCTAAGTGCTGTTAAGCTTTACTACAAGAGAAGGCTTGATTTCTTGCCTGCTTTTCTCGTTATGATCACAACTCAGGTAACTAACAATTGATGATAGCTTTTTATTGCAATTGAATTTCTAGGTTTATGGATTTTGTAAGACTGAAGAGGCTTTTTTGCTGTTTCTTCGGCTGCAAGGTATTGGGATTTGGTTGGGCTGGTTTGTATAGGAAACATTTAGTTGAGCCTGGTGAGATGTGGTGGCCAAGCAATCTTGTTCAAGTTTCTCTCTTCAGGTGACGATTCCTTCTAACGATGCTATGTTCTCTCTTTTAATTAATTAAGCATTTTACATTAAAGAATCTATGATTTTGATCATATACAGAGCGTTGCATGAGAAAGAGAAGAAATCGAAATGGGGAGTTAGTCGAAACCAGTTCTTTGTGATCACGCTAATCACAAGCTTCGCCTATTATCTTCTTCCCGGTTATCTCTTCTCTGTCTTAACCACCGTCTCCTGGTTATGTTGGATTAGCCCTAAATCGATTCTGGTAAACCAGCTCGGTTCGGGGTCAGGCGGTCTTGGAATCGGTGCCTTGGGTTTAGACTGGTCGACAATCGCGTCATACCTCGGAAGCCCATTCGCTAGCCCGTTCTTTGCCACAGCAAATATCGCGGTGGGTTTCTTTCTTGTGATGTACGTAATCACACCTCTCAGTTACTATCTTGATTTCTTCAACGCCAAAACCTACCCAATCTACTCCGGCAAACTCTTTGTAGCCAATGGCCAAGAATACAACGTAAGGAGCATCATCAATGCCGATTTCCGCCTGGATCACAAGGCCTACGCAGAGACCGGACCGGTCCACATGAGCACTTTCTTTGCTTTTACTTACGGGCTCGGTTTCGCCACCTTGACTGCTAGTGTTGTCCATGTCCTTCTTTTCAATGGCAAAGATCTTTGGACTCAAACCAAAGGAGCGTTCCGAAAAAACTACAAGATGGATATACATACAAAGATCATGAAGAGGAATTACAAAGAAGTTCCTCTCTGGTGGTTCCTTTCGATTTTCGCCGTGAATCTCGCAGTTATTGTCTTCATATGTATTTACTATAATACACAGATTCAGCTTCCTTGGTGGGGAGCTTTCTTGGCTTGTTTGATAGCTATCTTCTTCACTCCTCTCGTTGGTGTGATCATGGCCACTACTAATCAGGTTTGAACATATATATAACTTGGGCTGCAATAACCGGTTATAATTTTGACTAAACCGGTTTTTTATTTTTATGTTTTGGTTGTTGCAGGCTCCGGGTTTGAACATTATCACAGAATACATAATTGGGTATGCATATCCAGAGAGACCTGTAGCTAACATATGCTTCAAGACTTACGGATACATCAGCATGTCCCAATCTTTGACTTTCCTCGCTGATTTGAAGCTTGGTACTTACATGAAGATCCCACCGAAAACCATGTTCATGGCACAGGCTAGTCTTAATATCTCTCACAACATTCCTGATTCTTACTTATATGTCACCTACATAAATTTCTCAAAAACAGAACATTTGACAAATTTGTTCTTGTTTGTTGTTTCGCTCAGGTTGTGGGCACTTTAGTAGCTGTCATCGTTTACGCATTAACAGCTTGGTGGCTAATGGCAGAAATCCCAAACCTCTGCGACACTTCTGTCCTTCCACCAGGAAGTCAATGGACTTGCCCAACAGATCGAGTCTTCTTCGACGCATCAGTAATCTGGGGACTTGTAGGGCCAAGAAGAATGTTTGGTGACCTTGGAGAGTACGCAAACATAAACTGGTTCTTCCTAGGAGGTGCAATAGCTCCAGTGTTGGTCTACTTAGCCACAAGGCTCTTCCCAAACAAGAAATGGATCTCAAACATTCACATCCCTGTTCTGATCGGAGCCACGGCTATAATGCCACCAGCTTCTGCGGTCAACTTCACGAGCTGGCTCATTATGGCGTTTGTGTTTGGACACGTCGTGTTCAAGTACAAAAGAGAATGGTGGCAGAGATATAACTATGTTCTGTCTGGAGGAATGGATGCAGGAACTGGGTTTATGTCTGTGCTTTTGTTTCTTGCGTTGCAACGTAGTGACATTGTGCTTGACTGGTGGGGAAACTCTGGTGAAGGTTGTCCTGTTGCTAAATGTCCAACTGCTAAAGGTGTGATTGTTCATGGTTGTCCTGTTTTCTAAATCAAGATTTGTGTTCAAGAGCAGCTTCATTTACGTTGGTATTGTTTTGTATCTACTTTGTTCCTTAAAAACATTTTCCATTCCTACGTTGGGAATCTGTTTACTGTGTGTTTTTTTTTCTTCGTTTGTGTATTGATCTATAAATAAAGAAATTCTTCAGTGATGTTAAACCGAATTAGACTATATGTTCCTGTTTAATACTACCATAAGACAAAAAACAAGTACATTTATAGAAGGAAACACGTAAAAGAAGAAGACAATGGGTAGTCACAAAATTCCAAACGAAGCAAACAACATTATGGGTCGCTGAACAAACTACAAATATGATTCAACTTCATCACACCAAGTCCCCAACCAATTGCATACAGAAGAAGTCTTAAGAAAAAAGGCTTTACAAAGTTCAGAAAAGTTATCATTCCTCTCTTCTCTTTTTTTTGTAAACATCAAGATGTCTCCTCCTTGAGCCTGTACAACGTGATTTCTTGCTGCTTGAAGTAACGGCGATCCTCTTCATCAACCAGAACAAGATTCAGATAATACTTAACGCTGAATTTGTTGTTTATGTTCTTATGCGTTGGTGTCAGGTCGTATGGTGTCAAGAACAGTCTTACAGGTATCGATTCGCCTGCAACATGTCTCAATTCTTGCTTGATTACAAAACGAGCAAAAAGGTCTGAGCGAGTTTGAAAATATTCGATTAAAATATTTGGGCATTACCTCTAACTGGAGCACCATCCATTAACTCAAATTTGGCGAGTGTTTCTGTCTCGACGTGAGTATTAGCTCCTGCTCCTGTTGATTCTCGCCGTCTGATTTCAAGATCCATATTCTTTATCTTGATTCTCACCAGAAGAAAGTATATTTTCCCGAGGATAACATCTTTCAGGTGATACCTGCATCCAGAGCATATGGATTTAGCTGTTGTTTGTAATTTTCCTTATCACTCGAACCTGAAATTATGAAAACGAATTTGTCTTACTTGCTTTTGTTGTACTCAAATTCAATATGGAGACAGTCTTCGATTCCAACTTCCATCTGTACAACGGGTAAGGGTCCAATGGTGTTAAGCACATCAAATGCTAATAAGAATGTGGGAAGAAGAAGAAGAAGAAGAGCAGCGGTCATGCAACTCGGGAGGTAAAATCAGCTTTAAGAGAAAAAGGATTCAGTATCACAAGCACAAGCGATAAAGAATCAGGAAACTGAGAGTGGAAAGTAAGAGAGTGGAAAATAATAGAGTTTGGGTTCTAGAATCTTTTCCTAAAGTGAGAAACTTGGATCTTATTAGAACCTTCGCACAAAAAAAACAAAGAAAAGGATCTTATTAGAACTCACCTTGATGCTGTTATTGATTGGAGGTTGTGGAGTATAGTTACGGACCTGTTTCAAAGCCATGAAACATACCATCTTAGATGCTATCATGCTACAAAGACGGAGCAAAAATAATTGAAGAAACATACCACAAAGTCCTGATATTCCACGATGCTTCCAGCATAGCCACGTGTAACTGTTACTTTGAGGACATACCTGAAGATAACAGAAACAAAAATTATGTGCTACAATATGCAAAATTTAAAATTGTTTCAATCTGATGTCAAATAAGAATATGATATTACCTTAGCCGCACATTCACGCCATTGTATGTCTCATATGGCATCTCGACGGCCGGAAATTCAAAAGGGTATGCCTTTTTTTCATATATTTCTCCAGGTACATCAAGCTCACGCACTGATAATTAGAAATAGGAACCACAAAGATAATCAAGAGACTACTGAACAAAAGAACAGATCCATGTCATAATAGAACCCTAAGTTTTGACTCACCCAAGGAAGTGAAGTCATAGAAGTTTCCTCTGTCAAAGTACATTTCTGTCAAAAATAAATAAAAACACAAATTTCATCAATAAGCATATAAAGAAATGAGTGCGAAACCCCATAACAAAACCGACATAAGTCACAGCAAATGCACACCTATTTGACCAAGAAGCTCAACTTTAACACCATTATGCTCCACCTTTTTCCCTTGATATGGTTCAATGCAAACCTATAAAAGACGAGTTAAGGAAAAACTACTTTAAAACAACTCCCTACAGCTTGAACACCAAACTCCTGATGACTAGATATCACAGCAAAAACCAAGTACCTTCCCAGCAATAGTTTCTTGACTCTGGAAAAGTGGATTCATAACTGTTTGTCCATTATCTTTCTTAATGGGTACCTAGCGCAACAGAGATCAAGTAAGGCAGTAAGAAAAACCCGTAACCTAGCTTCATTCACAGACCACGAAACTTCGAGATGAGCAACTGTCGCATTAGTGAGTAACAAAGTCTAATTCCCGGAACAATATATATGTTCTTGGCTGCTAATATATCTATAGGAGAAGCAAAACGGATAAACCTAAAGAGAAATGTGCACCTGTTTACGGTTTTTCCCATCAGTAAATGTGACTGAAATATTACATGCCGGCTTGAAAGCTCCAAGAATATAATTCTGAAAGTACCAAAAGTATAAACCTTGGTACAATTTTACAGAAGCAGCGAGACAAAGCAAAGAAGGGAAACTCTGAAGAGAATCAACTATTACGAGAACTAACCATGATCAGAAGATTCGATCCCGATCGCAATAACCTGTTCACGAGCACAAGAATCCAACAAACGGAACAAAATCAGCAGCATTTCCAACTTGAAACACCAAAAGGGGTTCGGGCTCACGATTAAGTTAAGATCACCGAGAATAGAAATAAACCCTAATCTCAATAGATGAAAAAGTAATCAAAGAAACCCCAGAAAAGACCAAATCATGTGTAAATGATAAAACGAAGAGAACAAGACTTGATCGAGATCGACTGAGATTCTTCCTCAAAGGTAGATTCGATTGAACAACTGAAACACTATGTACCTTCCGAGGTGAAATCAAGGGGGAATTTCGATCGGAGAGGAACGAGAAGAATCGATCAAATCGACGAAGATTCTGACAGTTCGGCAGGAGACGATCGTCAGAGTCAGGAAAGAAGAAGAAGAAAAAAAAACTCCAAAAAAAAACAAAAACTAAAGGAACAAAAAAAAAACCTTTATCTCAAAGTTGACCATAAAAGCCCAATTAGATTGTTACCCATTAAAGCCCAGATGAGACCATTTTTATATTTTAGAAATGGACAGTGAATTTTTGTGTAGTGTTCTCGATACAAATGGTATATATATGAACATAACCACTGATGCATTGCTTGAACCAGAAATGAAGTTCAAGTTTGAATAAATTTCCTAAACACATCCAAAGGCATCAAATTTCTAAATAACAAATGGATCACAAGAAAATACCCCAACTTATTCATACATCTGAAAAAAAAAAAAAAGATGTAAATTATTTGGTATACTTTTGTGGGCTATACAAATCTCTCCAGTGGAGGAGAGCTTTCGTCTATTCCGAATCTCCTTCTGAATCACGCTGATTTGAATCTGACCGACTGTTTATAATCCGAGAGACAAAAAGCTTTGAGATGCCATTTATAGCTGCTTGGACCTCGTCGGTGTCCCTTGGGCTTCTCCATACCGAAGATTGCGAGCTTAAACCAGAGTACTCGCTTGCGGCAACCTGTGTCTTCTTTGAGGTAGCAAGAACCTTCTCCAAGTCCACCTGTGTCAATGGCCTAGGCACCTGGAAGCAACTCGAACATTCAGTACAGGTAGAGGAAAGAAGCATTGAGATTCGTAAACCAGGTTTTTGCTTACCGATATTTGTCTGCCCTTTTTCTCCTCCTCTAGGATTTCTCTGATTGGGAAGTAAGCTGCTTTCTTGCAGAGTTCAAAGATATCTGATCCGGTATAGTCTTCGCATAACCGAGCTATACGATCATAGTCGATACCTGGTTCGACCCTCTCTCCTTTCAAAACCACTCTCAATATCTGAGCTCTCTCCTTGCAATCAGGCATCCCGATCTCAAAGGCCTGAGGAAAACGCCTCAATATCGCTTCATCGAGCTCCGAAGGTCTGTTAGTTGCAGCGAGAACCATCACCCTCGCGTTCTCTGTATAACACAAGCATCACACTCTTAGATTGCACTTATTACACAGAGGCTAAAACAGGACAACAAGGACAATAGTGTTTCAACTCACGGTCTGTAGTAAACCCGTCCCATAAAGCCATAAACTCAGTCTTCATATTTGCCATTGCTTCGTTATCCGTCGAACGGCGCTGTCCAAGAAAACTGTCCACCTCGTCGATAAAGATAATCGCGGGTTGGAGTTTTTCCGCCAAGCTAAACACAGCAGCCACTAAAAAAGAAAACAGAACAAACTCATATATATTAGTAAACACCATACCAATAGAAACCAAACGCAGCTAAAAAAAAGGGTAATGTGAGAGCTAAACACCTACCAAGCTTCTGGGCATCACCGAACCACTTGCTCATAAGATTCGAAACCTTGACATTGATGAAAACAGCTTCTGATTCTTTGGCAATAGCCTTGGCAAGCATCGTCTTCCCGGTTCCAGGAGGACCATAAAGCAAAACACCCTTTTGAGGGCCGAGCAACTTCCCGTAAGCAAACAGCTCAGGTCTCTTAAGCGGTAGAATCACAAGCTCGTACAGAGCCTGCTTGGTTGCATCCAAGCCGCCAATAGAACCAAACTCCACATCAATGTTTTGTGGGTTTATAACATCGCAAGCTATCACATCCTGTTCTCACATTAAACATCAAAGTATATATATATACACGCACAAAGAGTAACATTCCCTATCCACCCTTGAACAATAACTTGATTACGAATTCAATTTCTCAGATTTCAAGTGAAAATGCTTCGATTGAAACTACCCAATTCGAGTTCAATCTCAAAACACCCAGAGTACAAATTAACCTCGTATTGATTGGTCTGGATCAGAGGACGACCCAGACGTTTGGCGAGTTCTCGCTTGTGCTTGAGGGCCTTCTTAGCCGCGTCACGATTCGGGTCAAGCTGACGGAGACCCACATATAGAGTCAAGCTAGTCAATGCAGCGCCTGCGACGTACAGAATCAATTGCTCTAAGAAACTTGTATCCTTCTTTCCCATTGATCTCTTCATATATTTTCAAACGCAAATCCTTCGCGCGAAGAAGATTTGGGGATTAGGGGAAAAGAAGAGAAGGGAAAAAAAACCCTAATTCTTGAAGGATAGGCAAAGAAGAAGAAGAAATCCCTTAACCGAAAATACAGGAACAACAGCTCCCGGTGAAACTGTCGTAATATCGTTTATCGTTAATAATCACCAGATTGGCCCACCAGGCCTTTTGTCGTATTTTACCATTGGGTTCTAAGACTTTAACGCCTTCGAAAGCCCAATTCAAATATTAGATTTTGTGAATTTCCTTTCCGAAATTGATACAAGACTTCGAGTTCATTCATCCCTTACATGTTTCATTGGTACATCTCGCTGTACTCTTCGATACATTCAATTTTATATAATAATATATTTTTTTTAAATTATCAATATATTTTGGACCAAAACCGATAATTCTTACAGTTCCGGAACCAAAACATATAATATTAGTTGTTTAATCCAAAACCCGTAATTCTTACAGCTCCGGAACCAAAACATATAATATTAATTGTTTAATCCAAAATCCGTAATTCTTACAGCTCCGGAACCAAAACATATAATATTAGTTATATCTTCTTAAACGTCAATCAATTATATAACTTTGTGTACGATAGTTTTTCAATTGAACTAAAATATATAAGTTAAATATCTAAGATGGATAAATAACATTTGGTTCACAACCATATGCGGTCGTTGACACTTTAAATTTGTTTTTCTACGTAAATATGTACTTGATACAAATTAATTTTATCGCTCAATTTAACTCTCTACACGAAAAATAATAATTAAGTTTTGTTTATTATATTCCACGGCAATTATTTTATGATCATCAGTCAAGAATCAACACGGTATGTTACATCAACCGTATTTGTTCTGCTTATTTTATATCAACTAAATGTTTCATACTGTTTTATCTCATGTCGTTATCCGATCGCTACAACATTGAAATTAAAAAGAGCACAAATTTTTCAGTCTTCCACTTGTGTCATTTGTCACTTTCCTTTTGGATTCTAATATTCCATTTCTATGCTTTATCCCAAAGCAAACACGTAACTGCGGATGGATTACTTATCCACTAGAGAATATCAAGAACGTTGGCGATAGACAACTATTGCGATTGTATGTCAATCAATATGGAAAACAACGGAGTGCATAGATCAATGATTTTAGGTAACGCTTTTAGACCTAACTACATATCATACCTTACAACTTTTTTTAGTTGGCACTGGAATCTCTTGATCAAGAGCTATATATATCTTAATCATTTATCCAAAAAAAAAAGAGAGCTATATATCTTGACACCAAACATGGATTTCAATATAATTCGGTATGAACAGATGAGGTTAAATCTTGCCAGATAAAACTATGGATTTGAAGTATGTTATAGACTTGGAATTAAGATCGACCAAATAAAATATGAAAGACTGATCGATATATCAATATTAATGACCGAAATTACTAATACAATTATAATATCAATGGAAAATGTTTAGAATAAACAATATACATTTCGGTTATGTTTTTAGTTACTTAAAAAAGATCGATATACTAGGACAAAGATGGCTAATACACTTTTCAAAACAAAAAAAAAATGGCTAATACAATAAAGCCAAAGGACGTGGACGGAAATGGGACATGTGTAGATGATGAATGACAAAAATACTTTATACTATGATGATGATTTAAATAAAACGAACAAGTTGAAATAAGGATCATTTTTTTTTTTTTGGGGACAAATCCCTTGTACCTGTTTAAATATATTATACTGTGAAAAATGTAAGTAGTATAGTGGTCCTTGCTTTCCTTACATAATTTACTCTATGTTGTATATATAGACAAAATAGTAAACAAAAATGAAGTGTGTTTTCTTCTTCAATAATTGGCGTGTGAAAAAAAAAACGTATAATTAAGTATAAACAATAAAGGAAATAACAGAAAAGTCCTATTTTATACCAAATTCTCTTTGATTGGTGCGTATCGTTTGGCATAAAGTGGACGTCCAAGATCCCCAAGCCAAAAATTGGGTAGACTTAAAAAGAGTCAATTGAACAAACATAAACTAAAATTTGGTAATTAAGATCGTATATTTTCAATCATTAGAAAGTGATCCATCGAGCTATGAAGATAGGCGTTGTCAAATTAAAGTGGGAAGCTTAGGACACAATTGGTAGATAAATGCTCAAATAGATAAGTAGTATGGTTGTTCTTGCTTTCTCACACTTAATACCATGCATGTGGCTGATTCAAATCTCTTTTTAAACGCAAATGTTGAAAATATATAGGAATTTTATTTCATATGAACGTGTGTACTCCCCGGAAAAAAGTACGTAAGATACGTGAACAGTGAACTAATATAATTTTTAAACAAATAGAAATAGAAAAGGAATGTAGTTCGTACACAAAGAGAGTTGTATTATTCTCTTTTTCTTCTCCGTAAGATTTCCTTGGTTTTACCTGAGACGCAATAAAATTCGATCCTATATGCATACGAGTTTATATTACAAATTGCTTCTTTTATTTTTAATAACATGGGTAATTCGTGTTGAAGTCCGACTAATCATCTAGTTAGGTGCAACCGCTGAGTACTAGAAAAAAAAAATGTGTATAGTCATAGATTATTTACGGAAAAAGTACGAAAGATCTACAAAAAAACCATAAAATATCCATATAGTCACGAAAAAAATTATTCACAATCCATAAAAAATTTGATCCATTGCAGATCATAACTAAAAAAAAAAAAAAGTAGATGAGTGTTTTTCTTCTTCTCCCATTTAGTGATGGCACAAAATGTTAATTATACTTGAAGCTTGCACGCCTAAATTGGACTCACAAATCTAATATCATGGTTGTCGATATCCAGATATTTTAGAACTAAGTGGATGTAATTTCTCTTAGAGTTATTTGTAGGACCATGACCATCTACCCCAATTGTTATATAGGTATATATCCTTTAAATTATAGATTTAAATGTTATTTTCGAGGGTTATCTAACTCTTCTTTTAGTAATTTTAAGATTCGACGATTTGGCATATCGCCATCTCGAACATTATTTATCTCTCCAGAAGATGAATCCGGGACACGATGTTGAACCGCTTCGAAAAATATACATCCTCTATTTACATCTTGCAAAATGCTTTTGATCAATTGTATTACAATTTAATATTATTATTTAAGATATAACAATTTAAACAAATATTTCAAAGCTTCGCGTTAACTATTCCTAGTCAACTTTACATTTTTTAATACTATAATTTGGACATAATACTAATTAATAACCAAGAGCTGTTACATTAGTTATCCAACAATATCAAGTACTCCAACCAATGCATTAAACTTAAAAACGTTATGACAAATTGAATCAGTTTGAGTCTTTTTAGAACGAGGTCAGTCGAAATATACACATGTCACATTTTAGAGACGTCCGAATATAATTCAGTTCTACTTATGAATTTGACGTGTAGACGAAAAGAACCAAAAGCCGAACTTGTTGTATATATTCTTTATTCAACTTTCCATTTTCTTTTGGGTTTGGTATCTTTGTGACCACATGGTGGTGTACAGTTGACATCTACCAGTTTCTTGCTTGACTAAGGGAATATAATAAAAAATTATATAGTAAAATATAATTCACATGTAACATTAATTTGATAGTTATTTTTCATTTAATGATTTTCTTAAATAGGTAATAATGTGGTCAACAAAAGAAAAAGATGCAAACATGTCGTCACACCGTGTTTATAAAACACATCCACATGAACCGGTTATCTCGGTTTACACAAATAAATCCAGCTTTATCAGTCAAATAAAGAATAAAATTCATCACAGCTTTTCAGTTTCACATGAATACCACCAGATTCATCGACTTAAACATGTTTTCTTTTTTGAAAAATGGTTTAAGTTTGTTATCATAATTGAGTCATCAAAAAAAAAGAAGAAAACAAAATATTTTGGGGAAATGATTTATTATGAAATAAATTATTACTTTCAAAATAAATAAAATTAGAAAAACATACCTTAAAAGTAGAAATACATTCAAAATATATCTAAGTTACTTAAAACTTCATTTTAAATGATATTTATCTGTTTTAATTTATTTTATTTCATCATCTAAAATCCTGAAAAAAATCAAAATTCTGATTTTTCTGTATGAGAGATAAATGACATTTTTTCCTTTCACACACAATACCACATAATCTAAATGGTTGAATAGTCATACGTTTGAAAAACTTTTATAGTTTGATTTTTAGTATGTATATTTATATAGTTTTCTTAATAACATATATCAAGGCTGTATGGGTTTAATTAATAATTAAGCTCCATTTTTTTTTTGATGACGCAACTTTTAAAAAGTTTAGTCCCTTAATGATTATTGTACTACATAAACCCCCAAAAGGCTATTTATTTATCCTTTTTTTTCTTGTGTAGTACTGAAGTCAACGTGCGGTACATAAGAACCCAATGCCCCTTTATTAATCTTCTTGATTTTGAGCTTTCTTCTTCACCTCCGCTTCTATATATAACTTTGAATAATCACAAAATTCCATTTCCAAAATCTACTGGCTAATTCTCTGGTCTTCGTTTCGTGTAAGCATTTAATGTCTTAGTCTTAATTTTCTTTATCTCTTTGGGAAGTGGGAGTGTGGTCTTCATGTGTACCTGTTTCATTAACAAGTTACGTTTTTCTTTCTTTCTCCACTCTCTTGTTTTCTCCAACAACAAACGCAATTCCAGTTTGGTGTTTTACATTTACAGATTTGAGTTGTTTGATTTCGGAAAAAAAAATTGGGTTTTAATCAAAAACTTATCTTGTTACTGTAGAAGATTAATTGGTGGCAGATTCCTGAGTATAATCCAAAGCCATTAACTTTTTTTTAATTAGATCTATGAGCAAAAGAGATAATTTGCGTCATTTGATTTGATTCTATGGCTTATCTTTACAGATTATGCAATAGATTAAAATAATCTCTAGCTTTACCTTTTTATGTGTGGCTAAAATAACTGTTTTTGCTATAGATTATTTGGGCGTGGAAAGCAAGAAAAAAAATCTAGACTCTATTTTAAAATTCCCAGAATCGGATTGATCCAAAAGAGGTAGCCTTTTTTAATCTCTCGTCAGTTTCCTGGAAAAAAGTACTATGCTTTATGATTGATTTATAAAGAATCTGTCTTTTGGGTTTTGTTTAGAGTTTTGCAATAACAACAAAAAAAAAAAACAAAGAAGAAGAAGAAGAAACTCTGTTTTTTTCTTTCTGGAAAAAAAAAATGAGGAGCTCGTTCATGGTGGAGAGAGAGGCGAGAAATGAGATAGAGAGAGAAGAGAATGATGACTTGGAGGAGACGCAAAACGAAGCAGATGATTTCAGGTCAATTCCTCCATGGAAGAGTCAGATCACTTTCAGAGGAATCGTTGCAAGCTTGATCATCGGTATTATCTACAGTGTGATCGTGATGAAGCTAAACCTAACCACAGGTTTGGTCCCGAACCTGAACGTCTCTGCAGCACTTTTAGCCTTCGTGTTCCTTAGAACCTGGACCAAGCTGCTCACCAAAGCCGGGATTGTGACCAAACCGTTCACCAAACAAGAGAACACTGTGGTCCAAACATGTGCTGTTGCATGTTACAGCATTTCAGTTGGAGGTTTGGTGAATTTTTTTAAGACAAACTTTCTGATGATGTTTGATCAGTTCTTTGGTTTCGATCGGTTGCTTAAGCTTTTGATTGTGTGATTTGCAGGTGGGTTTGGTTCGTACCTTCTTGGTTTGAGCACAAGGACTTATGAACAGTCAGGAACTCACACTGAAGGGAATAGTCCGGGAAGCACGAAAGAGCCCGGGATCGGTTGGATGACCGGTTTCTTGTTCTTTACATGCTTTGTTGGTCTTTTGGCTTTGGTTCCTCTAAGAAAGGTAGAACTTTTAGGCTTCCTGTTTCATTGAAGATGTTGTGTGGCAGACCAAAATTTTGCGGGTTGGTCCGGCCTCCAAAGGCAATTTAGGACCGGGGGTTAGTATGGACCGAGTCTCGACTATTAAACCCGGGTTGGCTGGTTTGGTCTGTCACAACATCTCGATTTGTAACCGGTTTGAGTCTAGATTGCTAAGTATCATTATGCTTGTTTTGTTTGTTAACCAGATCATGATCATAGACTACAAGCTGACATACCCGAGTGGAACAGCTACGGCGGTTTTAATCAACGGTTTCCACACTTCTAAAGGCAATAAAATGGCAAAGTATTAACCCGACTTTTCGCATTCCTCTTTCGACTATGCTTTTCGAATTTCTGATTTGAATGAAAACTATTTGTTTGCAGGAAACAAGTGTTTGGGTTTGTAAAATACTTCTCGTTCAGCTTCATTTGGGCTTTCTTTCAATGGTTCTTCTCTGGTGATGGTTCAGATTGCGGATTCATTCAGTTTCCAACTTTCGGATTAGAAGCTTGGAAAAACTCGTGAGTATCATTCTTAGCTCGATTCAACAACTGATAGTAAACAGAATCTTGATGATCTTGAAAAAAACTTGTCAGATTCTACTTCGACTTTAGCATGACATACATTGGAGCAGGAATGATCTGTTCCCACATTGTCAACTTATCTTTGCTTCTCGGAGCGATTCTGTCTTGGGGAGTCATGTGGCCTCTCATTAAAGGTCTTAGCGGAGATTGGTACCCATCTACTTTGCCTCCAAGCAGCATGAAGAGTCTCAATGGTTACAAGGTTCTAAACACAAAAAAACCTATAATATATCTTCAATAAACTCGCTCTCTCTTTCGCGCGATTTTGTTCATAATTTCTTCATGATTCTACAGGTGTTTGTATCTATCTCATTGATCCTCGGAGACGGGCTATACCATTTCATCAAGATTCTTCTTTTCACAGCAAGAAACATGTACTCCAAGTTAAACAATCGCCACTCTGGGAAATCTAGTAAGTATATATATATATATATATCGAAAACTATTAAAATCGTTACCATAATGAAAAGTTTTTATTTTTGTATCTGATTAGAGATATGATCGCAGATTCGGAGAAAGATAAACAATCTATTGCGGATCTTAAGAGAGATGAGATCTTTGTAAGAGACAGCATTCCTTTCTGGGTTGCAGCAGTTGGATACGCAGCTTTCTCTGTTGTCTCGATCATCGCGATTCCTATGATGTTCCCCGAGCTCAAGTGGTAATTCATAGTCGTAGCTTACATGCTAGCTCCATCGCTAGGATTCAGCAATGCCTATGGAGCAGGACTAACGGACATGAACATGGCTTATAACTATGGCAAAGTCGCTCTGTTCATCTTAGCCGCTATGGCCGGGAAACAAAACGGAGTAGTCGCGGGACTAGTCGGATGCGGACTGATAAAATCGATCGTATCGATTTCTTCTGACCTAATGCACGATTTCAAGACAGGACATTTGACACTGACTTCTCCCAGGTCGATGCTTGTGAGCCAAGCAATCGGGACGGCGATCGGTTGCGTCGTGGCTCCTCTCACTTTCTTTCTGTTTTACAAAGCTTTCGATGTCGGAAACCCCGAAGGAGAGTATAAAGCTCCTTACGCTTTGATATACAGAAACATGGCGATTCTTGGAGTTGAAGGATTCTCTGCTTTGCCTCAGCACTGTCTCCAGCTTTGCTATGGGTTTTTCGCTTTCGCAGTGGCGGCCAATCTCGTAAGGGATTTGTCGCCGGAGAAGATTGGGAAGTGGGTCCCGTTACCGATGGCTATGGCGGTTCCGTTTCTTGTCGGAGGGTATTTTGCCATTGATATGTGTGTTGGGAGTTTGATTGTGTTTGTGTGGAATATGAGGGATCGGGTTAAGGCCGGTTTAATGGTACCGGCGGTTGCTTCCGGTTTGATATGTGGAGATGGTCTTTGGATTTTGCCGTCGTCGATTCTTGCTTTGGCCGGAGTGAAACCTCCGATCTGTATGAAATTCATGCCGAATAAATAGTTAGTTTTAAAGAAAATATATAGCGGTTTCATGAGGTTTTGTACTTTTTGTGTAGCGTTTAATATAGCCAAAGAAATTTGTAGGAATTGCGGAAATAAAGAGAGTTTGAGAAGTTATATAGGGACGTAATTGTATATACAATAAAGACGTCTTAAATAAATTGTTCAGTGTTCGCATTGTCATTTTAATTTGCAAATTGCAACAACAACAAAAATAGAGTTTAAAATATAATAAGCTTAAACCCATGTTTGGATTGCGCTAGTCGCGAGTCCAATAGTTTATACTGGCCTAACGAGTTACTAAAAAAGCAGAGATTAATTGGAAAATATTCGAGAAGTAGCTTTTTAATGATTTAATGTATTTTAAACATATTTATCCATAAATTATCAAAACTAAAAGTTCTTATAATAGATGTATTTAAGATTCATTCAAACACCAAGTTAGATTAATAGATAAATTGATATTTCCACTCACGAGATACAAAAAAAAAAATTTAGATATGATATGAGTAGAGAGATTTAGTGGCAATCGGTTGTTTGTGCGGTTGAGAAGATGGTTTTTTCGGGTGGTTCGTTTCTTCTATGTTCTGTGATTTGGTGTTGTTAATTGTTATCCGTGTCTCTGACTCGGTCATCGTAGATGGAGGGTCCAGGTGAGTTTTAGTTTTTCCTTCAAGAAGAAGTCCATCAAGATGCTTGTTTTCTTCCTTGTGTTTGCTCTACCTGTTATGTTGGCTTCTGAGACTTTGTGTACTTAGCGTTTCATGGAATTTCTTGGGTTTAGTTGAAAAGTTTTAGTTTTTGTTTTAGTGTTATTTCAATGTGGTTCTCTTTGCATGGACTTTTGTCTCTTTTTATGGGCTATGTTTTCGAGAATTTCAACGGTTTCCACCAGCTTATGTATCCTATTTTGTATTTCACTCAGTTTACTAATAAAATTCAGATTTTAAAAAAAAAAATTGATATGAGTAGAGATATGTTGACAAAATATTTTCAGATTTCTTTCCTGTTTTTTCCAATTTGCTAAACTTTAATATATTTTCTTATTTTGTAGTAAAAATTTGGAAACGGCACACTGAAACCACACGTCATTTTTCTATCGGGGAGAAACCATAAATAAGTTATCCCCAAAAATAAAAAAATAAAAACAAATTCCACAATTTGATTTGCTCGTCAAAACCCAAATCGATTTGTTTTAAAAGTCAAAACCCAACTTGACCAAAACTACCCCTGGTTCCTCATCTCTCGACAAGCCAAACACTTGGAAAATTATCAAGGGCAGTTTGGTATTTTTATACAAGTTGAACACAATTAAGTAGGTGAGAAACCCCATTTTCTTCCGTCTTTTGCTGATTTTTGAGCTTTGGAGCTATCGAAAATTCTGAATCTGAAAGCGGAAAGATCCCACTTTTTTCTTTCGAGAATCCGTAAGGAAACTATTACGATCATCACTGTTCTGATTATTTCGATTTGAATCTGTCATGTTTGTTTTTTTCTCTACTAATCTTAGATCATATCATAGATTTGACTCGATCTGATGTTGTTGTTCTTGTTTGCAGTTTTGAGTTAGAGATGGCTTCAGATAAGAAGGTTCTAACTTTCGAAGAAGTTTCACAGCACAACAAAACCAAGGATTGTTGGCTTATTATCTCCGACAAGGTTAGATCTCGTCCCATTGATTTTGTGTAAAAGCTTCGAATCTCAAGTTTTAAGTGTTGGAAGAACAAGATAGTATTTTCGGTTCGTTTCAAGCGGATTCGATGTCGATTTAGTGAGATTTTACACTGCTTACTTGATTATGATCAGTGATTGTTGACTTCTTGAGGTTGATCTAGTGTCCCACTGATGATTTCGATGTTTGGTTCACACACTTTTGAGCTCAGGTGTATGATGTGACCCCATTCATGGATGATCATCCTGGAGGCGATGAAGTCTTGTTGTCCTCAACAGGTGTGTATTAACATTTGGCTTCTCTCTGATCCAATGCGGATTTGAAACTGTGTTCAATGGCTGTTTCTGTTGTGTTTGTGCTGTTGCATTGCAGGGAAAGATGCTACGAATGATTTCGAAGACGTCGGTCACAGCGACACCGCGAGGGACATGATGGAGAAATACTACATTGGTACGATCGATTCGTCTACTGTTCCAGCTACAAAGACGTACGTTCCGGCGCAGCAACCGGCCTACAACCAAGACAAGACACCAGAGTTCATCATCAAGATTCTGCAGTTCCTCGTTCCAATCTTGATCTTGGGTCTGGCTCTTGTTGTCCGTCAATATACCAAGAAAGACTAGAGCAGAGGCTTGCTTTTGCTTGCCACTGAACCTCTCTCTTCTTGTCTCTCTGTATCGAAGATACCGTTACTGTTGTTTGGTTCTAGACTGCATCTGCGTCCTTAGTGATTATTCTTCTTGAAACTATTACGAACCAATAATCAAAATGTGTTGCTAGTTGGTTTCTTTGTGTTGATTCTGTGGTGAGATGTTTTCAACTTTTATGATATATAATAAGTGAGTGCTTCTTTACAAAAGATTTGGTTCAAAAAAAGTTTCAGTTTGGTTTTTAAGATACTCTCAATGAAGGAAATGGGAAACAGGATTTCTACAATTAAGCTTATATGATCCATACCAATTGTGGATTAAAATAGACAGTTTCAGACTCATCCCTTACATTTTCAACAGGAATATTGTCTTTTAGTACTACAATATATAAGTGATAAGATTGTAGTATTGTGTGGTCTGTGTGATGAGGAAACAAAAAGAAAGAAAAGCGAGGGACAAGTAAAACGGTAAGAACCAAACCGCGACCAACCTTTAAACCTTGACAGAACGCAGCCAGACGAGTGCAAAGGGCTTTTGTGTGGTAAGAACACTTCATTTCTGGCTTTTGAATAAACAAACACTTGATCAAATGCTCAGAGATTGAGAAGAAAGAGTTTCAATCTTGTCATGGAGTGTCACGACAAGGTGATGCGCATCATCTAGAAGCTTCCAGACATCAAGCTGACCAGCCATGCTATTACACTCCTCCACAATCTCATCCATACTACTGTACTTCTGTATGATCAGCTTCCTACGCAACACTAACGCCGCGATCGCGTAGAGCAACAGATCATCCGTCGGAGGCGCCTGCTGCCGGATCCTGCTCCACGGCGACTTCCCTACTCCAGCTCTAATGGCGGCTTGATCAGCCCACATCACTTCCCACAGACAAAGCGTCTGTTCAAAACTCAGCTCCCTCCTGAACATCACGAGAACCATCCTGTAAACGAAACTACAATCCTCGGCTTGGAGATTCTCCAAGTGTTTGTAAAGCTGAGAGTCTTTGGATTTGATGATCTTTGATACCATACCAAGCTGTCTCTGGATCCCTGCCTCGTCGAGCCTGAAGTTATGCCTAGCTTTCTTCATGAAGCCCACAAAGCACCAGAAAGCCTCGTGATCCTCCGAGATCACAGCGAGGATGGGCGATAACAGATCGCTCATCCCTTGGCAGTAGCCTATCTCAGGATCATACAGAGCATAGGCTTCAAGAACGGCGACGAGCCGCGCAGCGTGGTAAAGCCTGCAGCTTTCTAAGTGATCGTAGTCTTTTAACCCCACGGACTCAGCTAAACCGCGAGCTTCGCTTTCTGTTATCGCAGTTGAAGATGGAGAGTAAGTCGCCCAGTCGGAATCCGCACGTAAAGCATCAAGCCGGATGATACGTTGCCATGTAGAGAAATCTTCGTGTACAGCGACTTCTACTTGGATCTCAGCAGGAGCAGCAGCAGCAACAGGAGTAGAAATATTCTCTTCGGAGTTACTATTATTATCCTCCTCCGGTTTCTTTACATCGCTGTATTCAAAAGATGGGAGTAGCTGGACATCTTCATTGTCATTGTCTTCACAAGAGTCTGTGTCGGAAGAATCAGTGTTCACAGCAGAGACCACATCTTGATTAGTCATTTGTTGTCCGGATGTCTTATAATCATCCATGAATCGAACACATTGATCGTTTGCCTCCTCCTCAGAAGGAAGTTCCTCCTCAAGATTATCGGTACTTACATTACCACGCTTGAGAAGCATCTGGCACCGTCTCTGTAGTTTCTCGTACTCCTTCCTGCATTCAGAGATCCCAACAATGAAATAAATATTTGTCTACATATAAAAAACATTGTATATATATATCAAAGTATAATAGATCTTTCCTAACCTTTTTTGAGTTTTAACAGCTTCCCTTTCCTCACTAGTACTGTTCAGATCATAGCTGCCATATATAAGATGAGAGAAGAACAAGTTGAGAATCCAACAGAGTGAACAAAGAAAAAGAAAAAAAGCAAGAAAACAAGGAGGAACAAGAACAAACACTCACACTCCGAGTAAGAAGAGCCACACTTCTGCACGAATACTTGGATCAGCGCCCTACAGAACCATAAAAAGCATTATCAGAACTTAGAATCTTAAAGACAAAGTAAAGAATCAAGACATATATATGGTTGTTTGTTCGAAAGACTCACTCTGCTTCTAACTTTCTTCAGAAATCCAACGCCACCATCACGGAGTTTGCCCTCCGGTGTAAATAAACTCCTCCACTGATGCGGCGTCAAAGGCCATTTCCTTTTCCGGCGAGACCACGGCGATTTCCGCCGGCTTCTACACAAGAGAAAAAACAAGCCAAGCTGTCGAAATTAGAAGATCCCACAAAGCTCAAAAGCCACCAACATTGGTTGCCACAAATCAATCTAACAGATATAGAAACTTTTTCGCTCGGAACTATTGAGAAAATTGTGATGCTTTCCGAGCTGGTGAACATTTCAATCCGAGCTCTATTATTGGATCAGTAGAGAAGAAGAGAATCTTAAGATCCCCATCCACATATTCCAAATCTAAGAGCTTTTTTAGGCCTTGGGACACTCACCGATCGGAAGAAGTTACTGAAGATAGAGACGAAGGATTAGCCACAAATAGAACCGACCGGAGATGGATCCACGAAGAAGAAGACGACGACGACGAAGACGAAGAAGAAGAAGACGAAGAATTAGATGAAGGAGGTGAAGAAGAAGATGAAGATGAAGATGATGGCAACGAGGAAGAAGTTGGTAACGGAGAAGAAGAAGAATTTCCAGAAGACGTTGAAGCAGTATAGCTTCGCCGTAACGCCTTCATCTGATTCTCTCCCCCAGACTTAAATCTAACCCCCCCCAGAAGAAGAAGAAATCAAATCGATCAGAGATCTACGAAATTTTCACTTTGAAAGAACGCCATTCTTCCGAATAAAGTATCGGCGACGGAGAATCACTCCGGCGGTGGATTATAGGAAAGAAGGATTCCGCCGTCTGAGAAATGGCAGCGGGAATCCGGCATGAGAGATTAAGAAAATGACCGATTTGCCCTCAACGATCTCTATCTATCACTGTGATTCGTCAAGCGTCTTCTTCAGCACGCCGAAACTGAACAAAATAAAAATTGAAGAAGAAGAAAAAAGGAGAAAGAAGAGAGAAGAAGAAAAAAAGGCTAAAGCACCCAACAACTGAAGCCCCTCTTAACCACTTTGCTCTTTCTTTTTCAGCTCTTGTCTCTCTTTAATTTTTATTTTTTTACTTTAGGCGCGTGGACTCGCGCTTGCGCTTAATAACTTCACGCGCTTTGGTGGGTGAATTTAGTGATAACGCGGCGTCGTTTTCCTTTTTTAAGTCTTCGTTTGTGGAATTGTTTTTCGCGATAAGAAAATATCAAAATCGGGAGTGACCAAACAATAGATGACACGTGTCGAGCAACGATTAAAAGTCAAAAGCGAAAGATTTCATTGCGTCTCATAACTTTACCGCGGCTTTTAAGGAACATAATCATATTGATTAATTTTGTAGATTTTTATGTAAAATTTTATATATGCTGAAAAACAAATCTAATGATAAATGTTGACCTAATTGATCTACTTCTTCTACTCAATGGTAATCTTAAGATTAGCGCAGCACCATGCTATGGATCTAGGTGAATGGTCGTATTAGTTATCTTAATGATATGGTTCATTCATATGTTAGAATAGGTTTTTTTGTTTGGTAGGATATTGAAAAATATGTAAAAAATTCCATATGAAGTTAGCAGCTTAGACGTTAATTTGTACAAAATATTAGTTATGCCCCCATTTACTTTCTTTTATCTTCTCCGTTCACATTTTTTTTTTCTTTTATGTTTGAAACAAAATATTAACTTTAAAACCCACAAGTAAAATGTACAGGTTATTGTTTGCTAAGTTTACATACTTTTCTTTTGTATTTAAGTAGTTTTCTATAATTTATAGAATTACTGATTATAAGGAGAAAAATTGTCAATTAAAACAAATCACGTTTGCCTAAATGAAAAAATAATTTAGTTTGATGGAACACAAGTTAACCTGATGACTTGATTAAAATTCGGTTCGATACATGTTGATGTTTTAGACTAGTCTAATATCAAATGTGAGCTAAAAACCAGTCTCAGATAATCTTTCGATTAGAGAACAAAAATAATGATTTATACGATATTAGCAAACATATTTATTTTCCTTATATAAAATGGATCGAGTTATAAGCCGATTGGTAATCATATCCATGAACCGAGTCAAATCAAACCTTGAACTAAGACCAAAAACTTTTGTTTAGCATAGCTATAAACAAAGACTGAAATTGAAATGAATAGATTAATATGATGTTTATTGTTTACTTTGTTATCACTTGTGAGTTGTGTGACTAGTGCGTCGTTAAAGTGTAACGGAATAAAGAGAAAATACATATGCCTTTTCTTTTTTTTTGACTGACATAAAGCCGAAGATATATGTTATTAAATTTAATGTAGCCGCGTATCTCATTAACTAAAAAAGGAATATAGTTGGTATTAAATTACAAAGCATATGAAAAAGGATTATTCTAATAATGTACTAGTAGTAGTACTTTATTGACTATAATAATATTTAAATGTTCATGAAATATATACTTGCATGTTCTTGGAACTATAATTGTTTTAAATGATATTCCGATTAACAAAGAAGAGAAGTTAATGAGATTTGAGGAGATTAAAGTTCGTTGGATAGAGAATACTAGTAGCCAAGTTGTAGGTATAAACTAACATTATTATTATCTAGGGACAAACATTTGGCTTGCTTGAAAGATAAGTTATGTCTATGTAAATACAGAAAAATTGCAATGATAAGTTTGGTCACTAGGGATAGAGTAGAGAGCTTGTAAGTGCAGAACACAACAATCGATAACTTTGTTTATGTTTCCCTCACAACGATGCCAATCGACGGAAATATGAATATTATGGTTTGACTTTGAATGGTTGCATTACAAAAACCAAAAATAGAAAGACAAAATATTTTTGTCCGCTACAAACCGTTTTTGTGAAGAAAGAAACTTAGTCACCATTGATTTATTATTGTTCGTTCGTTCAAACAGAATATTCTAGTTATGTCCGAATTTAGGCTTTGAATGATTGCAAACGAACGTGACAAATTGATCAACTAGAGTATAACGGACCGCTGATATAGGGATATCTTATTATATATTTTCACAATTAGTAATGAAATTATATACATTGAGAACTAGCTCAAACGGAAATTTCACAAACTATCTGTGTTCTTGACAATGAACACATGATTCACAATTTGTGGTCTAGCTAGATGTATAAACCTTCCTCTCTTATCCTATCATCTTGTCTGAAAAATGTTCTGAATCATCGACCTTGGTGATTCTTCAGCTGCATATTCTAACTGAAGCTGTTCCTCATTAGTAAGTCTCCATCCGATTGCGCCCAAGTTATCCTCAACATGTCTAACCGACTTTATCCCCGGTATCGGCACTGTCCCTTTGCATATACACCAGTTTATTGCAACCTGCAAAAACAAGATAAATAAACTCAAAATTCTTTTCAAACTGTCACATTCCTTCTCCCTCAAAGATCTTATGGAGTAAAAAGATTACCTGAGGCATAGTCTTTCCTCGTTTTTCCGCAATCTCTCCTAGTGCTAAAAGCAGAGGTTCTAATCCAGGAAGAATTTGTCGAAACAGCAATGATCTGTTAAGAAAAGGTGTTCAAGAACAGTTTACAAACGAGATTTTTTTATCGATCTTTTGAGCAGCAATCGACAAGGCTTGAGAAATACTTAACCGAGGACCAGTGGGAAGTTTCGAAGAGGAATACTTCCCGGTTAGCATTCCAAGGCCAAGAGGACTATAAGAGATCAAACGAATCCCGCGCTCGTCGCATACGCTCTTGATCTCTTGTTGCTCTTTTCCCATGCTTAGCAATGAGAATTGCACCTGAGCAGAGGCTAAAGGAACCCCTCTGGTTTTGAGGTAATCATGGATCTTCACAAGCTGTTGAGGTCCATAGTTACTGACTCCAATAGCTCGAACTAGCCCCTGAAAAAGAGAAAACCAGTATCATCAGCTTTCCAAGGGGCTTAACGTTCATTAAAGAGATTGTGTATATTTCAGGAGATTTTTCTAAGCAAACCTTCTCGTACATTGCCACTAGACCATCCCAGAGAGCAAGCTCTTGTAGAGGCGCGTAGTTCGCGGTGGACCAGTGAAGCTGCCCAATCCCGAGCTGGTCTATCTGAAGCCGGTCTAAAGAAGCTCTGATACAAGAAAAAAGAGAAACGATCACATCAATGTCCAACAAACCAGAAAGTAGAAAGATAGACAGAGACAAAACAAAAAACTTAGAGAGAGACCTGCAAGCATTCACAAACTGTCCTGAAGTTAACCTCCATGGATAAGCTGCAAACTTTGTAGCTATCACAACTTCGTTTTGTTTCCCTTTTAAGGCTGACATTTGCAACCAGAAACCATCAGCTTAAGCACAATCACTAGTTGCATCACCAAACACAACATTAACATATCAGACAGCTCCAGAATGTAATTTAGAAACCAATTTCGAGAGAAATATATCAATTATCTAATGAATCAGAGACTTTGGATCAGTAAGAGCAACCACAGTTTAACTAAAACGAAAGATTAAACCCACGATTAGGGGAAAAGTGAAGAGAGAAAGACCTTGAGATTCTTTGATGAATTTCCCTAAAAGTCTCTCGCTTTGGCCATTAAGCCTACCAGTGCCATAAGAATCTGCAGTGTCGAACAAATTGATCCCGTTTTGCAAAGCCAATTCGAAAGCTTGTTGAAGCTGATCGTCCATGGAAGTCTGGTAACCCCAAAGGAGCTGATTTCCCCAAGCCCATGTCCCAAAACCCATCGGAGAAACACTAAGAGGACCCATTTTGACCTAATTCATCGATCATCCATCCAATTTCAATCGAAAAGAGAAGCCTTTGGTTACGAGCATGTTTATTATAGTAATGTATGTACCGGCGTGTACCTTTTGCCATGGCCAGAAAAGAGGGAGCTTGAGGGGCTTAAAGGTGGTTATGTTTGAAGGATTGCTTGAGCAATATATGTTGCTGAAGGTCTTTGTGGTGGACAATGTGAACGCCATCGAAAAGGGTTCGAAGAAGACTCTGAAGCCTCCCACTCTCAGTGTGTGGCCAAAAAAATTTGGATGTCTTTAGAGATAAACTCTCTACGCTTTTCCTTGTGAAATTTTGAATTTAGTTTGACCAATAGGAGACCAAATTTTTATAGTGCGAGTTTAGGCTTCCACAATTTTTTTTTTTTTGTTTAATTCTATAACAGATAGAAACTCTTGTTGACATTTTTTATTTCTTCTATAAAAGTTCATTTCACATAGCGTAAGAAGAGATCGATCGGTTGTATATATATGATTATTATTTGAGTTTCTGAAGATCTTATATGTCCGGAGAATGCAATTACAAAAATGAAGAAACAAAAAAAAAAAGAGACAATTTTGGTCCACCAAAATATTTAAGCTATTGTAATTCGAATATCCAATGCACACATTTGGATTGTGATCGCCGAGTAAAATGTGTTAACAAACTACATAACGTTATATAGTACGAGTTTACATGGAGAAAACTAAATCCAACATAACAAGTTAACAACCCAAGTACTTAAAACAATCCATAGCGACAATATTGCATGTATATACACAATTATTTCTACCTTTAATAATATATTCCCATAGCATTATCAATTATATACATTGGAAGAACTTATTCTCCAGTCTCCACGTAAAGAATAATTCATAATCAAAGAAAAAAAACAAACTTAGTAGTAAGTACGGTAGAGATCTTTTGTTGGAAAAGGTTTGTCAAGTTTAACTTCCACTAGTATTTTGGCTTCTCCCATCTGAGTCGGATCAAGCCAAGGCCTGCTAGTAAGCATCGGAGCTCCTAAACCCGAGCCTATCCAACTAATCCCTTTTATAGAGTACAGTTGATTAGGAATGTTCTTAAGAGTAAGCCAGAGGGATTGTTCTAATCTCAGGAATAGAAATGTTTCCAGCAGGATTTCAACTAGAAACAAACATCAAGCAGTCGTCTACATGCCAAAGACCTCGCTGGAGGATCCATTGTCTAGTGGATTCATCAGGAATGTGGAACAGGAAAGAGTTTTCTCCTAACTTACGAGTGAAGATACGACATCTTTTCCCCCAAATCCTAGACATTACAGCATGTATTTGTCCTCCAGTAGGAGCAGCACATCTATAGAATTGTCCTATTATGAACTCTTTCTGGTTTTCTACTCCCTCAAGAAGAACTCGTTTAGGTATACATACCTTTGGTGTCCCATCTTCCATGAAGCTAGGAGTAGTAACACGGTGGAGATTACGCTGTGATGGATTCATCTTTGCAGCCCATGGATACTCCGGAGATTGAAGGCCGTTATCCAAGTCAAGTGAAGCATAATAATTTTTTCCAGCTGCAGCCGTCGGGAGAGATGAAAGTGGCTCAATTTCTTTGGTTGATGTTCTCTACTCATGGCTGCCGTCTAAGTGTGCGAATTGAAGTGTGGTCAGTTGGGACACAAAGCTACTCGTTGTCTTGGTGATATTCTTCCATCAAAACAGCATGACAAGCCATGTACCTCTTCTGACGGGAACAATGACATGCTAGCTCAAACAACTTCTCCTACGACAAGTAAAGCCACATCTAGTATGGAAGCTATCTCAGCTGCTGCGCAAGCTTCAGATTCTCCTAAGGTCACAATTGGTTCTCAAGTTAGTTCTATTGTTGCAACCCATGATGAAGTTTCTGCAGTTCAAAACATTGAGTCATTCTGTAGCACCAAAGCTGCCTCCACTGCTCCGGTGCATCCAACTTCAACTGAAGTCATCTCAATCCCAGAAAAGATAGAGACTATTCTTATAACTGCAGCCACATCTGAGGCTGGAAATATATCGAAAAACTCTGCATCACAGTTTGTTGCCACTACTAATTCAGGGGATATGTCCCCTCACGCTTCATATGATGACTTCTCTACACTACAAGGTGATACCTTAACATTAGAGACACCGGTTGTAACTGATGCTGAGGATGATCGAAGTGTGAGAAGGTCCTTGGATTCTGATACTTTGTTGGATAAAGATGATTGTATTTTTCATGGAAATGAATCAGACCAAATGGACGCTTCACAAGATAAGGATCCTATAAACGTTTCTATCATGAGAACGCAACGAGGCCGACCTATTAAGCCATCACAAAAAGTGCAAGAAATGGAGTGGACTACGGTCATGGGAAAACGCGGTCGTAGAGGTCGTGGTGGTAGCTAAGGCTAATTTCCCTCTCTTTGCTCTAATTAATATTTTAGCTTTTGGAGCTTGTTTCTAATTCTTGTATGATTTAACTCATATGTATGCTTAATTTTCTCCGCTTTAACTCTTTCAAAACTGTATGACCATGTGTCATAGTTGTAACCTCCGTTATTTCAATTGCAAACCCTTTTTCAAAAAAAAAAAANTTTTTCTTACTTTGGTCTTTTAAGAGTATGGATCGTGCCGTATATCATTTTCTATTATTCTGTTGTTGAACTTTCTAACTTATTTTTATTTTATTTTTTTGACAAAATTTCTAACTCATTTAAAAATATGTATTCTAATAATAGATCTCTACCGTACTTTTTTTTATTTGAAAAAGGGTTTGCAATTGAAATAACGGAGGTTACAACTATGACACATGGTCATACAGTTTTGAAAGAGTTAAAGCGGAGAAAATTAAGCATACATATGAGTTAAATCATACAAGAATTAGAAACAAGCTCCAAAAGCTAAAATATTAATTAGAGCAAAGAGAGGGAAATTAGGCGTAGCTACCACCACGACCTCTACGACCGCGTTTTCCCATGACCGTAGTCCACTCCATTTCTTGCACTTTTGTGATGGCTTAATAGGTCGGCCTCGTTGCGTTCTCATGATAGAAACGTTCAGAGGATCCTTATCTTGTGAAGCCTCCATTTGGTCTGATTCATTTCCATGAAAAATACAATCATCTTTATCCAACAAAGTATCAGAATCCAAGGACCTTCTCACACTTCGATCATCCTCAGCATCAGTTACAACCGGTGTCTCTAATGTTAAGGTATCACCTTGTAGTGTAGAGAAGTCATCATATGAAGCGTGAGGGGACATATCCCCTGAATTAGTAGTGGCAACAAACTGTGATGCAGAGTTTTCCGATATATTTCCAGCCTCAGATGTGGCTGCAGTTATAAGAATAGTCTCTATCTTTTCTGGGATTGAGATGACTTCAGTTGAAGTTGGATGCACCGGAGCAGTGGAGACAGCTTTGGTGCTACAGAATGACTCAATGTTTTGAACTGCAGAAACTTCATCATGAGTTGCAACAATAGAACTAACTTGAGAACCAATTGTGACCTTAGGAGAATCTGAAGCTTGCGCAGGAGCTGAGATAGCTTCCATACTATATGTGGCTTTACTTGTCGTAAGAGAAGTTGTTTGAGCTAGCATGTCATTGTTCCCGTCAGAAGAGGTACATGGCTTGTCATGTTGTTTTGATGGAAGAATATCACCAAGACAACTAGTAGCTTTGTGCCCCAACTGACCACACTTCGCACACTTAGACGGCAGCCATGAGTAGAGAACATCAACCAAAGAAATTGAGCCACTTTCATCCTCAATTGCAACTTTTGTTGGAAAAGGTTTGTCAAGTTTAACTTCCATTAGTATTTTGGCTTCTCCCATCTGAGTCGGATCAAGCCAAGGCCTGCTAGTAAGCATCGGAGCTCCCAAACCCGAGCCTATCCAGCTAATCCCTTTTATAGAGTACAGTTGATTAGGGATGTTCTTAAGAGTAAGCCAGACAGGGATTGTTCTTATCTCAGGAATATAAATGTTTCCAGCAGGATTTCAACTAGAAACAAACATCAAGCAGTCGTCTACATGCCAAAGACCTCGCTGGAGGATCCATTGTCTAGTGGATTCATCAGGAATGTGGAACAGGAAAGAGTTTTCTCCTAACTTACGAGTGAAGATACGACATCTTTTCCCCCAAATCCTAGACATTACAGCATGTATTTGTCCTCCAGTAGGAGCAGCACATCTATAGAATTGTCCTATTATGAACTCTTTCTGGTTTTCTACTCCCTCAAGAAGAACTCGTTTAGGTATACATACCTTTGGTGTCCCATCTTCCATGAAGCTAGGAGTAGTAACACGGTGGAGATTACGCTGTGATGGATTCATCTTTGCAGCCCATGGATACTCCGGAGATTGGAGGCCGTTATCCAAGTCAAGTGAAGCATAATAATTTTTTCCAGCTGCAGCCGTCGGGAGAGATGAAAGTGGCTCAATTTCTTTGGTTGATGTTCTCTACTCATGGCTGCCGTCTAAGTGTGCGAATTGAAGTGTGGTCAGTTGGGACACAAAGCTACTCGTTGTCTTGGTGATATTCTTCCATCAAAACAGCATGACAAGCCATGTACCTCTTCTGACGGGAACAATGACATGCTAGCTCAAACAACTTCTCCTACGACAAGTAAAGCCACATCTAGTATGGAAGCTATCTCAGCTGCTGCGCAAGCTTCAGATTCTCCTAAGGTCACAATTGGTTCTCAAGTTAGTTCTATTGTTGCAACCCATGATGAAGTTTCTGCAGTTCAAAACATTGAGTCATTCTGTAGCACCAAAGCTGCCTCCACTGCTCCGGTGCATCCAACTTCAACTGAAGTCATCTCAATCCCAGAAAAGATAGAGACTATTCTTATAACTGCAGCCACATCTGAGGCTGGAAATATATCGAAAAACTCTGCATCACAGTTTGTTGCCACTACTAATTCAGGGGATATGTCCCCTCACGCTTCATATGATGACTTCTCTACACTACAAGGTGATACCTTAACATTAGAGACACCGGTTGTAACTGATGCTGAGGATGATCGAAGTGTGAGAAGGTCATTGGATTCCGATACTTTGTTGGATAAAGATGATTGTATTTTTCATGGAAATGAATCAGACCAAATGGACGCTTCACAAGATAAGGATCCTATAAACGTTTCTATCATGAGAACGCAACGAGGCCGACCTATTAAGCCATCACAAAAAGTGCAAGAAATGGAGTGGACTACGGTCATGGGAAAACGCGGTCGTAGAGGTCGTGGTGGTAGCTAAGGCTAATTTCCCTCTCTTTGCTCTAATTAATATTTTAGCTTTTGGAGCTTGTTTCTAATTCTTGTATGATTTAACTCATATGTATGCTTAATTTTCTCCGCTTTAACTCTTTCAAAACTGTATGACCATGTGTCATAGTTGTAACCTCCGTTATTTCAATTGCAAACCCTTTTTCAAATAAAAAAAAGTACGGTAGAGATCTATTATTAGAATACATATTTTTAAATGAGTTAGAAATTTTGTCAAAAAAATAAAATAAAAATAAGTTAGAAAGTTCAACAACAGAATAATAGAAAATGATATACGGCACGATCCATACTCTTAAAAGACCAAAGTAAGAAAAAAAAACAAATAAAAATATATATAGTATATCTCTAATCGACGTCGCTAGATTTTGGCATCAGTTTCACAGACGTGTCGGTTGTTTTTACCATAGTTTTATTATTATTAGGAGAGAATCCGCGCGATGCACGGATTTTATTTTAATTTGAGTTTTGAATAATATGTTTTAGATCTATATTTTGACTATTGATTTTATATTGTTTTTTAAAATTTTAATTTTCTACTTTTTTTTCTTGATGATCTGTGTATTCATACATTATTTTACAAATCTTTATTTATCTTTCAATTTTCACACTCTTTTTATTTGTCTAAATCTTAACATTATAATAATTTTTATTTTTTCAATTTATTATTTCGAAGAATTTTTTTCATTGAATTCATCTATTTTTTCATGTTTTAAAATTTTGCATATTCTTGTATCCATTCTTCTTTTTCTTTATTTTTTTTTTCTTCTTCTCTATAGTTTTTTATATAATTTTTTATTTTCTCAATTTTTATTGAATATATTGTTTTGTATTACGATATTGTAGGTTGGAATTAATTTTTTAATTTATTCAATATCATAATTTGTTTTCACTTGTACCAAAGTTTAATTATCCTATTTTATTTGAAAATAAGGATTAAAACACTAAAAAGAGAAAATATAATGATATATTTAAAATTATGTATTATATAAAATTTATATATTTATATGTTCTTAAATTAAATTTGAATTTCATCTACTTATAAGAAATTTTAAATAGTTGAATTCAAATTTAGTAGTTTTTATGTACAGTTAATTGTACGTACATATGTTAATATTTATTTATGTTATTTGATATTTAAAAAATAATAATTAATTACTTATATATTTTATATTGTAGAAAAATATTGAGATTGACTAATAAAAAATAGCTAATGTGTCATCCTCTGGAGAATCTCCTTCATCTTTTATATATGTAGTAGATGAAGATTTATGATTTGTGAATGTGTTATTTGTTTATTCTTTCCAATGATTTATTTTTGTGTTAGATATGTTATTTATTATTTCTTATACCGTAATAATTGACATTTTATTAAATACATAACAAAAGACATAATTTAATCTGAAAGAATAAAAAAGTAAAGAAGTGTACAAACAAAGTCTTCCAATGAAGTCTTATTAACTCTAAACTCTAAATCGAATATTTTAGATTAAAATTTATATGATATATTAATTCTGTTAGCATATTCACAATTTAGAGTTAAAATAACAAAGATATGAACCCTAAATCAATAATCGAATCATAAACTATGATTCATATAAAATTTGTGTTTACCCTAACTATTACTCTCTTACATCCTAAACTTTAAACGTCAAACTCTAACCCTTTTAATCGTATACTCATGAAACTTAATAATTGATTTATTTTCATGTAATTTTATTTTATATACATGTTTTGTTTATGTATATAATGTTTTTTTTATCGAAGTATTGTTAAGAAGCATTCATGGCATAATGGTTAAGGCTGTTGATTTTATTGAGAAAATTGTGAGTTCGATTCCCCTTGAAAGTGATGGAAGAAATTTTTTTGTTTGGTTCGCATTTAATGTAAGGTAAACAAAATTTTAGAAATTAAATAAAAGAAAACATGTGTCAAAATTTTAAGTGCTGACGTGGCGATCTCTGAAGAAAGCTATTCAGCTTTTATATAGTAGATTTATTAGACTTTAACCCATAGTCAAAAAGATGTTAACAGAAAATAAAACTTATAGTAAAAAAGGATATGAACACATTAAAAACAATAGTTTAGAAGTTTTACATGACGAGCTAATGCGTGTCTTGATAAGTTGCTCTAGTCATATCCACGTTAAAAACGACACCAATATATATTTCAATTTAAACGTAGGTTTCACTTTCACTTTCAGGTGATAAAAAGACATATTTTTATATTGTGATACATAGAAGAGATTTTATTGGCGACTCGAGGATGTAAATAAATAGAAAATGTTGTGCTTCGTATTCTCAGAGTAGTTGAAACTTGAAAAACTTAGATTGTATAGGTGGAGAACCTCTCTCTGGACAAACGTACACATGCAATTAATTAAGTGATTGACATAGATATATTAAGTCAAATAACTTTAAGAATAAAATTAAATGTTTGGTTGAGAGTTGGAGCCACTCGAAAGACAAATATTTTTAACATGTGGGATGTGGCCCATAAACCCCACAACGATGCTTTGGTCATATTCTATTAACTACAGTGCGAATATGATTCGACGACCTTTGTATTTTTGTCCCCTATTCATTATAAATTTGCTATGGTAACAAAAAGCACTCTGATTTTGTAATTAGAAAAGTAGAATTGTAAAATCAGGAGAACAGAACAAATTACCAGGAGAACAAAATAACCGTTCATCAGTTTAGTTTTATTAAGTTCAGTTTGATGTCTGTTTTGCTCGTTCTCGTTACTAATCAAGAGAAGTTTGGTTTTGTTAAATATCGGTTTAGTTAGTGCGATTTGATTTTGATTAGAACTAGTCATATTATATACATAACCTTAAATCTAACGACACTTGGTTTTTAAATGCTTTTAATTCTGTCTTTTCTGGCATGTATGGACTCTTTGAAAAAAGTCGTCGTTGGCTTTTATAAGAAGAAAATTTAAAAAAAAAAAGAAGAGAAAATCCTTTGATCATCAAAGTAAATAAAGAGCACATGATTCCAACTTTCTTGGTAATCCAACGGTTCTGAGCCATTCGTATGGTCTTCTGTCATATCGTGCCGACACGATGGTTGGTCCGCAAACTTTGGAACCTTCTTATAAAAAAAAAATTATAATGAAACAAAACCAAACTAGACCGAACGGACGTTGTGAACAAACCCGAATCCGGTCTCAGATTTTGGCTTAACTCAAAATTCTCACTTCAATATAACGAAACTCAAACCGTGATATATATTGCTTCCAAACCAATTCTTAATTGAACCAAAATTTGGTTCGAATTGTTTCATACTAATAAAATAAGGTGGACCGGATAAGAAGCAAACTAAAGCGAGCACAAATAAACCAAGTAATCAACACGTGTCATATAGTTACTGGACATATGATTGATCGGCGCGGCGCCTGAGGAGGCGTTACATCCGCTCACTCGGCAAAAGGATATTTTTGTCATTTTCTGACGCGCCAGCGTCATCCCGGGTTATGTTGACGTGTAAATGACAACAATTTGTTATTGGGCCCACGTTTGCTGATGTGGCAGAATCCTAAACCAATGTGCGTCAAAAAATTTCCATCGAGATGGAATTTGAATTTTTAACGAGCATGTTCCAAATGAATAATGCCTTGCACCTCGCATTTTCAAACCTCAACCACAACTTTTTTTTTTTCTCTTTTTTTTTTTTGTTGGTTTGATTAATAAAATCGAGCCACAATTTTATTAATTGAATTCAGAGAACATGACTACATAGGAAACATAGTATGCAAAGATAGTACAACCTAAATACATAAGTAATGTAATCGGGCAATACAAATGTGGAAGTGAAAATTACTCCGAGAAACTCTACTAGTTTTTTTATTTATTTATTTATAAAGGTTTGTTATATATATAGAACCTTAAATTATAGTCGTTGAAGATTGTTAGATATTGGCATATTGCCTAAGCATATTGAGGAACAAAATAACGGATCATACATAGCTAACACGTTATGTATATATAATCGAATATTATATACGGTTTTGTGTTTTCGTAAATCCCATATGACTTCTTAAATTAATTGATTACGTACGTATTGATATAAAGTCAAATATATTATACAAAAACTTACCAAGATGATTACGTATTAATATATATAAAAAATTGTGATTACAGGATATGTAATTTCCCATGCACCTCTGGGAAAGTGGGAGACGAATTTAGATAGATATTGTACTTGTCTAAAAATATTAGATTATTTGTCTCTACAATTAGCGGATTAGATTAGGTTGCATATGTTTGATCTTTAATCGTGTTTATCCATTTACCTTATTTTAGTTACGGTGGCCATACATGAAACAATGAACAAAGGTTTTAACAAAAAAAAAAAAAAAAAAACAATGAACGGATATAGATTCATTAATATTCAACCCGGATTCCGATTCTTTTATCTATAAATTTCGAGGAAAAATCCAACTTTTTTTATTTGTTTTTTTAATGAACATCCAACAAATACATTTTAAATATATATATTATTTTTATCCTTTTCATATCTTCACCGAGTCGTTGGCTTTTTGAAGTGTCAAAGAGGCCTTAGGCCAACTGATCAAAGAAAAGCAGCAACCAATTTTGATTATTACGTATTTATCTTAGCTTAGAAGGTAATAATGTAAAAATCGGTATCCCCTCACCTAGATGTTATCGCTACAACGATAGAAACTAAAAGGTTGTGGTTGAGGTTGGACAATTGCTATCTATCTTAAGGAAAACCTTTGATGGTTATTTATTTCTAAATTAATTCTACAATTTCTTTTAAGTTACAGCATTTTTTTTGTCAACAACAAATGTGGTTATAACATTCATTGAAAATAAAATAATATTATAGTGATATATCTGCATCAACCAAAACATAAAATGATTGAAATTTGTTTGAATAAATTGATGGTTGCAAGAGATTAAAACAAGAACATTTGTTATTTCATAGATTAATAGTACTAAGATATACATACATATATGATCGATATATATATAGATATATGATTTTATGATTTAATAAGCTTTTTTATTTTAACAAAAGAGTTAATTATGTGTGTATATTTAGTATTTCTTACAAATCGCACTACATCGTCAAAGTACTCACCTAATTATTTACATAAAATGAATATAGCCATAAGAATCAATTAGACCCATTTTAAGTATCATAAAAAACCAGATATATATAGAATCTAACTTAACTTTTCTATTGATTTGATTTTTAAAATAATTCAATTATTTGACATAATTATTTACATAAAATGAATATAGCCATAAGAATCAATTAGACCCATTTTAAGTATCATAAAAAACCATATATATATAGAATCTAACTTAACTTTTCTATTGATTTGATTTTTAAAATAATTCAATTATTTGACCAAAAAAATCAATAATAATCAGTTAAGATGGATATGATTATCATACAATTAATTTATGATTTTTTTCCCCTTTTAAACTGATATAAAACGTACGAATCAAAAAAAAATATATGTTTTGTCTCCAAGGTATATCTCTTTTCATTATATTTTTTTTTTTAAAAACCAAATGTTCAAAACTACTAGTATGTTTTTGATTGACTTCTATATACAAATTCAAACTGTAACTAAATTGTAATTTTTATGAATAAAATCATGTGGAATTAAGTATTTTATGAAATTCCACAAAATTATTACCGATTACAAGGAAAGAAAATGAAAAATCATTTCACTTATTTCATTCATTTCATAGAGAAAAAAACAAATTCTTTTGAAAAACTATTCCACTTCAAAGGAATGAATGGAATTCAATTTTTTTTTATTTTATATAAATTGTTTTTATTTATTTTTTATATTCCAATTTATTATTACCAATCAAAAATATTTAAATAATTAACAAGCCTCATATTAGTCGGTAAACCCTAATCTCTCCTAACCACGCTGCAATTTTTACCACGTCAAATCCAGCTCATTAAATAATTTAAAAATAAAAACAAAACCAAAACCAAAAATAAATAGAAGAAAAAGCCATAGCGGTGTGCGCGTGAAGCGAAACCCTACACCAGTATATATATAGACGGCTTATATATCTCCATTTCCAAAATCTTCACAGCCTCCTCAAAAATCAAAAAACAAAACCTTTTCCTCTTCATAAAAACCATATAAACATATATATGCTTAGCCTATCATGAGCAACATCCCCAGATCTCTCACCGACTCATCTCTTTCTATATTTCTTCTCACAATTTCTTCTGCCGTCGATCCTTGGCCCTTTTCTATCGCCGTCTTCTAACATCAACCTCCGCCGAAAAACCTCCAAAAAACCCGCCGCTTTTACGCTTCCTTTTCTCCTTCGTCGATCGTTTTTAATCAATCGTCGTGTTTCTCGATAGGTTTTTCGGTACGAAAGATTCGATCTTTTTTCTTTTTAATGGGTTCTGAAGAACAAGAACAGAAACAGAGCCCAAAACAGAGCAAGCAGATGGTGTTCAACTTTCACTTCCATGTTCCGCACCTCCACATTCTCCATCATCATAACCATCATCACAATGTTCCGAAAGGATGTGTCGCGATCATGGTGGGACACGAGGGAGACGAGGAAGGTCTACACAGATTCGTTGTTCCGTTGATGTTCTTGAGCCATCCTCTGTTCTTGGGACTCTTGAAAGAAGCTGAAGAGGAGTACGGATTCAAACACTCCGGTCCGATTACGATTCCTTGCCGTGTCGATGAGTTTAAGCATGTTCAGGAGATTATCGACGAGGAGACTCATCGCCGTCACAGTCACGGCAACGGACACAACAACCATAACCACCACCACCACAAGGTCCACAACAATCATCTGCGATGTTTCTGAAGATCTTTTAATTCGATTTGTTGGTTTGGTTTGGTTTGACAATGTAATTGGTATTGGTTTGGTTTTGACCTTTCTCTTTAGAGATTGTTTTAGTTTGCTTAATTCTCGTTTTTAGCTTAGTGATGATGATGAAAAAAAAACAGAGAGCAATGAATGTGAATGATTCTTTTTTCTTTTACGAATGTAATCGTGAGGAATAAGGAATTTCAATTTGTGGTTGGAACAACGTATTATTTGAATTTTTTCTTATTAAAAAGGAATGTGAATAATTTTCTTTCTTTCTTTTATTTAATTGATTTAACGCGTTTGGGCATGGACCATGTTGCTTTTGTTGTTTTTTTTGCTTCGAGAAATTGCTTTCCTCGTGTTAGGATTACTACATCCACCGCGCCAAGTGTCTCGAACATATTCTACTACTAGTATTTTTTTTGGAAAGTGGAAAATTCAACATATCTTAAAATTATCAAAAAAGCATTAATTAGGGATCTTGACTCCTTTAATTTGAGAGATCTTCAAAAATTTATATCGACCCTTAATCAGTACATCTTATTTTGTCAACGAATTAGTGCATTTTACACGGCCAATTAGATTAAAATATATTACTTCAACCACTAAAATACGTATAAAATCGGTTTGGATATTAACATAATGTCGAATCTAAACTGATTTTAACAAAATATTTGATGCTTTCGATACTTATATATCGAAAATATCCACCCTGTAACAGTATCGTACATTGGGAATTTTCGAAATTTTGTCACCTCCAAATTAGACAATTGGAAACTGTTCACATAAGGAGTAGTTGTTGATTTGGTTTAGCCGAGCGAACTCATACTCAAGCACCTAGCCAACTAACCATGGACCCAAACCTAAATTGACTGTTGGGCTTCAGGGCAACACAAATAAATTATATATTTATATAAAAAAAATTCCACTTTGGATTTTTTCATACTTAATTTTCCTCGAACGTTTTTTTTCTTATTTTTAATGTGAAAAAATCATCTTTGGAGGCACCCTGCCATCTGTAAAATTAACAATTATCAAGAACACGAAAAATCCCCAATAATCTTTGGATCCATGGCTTTCAAATCCAATAGTTGAAATTTGAAACCTCAGCATCATCATTTTTTCCCTTTAGCTCGAAACCCATAATCAAGAGACGCCTTACTATCTACAAAATTAACCATATTATCAAGAGCACAAAAGGTTCCTAATAATCTTTGGATCTATGGCTTTCAAATTCAATAGCTGAAATTTGAAACCTCAGCATCACCATTTTTTACCTTTAGCTCGAAACCTATAATCAGGAGGCGCCCTGCCATCTCCAAAATTAACAATTATCAAGAACAGGAAATGTCCCCAATAATCTTTGGATCTATGGCTTTCAAATCCAATAGTTAAAATTTGAAACCTCAACATCACCATTTTTTACCTTTAGCTCGAAACCCATAATCAAGAGGCGCCCTGCTATCTGCAAAATTAACCATTATTAAGAACATGAAAGGTCCCCAGTAATCTTTGGATTTATGGCTTTCAAATCCAATAGTTGAAATTTGAAACCTCAGCATCATCATTTTTTACCTTTTGCTCGAAACTCATAATCAAAAGGCGCCTTGCTATCTGCAAAATTAACCATTATAAAGAATATGAAAGGTCCCCAATAATCTTTGGATCTATGTCGTATTAACAAGAAATGATTGTATTACCACTATTTGGGATATCATGATACAAATCAATTCTCTTCATTCCGCTGGGGATTTCTGTCCACACATTTAATCCACCACGATTTCTCAAATCTACGATTTTTGCACCACGATTTTTCATAGCTTTCAATTTCTTTCTCTCATCACATGTCGAAGGATGTAGTGTAAAGACAATCAACCGATCACAAAAAAAAATCCGGTAGGACATTGTTTCGTTTTTTTATCCTTGAGTATTGCGTTGATGCTGTCTAGAAGTCCATTTGCAGACTTCACATCCTTGAGCTCAAGGGTTTCCAGATCGATGAACACACTAACTGAAGATGCAACTCGGATGGCAGCTCTGTAACGGACAACAACCTGCTGACAAAACATGCACTTAGTTGATAAACCTTCATTTCTTTGTTAATTTTTTATAAGAGCAAACATATAATTCCATATAATTTTAACACTGGTTCGAAAAAGCTAGTTCGGTGGACCAGCTCATCCGGAACCACATCGTTTACATGAGAAAAGAATTTTAACGATGTTTGAACCAGAAACCATTAGAGCGATTTGCGAGGGAAGATGTGGATTGGTCGGTCCATCTCGGTTTCAAAATTTTCTTCAACGATGTTTAAACCAAAAACTGATTAAAAAACACCGTCAAAACTAACCAGACATCTTATAAAAGGCTGATGCTTATTACATAGAGAGCTCTCGAGAGAGATAAGCTCACACTTCGCCAACAAAAAATTAACATTAAAACTTTTTAGACTTGTAATAAGTTAACGAGTAAACTATGAGTGTAGAATAATAATCATTTTTGTTCTCAATTGTGTGCCGGGGAGATAGGGGCGATGCGCGCACAATTGTCTTTGAGGAGAGGAGGAAAGAATGGATTCAATGGGAACATATGGAGCCAACAGTTTGCATCTAAGGTTGAAAACCCCTTGCAACATGAGGTTTTGATATTTTCAAAATTTCCAGAAAAAATCGATTTCGAGATTTCGAGCACACATCCTTAACGTTTAATAGAACGACCAACATTTCACCAGATCGACAAGTAAACCGAGAAGACAATAATGACAACACAAAGAGATACAATCAAGAACATTGAGAAAACACCTTTGCTTTCCATCTTTCTTACTAGACGTCTTTTTCCTTTTCTTTTTGTTTCTTTTGTTTTGGTTTAGAGATTTTAGAATATCTTCAATGAGATTCTATTTTTGCCTCTAAATTATATTTTTAGAGTAAAACCATCTACAATAGTACTTTATATCTTACTTTAAAAATAGAGATCTCTATATGTAACTCTAGATTTGGAATTAAATATGAAAGATCTCTATTTTTTAGAGTATAACTTTTTTTCACAAAACACTCCTTTAATTTTGACATGTTTCTATTTTGTAACTAAACAAAAATTATATGTTTTATTTTTATACTTAAATAAAATTACAATAGCACTAGCTAGTTATGTAATGAAGTTTTATTTGTGTGGTAAACTTTTAATTTAAATAAAATCATAATTGTATAATTTTTTTTGTTAAAAATATAAGATAAATGGGTAAAATTTGTATATTTGTAAAGTAAAATGTATTAAAAAAATAATAACTAAATAGAAATGGAAGATACTTGCAATATCTTTTTAAAGTAGAAAATAGAGGTAACCATTAAACTAAACTCTTTCTCTATTTTTAAAGAACTCTATTTTTAGAGTACAAAATAGAGTAAAACATTGGAGATGATTTTAGATGTTTGGATGGTTTTAGATATCCGAGGAAACTTAGAAGTAAGAATATATATAGGATCTTGAAACAATATGTTATTAAATCGAAAAGTAACGTGTCAAAAAATAAATGTGTCCCAAAATGTAACCCATGTGTTAAATTTTCTTACATTAAGTTGTTTTGACTACGAAGTGTATATTTTTGCTTAAGTTTTGAAACCACAAACGTAGGTGTATACTGTTTTTTTTTTTCTTTTAAATCCGGATTCAGCGATTTGGTTCCAAATCCGGCTGAGGTAGCTTGACCGGGCCGGTCCAACTTGGTATGTTGGATACTATCACAACGTCCACAATCGTGTTAAATCAAATGTAGGCGTCCGTACAGCCCCGGCTCAACCCAAATGATGTCTCTTGGGCAAAAAAAAATTTGGACCCTAAAATATCAATTTTTGGGTCCATTTCTGTTATTTTAAAAAAGTTTGGATCTGTTGTGAATAAAGAGAAGAAAAGAAAGAATTGGTGTTGATGTATTATTCCAATGAATAAGGAGTCTTTTATATAGGAGTACAAGAGAGGGTTTTACTTGGTGACAAAGTAAAACCTAATGGGTTTATGGGCTTATAATGGACATCACATAATAGTTCATAAAACTCCCCCTTGATGTTCATTATACAAAAGTATTTCCTAAAGCGCGTATGATGCTGCCTCGTTAAAAATCTTACTATGAAAACCCAATAGGAAAAACCATAGCTAAGGGAAAAGAGTGCAGCACGCATTAACTCCCCCTCATGAGTACATCACTTGATATATTTGAGATAACCCAATCCAATATGATGAAATAGATTCTTGAGAGTAACGCCTTGATAAATCTGTCTCTCGAATCTTCACTTGAATGAATTTGTAGAATCTTTACATCGTCATTCTTCTGCAGTGCATGAGTCTTGCTAATGATTCATCTTGATCATTCTCTCTGCTTCACTTGTTCTCATTAAAGTATGACAAATACTTTGGAAGGGTGATAGACTTTCATCCTTACATTTCCCTTTAGATGTATATCATTTGCGTGTTCTTTGTTGCCTCGTTAAAACCTTTCATAGAAAAACCCAGTGGGATAAAAACCATGATAAGAAAAAAGAGTACAACCACGCACATCATTATATTTCTCCCCTTGGAATCATCTTATTCAAGAGATGCATTTCAATCATATACCATCTTTAGAGAATTGTTATAAGCATAAGCTTAATGAATAAAATCGTATGATTGTTTTGTAATCTCTTAGATTATAGGACTTTTTGTCCATAACAATAATTTCACACAAGACTTAATATTTTATTCTATTTGGACTTCAAACCAAATTTCTATTTACATACGGTTTTCTAAACTTGTATTGTACATACTTGTACATATCATTTTATTCATGCTCTTCTTTATTGTTTTGACTTTCTTTCTTGTTATATGAAAACACATCTTTCAATAATGAAAGAAATCTATACATTGCGTAACTAGGGTCATTCGAGACCAAGTATATGTGAGCATTCATTATGTAATCCTGCAAGGATCTTTTGAGATAGTATCTCTATTACTTAAATATTTCAATTTGGAACACTTGAAGACAATGTCGTCTTTCCAATAAATTTTCTTCCAAATTATGACTTTTATTAACTCTTCAAGAGTTTCAACTATATTCAAATTAAGGACCTCATTGATCCATAATCTTTTGATAAACACACATGGGTATATTGGTTAAACTTATAATATTCACTTATACCTCATGAAACATATATGTCTTAACTCGATCGAATATCTTAACTTCCCGGGAATATAATTTTGACATCATCAATCTTTCTGAGATTGTATCATTTTGACATCTTTAATCCTTCAGAGAATGTATCCTTCGTGGATTATATCCTTTGGGGATTTTCACTTTAAGTATCATTTCCAGTGGGTTAAATAAGTCAAGTTCTTCTCTTATTGCCAGACATGAGCTTGCCTCCTCCTTAGACACATTCACCAAGTATGGCTTCACCCTATGGCCATTTACTAATCATTTCTTTCTGTATACTTTACAATAGATTTCGTGATCCTCTTTCTCATTCATCATATCAACTGCTACATTGCATTCAAAAATATTATCGACGTCGATTTGCTTTTCAGTTTCAATTTAATCTACACATGACATAACTTGTTGAGATCGATCTCTTCATTATCTCAGGTACCTGAATTTCTTTCTTGTCATGTTTAATATCTCTTCTCGAGATCATTTAAAAATCTTTGTTTCCTCGATCTGACCATTGTCAAATTCTGCTCCTTTTTATTTTCGAGGATTCTTTTATTTGGAACAAGTCTATCACGCTTCATGCGTTCTTTAGACTCACTAGCAGCTTGATATTGTCCTTCTGAGACATTAATTCTTATTGGAGCATTTATAGCTGGTATATGTGACTTTATCACTTTATTTGGGTCTGTAAATACGTCTGGCAACTTGATTTACTAAGCTTTGTAAATGAATTATCTTTAAGACTTTTAATTCAATTTATTTAGTCCGAGGATCAAAGATAATTCATTCCAACTTATTTTCTTTTCCACCTGTTTATTTTCTCCCCCTAATGTTGGAAAATAAAGTTGAACATATCTATCATGGATAACTCTATATACTTAATTATCAATGGAGATTCATATCCAACATATTTACAGCCTCATTTGAGGATCCATCTTATACCGCTGTGGTGGAGCAATGTGGATGTATACTGCACATCCAAATATTTTAGATGGAAAATATTTGGTTTCTGACCCAAAACCAATTTTGATGGGGAAAGCTTTTGATTACTCGTTGGCTTAATGCGAATTAATGCTTCTGCATTTTTAACATTTATCCTTATGATTTTATCATCAAAGGCTTAAGATGTGAATTCACTAGCATCACCAAATACTCTTCCAAACTTTAGGTTGTAGATCTATAACAAGAATACACACAACCATCTTTTAAAATCCAAATCTAATTTGGCTAGTGATAATCATATTATCATATTTGCCTTGTGAGTAAGCATTACATGAAACATCATTAGAAATAATCTTCAGGTCTTTCAATGAATGTCTACATTAATTATTTTTTCGCATCATTCTTGAAATGTTATGGTCTAACCGGCTCATGCCAAACAATGATGAAAATTAAACTTCTGGTTAAATATTTATCTCCAAAATATTTTTACTGCCTTGGGTAATACTCATGATTTGAATGTACTAAACTTTTCTTTCTTTATTGTCTTAACTTGATTAACTCGAAATCCATTGGAGTTACTTTATAAATGATTCATCAAGATCATTTTGACTGTGAACATATCTACTAGATGTTCCACTTACTATGTATTGTGGGATTCTTTGATTTTACTTTATCAATGATTCATCAAGATCATCTTAAGCGTGAACATAATCTTCTAGATGTCCTACTTACTATTGATTGTGAGATTCATCGATTCTCCCCCTCGAGATGATGACACTTCAGCTTCATCCATCTCGAATTGAATCCTAGTATAGAATCAATAACATATCCAACTTGGATCATGTATTCTATCTTTGATTCTTGTAACTTTTGAGACTTGTATGATATCTTTGATTCTTTTCACTTTTGAGACTTAAGAAATATAATACATCAATGATTGTGTTCACATAGGCAAATATATCTACTCTTCAAGAGCCTTAATAATCTTTATACTATCTTTATTTTCTCACTTCTTGTGAGAATTTGATTTTGAACTCTTTGACCTTAACCTTGACCTTAACCATATCCATATTCCACATCTATAAGTACTTACTTGGCCAAAGTTATTGGTATGGTTCTTTTCTTTCTGAATATATGACATCACATTCACTTCAGAGAATGGATCATAACCAGTTGGATGTGATTTTTGACTTTTCATCAATAGGTTATCATTTTCTCAAAATAATTCTTAAACTTCTTTTAATGGTATTGTGTCTGCAAGACAACAATATTTGTCTAAGGAGTAGAATATGCCTTCTAGCATCTATGCATCATTGATATTCTCTTCACATAATCTTTAACATAACTAAAAATTATTTACAGATTTCAAGTCTTGTAGTATTAGATGCAAAGACTCATAATGATCTTTATGATTATTTATAGACTTCAAGTCTTTTAATCTTAGATATAAAGAACTTCTGGATCTTTTACAGTTAAAAACATGATATTCATATAAATGATGATAAAAATAAATATTATCAAACTACATATGTATAAATAAAAGCATAATAAAAACAATTAATATCAATGACATGTAATCTTTATAATCACTACAGGTGACAATTTGAGTTTTAAAAGAAGTTCAAAGAGATAAGATATAAATAATTTCAAAATATTTCTCAAATATCTTTATGTTATTGTGTCTGCAAGACAACAATAATTGTTTGATATATTCTAGCATCTCTGTATCACTTATAGACTTCAAGTCATGTAGTCTTAGTTATAATCATAAACTCAAGGCTTAAATATCATCAAAGAGGTGATGGCACATAAATATGATTAACATATAATATAAACAATGATAAAAAGATCATATAAAAATAACTCAATCAATCATATCATTCATGAGTTTAATTCTATCATGCCATTAAACTAGGTTGTCAATAAATCAGCTCACAAAAAATATCAGATTGATAAACATGTGCAAATTTCGTGATAAAGAGAATAGACAAGCATGATGCAATAGTTCTGTGCAAAATCCGGGTTTATATCATATCTGTGCAAAATTCGGATTTTTGTCATATCTGTGCAAAATTCGGGTTTAACAAAAACCAATTCATGTATAAACACAAAAATTCAAGTCTAAATTGTTTAGTGCAAAATTCGGATTGTAAGCATGTATGTGCAAAATTCGGATTATACAGTATTGAAGATAGAAACCAATGCATGTCTAAAACAGAAATCTATATGTTCAGTGCAAAAATCGGATCATAAACATGTCTGTGCAAAACTCGTGTTTCACAAAAACCGATGCAAGTATAAACACATAAATTTAAGTCTAAAATTGCAAAATTGGATCATAATCATGTCTGTGCAAAATTCGGATCATAATCATGTATGTGCAGAATTCGGGATTAACAGTTTTGAAAACAGAAACCAAATCTGAATAATAACCTGATAAATACAACCGTGCAAATTTCGGTTTAAACAATTCTGTGCAAAGTAGGTGCATAAACAGTATGAACAGTATTCGATTTAATAGATCAGATTCAGGTTAAGAAATTTCGTGCAAACTATGTGCATAAACAGTATGAAACAATAATCGAATAAAAATAGTGCAGATCTGATATTATAAATCCGTGCAAAGTTTGGATAAAATTATTTTGTGTAAAATCCGTGCAAAATAAAAATTTCTCAGAACTTAAATAAAGCACACAAAAATCGACAAGTCACATTCATGATTAAGCGCAACATGTGGCTAGTTCGATAACTTGGATCGATATATCATACGTGAATGTGTGGATTGATATTATGAACCATGAATCGATAGATAGACATGGTTCTTAATATCGGAAAGCAATAAAAACTAAAATCTAAAACTAAGTACCTCTTAGCTCAGACGGCTAGGGTTTCGTGCTAATAACGTGTTGTGAATAAAGAGAAGAGAAGAAAGAATTGGTGTTGATGTATTATTCCAATGAATAAAGAGTCCTTTATATAGGAGTACAAGAGAGGTTTTACTTGGTGACAAAGTAAAATCTAATGAGCTTATGGGCTTATAATGGACATCACATAATAGTTCATAACATGATCTATTTTTTGACAAATTTTGATTTTTATGAAAAACAATTGAAATAGGTTTGAGCTATTTCTAATTTTTAAAAACAAAATGGACCCTTTTTCTAAAATAAAACAACCAAAACTGGGCTTTTTTAAGAAGATTTTTTTTTAAGTGAGCTAGGCCCCTGGGCGGTGGCACCTCTGCCCACCCCACTTGGGCCGGGCCTGCGTCCGTATGAGAAGAACTTATTATCATTACATCTGAATGATGGTTTAATCTTCTAGAACTGGAGAGCTTGATATAAGTTTCTCCAAAGTGGCTAAAACATATTCTAATTGCAATGTTAACCCACGGTGTCCCCAAAGAGTCGTAAGTGTACAAGTGTCTCTCACATGTATATATGCTCAAGCGTATCTCTACTGCCAATCCAAAAGTAATATCAAGATGAAGAATCAGTGCCTAGTGAAAGCATTATCAATCGATGTGTGAATGAAATAAAGCATTATCAAGGTTAACATAAGGTGCGTCATTAAGACAATCAAGAACATTCTTATGTTTAAGGAACAAAGGAAAAGGGCAACAAACTTGATTGCATAAACAACAACACGAGTTCTTGCAAAAGTAGTACAACATGCTTCATTTCTACAACAAAGAAACATACAAAAGAGACCAAATTAAACCTGCGTTTCTTGTGTGGCAAGAGAGCTTTCCTACATCGAACTGATTAAGCAAAGGACAATCTTCTTCACATGTCCTCTCTAAGCTTCACCAATCAGATTACGACGACTTGACAGGTTGTAGCCAATCAGATGGCTCAATTCGAGGGGGTCAAAAAAGAATGACAAAACAGTCCAAAGAGGAAGACAGAGCTCTGATTATATGGCGCAGCAACAAAGAAAGCTCTGATGTTACTTGTGGAGTACTAAAAGTCAAACATTTCAAAGTGAATACAAGAGCGAGGCGTGACAGTCTCCTATCTTATTTTCTTCTATTTTATTCTCGATGCTAAAATATACATTTGATATGTACTTTTCGGTTTTAATAGTATGCTCAAAATAGATTGTGTTTTAACTTTAATTCGAGCTGCTTATCTTTTCTTGCCTTGTACGTCAACCTATCTATGTGTTCCAAAGTTTTGGTACCGGTAAAGTCGAAGTTTGAGAAATTTTGAAAATAAAGATGATGAGCAAGAACTTCTGAAAAAGGCTCCTTTTGCGCCATTGTTCCCTTTTTGATTTTATAAGCCCGGTGAAGACCACAAGTCCAAAGCTAATCCCAACACATAACAGATAAAAGAAAATCCATGACAACACCAAAAAAAAAAAGAAAAAAAGAATAACCAAAGCACAAATCCAAATGTTCTACGTTGAACAATAGTTATCAAACCTTCGAACAATAGTTATAAAAAAGAAGCAATTCCGGCGAGAGATGCACACACACAGTTCCGGAGATTGACTCCCATTTCCCGTCGGCGACATCACAGTCTACAGTTCCGGCAAGTGATTACATTCCAGTGCGTTCTTCTTCTTCTTCTTCTTCTACTGTTCATTGATTTTACTCATCTTCAGAAACCTTGAAAAAACCTTAACCTAATAAAGCGTCGCATGCAAGCCTATACCTTAGTATCGTCAAAACTGCATTAGTCTATTCTATAGTCTTAATATAATAGAGAACCAAAGTTGATGTTTTCTTCCGTGCCTCCGTGTTTGATATTATCACTTAAGTTTGTTGAGTTGAAAATCCGATTTTGGGATATATATATAAGGGAGAAACAAAGCTAGTAAGATACTTCTTGAAGAATTCAAGAATCCTGGAATCTAATGTTTGAGAACTATTATTGGAGAAGAAAAAATCAGTTACAAAAAAAAAAAAAAGACTATTATAGAAAAAAAGAAGAAGCAAAGGACAATGTTGAACAACTAAACATTTAAGGTAATTTCAGGATTCTTAACCACAAGCAATAACATTAGACTCTTTCTTGTGTTTCTTGATTTAAGTGTCTCTGTAAAACAGCTACAGTAGAACCTCTATAAATTAATACTCGATTCATTAATACCTCGCTAAATTAATATTTTTTGTCAGTTCCAAAATTAGTTTTTCAACCAAATAATATATCTATAAATTAATAATCACTATAAATTAATATTTTTTTATAAAATCTCACGGTCCCAACGTTATTAATTTATAGAGGTTTTACTGTATTTAAGTTGGATTGAATTTTCAACTTTATATATTAGATTTTTGCTTAGTATTTTCTTCTTTATCGACATGTCAATTACGGCCCATAAGTGTGAGCCCAAATTGAGTTGCCATGTTTGATTGTTGGGCTTTTGTGTAACACAACACACTCTAAGTCGCCACGTAAGAGAGATCTCAGGCTCTTCTGTCTTTTTTTTTTTTTTTTTTGACATCGCATCTTTACCGATTTCTCATTTTTTATTATATTTTATACTAAAGACACTGCACATTTTTATGCTTTGGAGGTGGTCTAATAGAGTTCTTCAGCGAGAGATGCACACATACAGTTCCGGCGATTGATTCCCAACTCCCGTCGGCGACATCTTACTCTACAGTTCCGGCAAGTAATTACACTCCACTGCGTTCTTCTTCTTCTTCTTCTTCTACTGTTTATTGATTTTACTCATCTTTCGTAACCTTGGAAAAGCCTTAATTAACCTAATAAAGCGTCGCATGTGATTTTAAGTTCTTCTTCTCTCTCTCTCTCTCTCTCTCAGTATCGTTATGGCTCTGTTACGATATCTGTTTTAAGTCTTCCGTCGAATATTGATGTTAGCTTGGAATTTTTATCTTCGCTGCAACCGAAGGAGAATTTTGACTTGATTTTGTGTCCGTATTTCGTATTTCATTGTGTCTGTTATGGTTGTTTCTGTAACTTTCAATTTACACTTTTCTTGAGCTTGATGATGCAGATTAGTTGTGTGAAAAAAAAAAAATGGTGGGTGGTCTAAAGAAAAAAACCAAAACTTGCGAGGAAGGGTGGCAGAAAGACTTGATAAGCAAGTTACCTGATGCTTTGATATCTGAGATACTTGCCCATCTCCCCACAAAGGATGCTGTAAGAACAAGCGTTTTAACCACCAGATGGAGAAATCTCTGGCTTTGGGTGCCTGGATTAGATTTAGACACCAGTGCGTTCTCGGACTCGGATGCCTTTGTGAGTTTCGCTTACAGGTTCCTTGATTCATACGATGAGTCATGGATACGCAAAGTACGGTTAAGTTTTATCGAAGGAGGTCCTCATGTTTACTCCTGTATCAGCTCATGTATTGATGTTTTGACTAGGATTCAGCATCTCGATCTTCATTTTGATGTCTTTCGTGGCGATAACGTGATACCCCAGAGCATATACACCTGCAAGACTCTGGTTCACTTACGGCTCTATGGTTTGTCCCGGCCCAACCCCGAGTCTGTTTCCTTGCCTTTCCTAAAGGTCATGCATCTAGAATGTATTAGCCATCTCAGTGAGGCCACTCTGGAGAAACTTATCCCAGGCTCTCCTGTTCTTGAAGACTTAACCATCTTCAGATGTTGGCATGATGTGAAGAATCAGGTCTTACGAGTGCGCTCTCAGAGTCTAAAGAGACTCGACATCATACCTGAGCGTACCAAAGTTGTGATTGATGCTCCTCTACTCCAGTTTCTGAGGACCAGGATCTGCACAAAAAAGAACTATAACATCATCAATTCTGGTTTCCCTCTCAAGCTAGATATCGATGCCCTTTGTAGCTGTGCCATATACAGTAAGAGCATGATCGGCGCTATCATCACCGATATTATGAGGGTGGGGGATCTTTTTATTAGTAGTGAAATGTGGAAGGTAATACATATCACAATATTTGAGCATTTGAACATTCTTAGAACGAAAAAGTTTCTAACCAAACATTCTTTTTCTTTTAACTTATGTTACCAGATCATCTCGAAATCAAGACCGTTGTGTAATTTCCGTCACTTATCCCGTCTGAATGCAAGATTTTGTAAATCTCATCTAAAAATGTTGCCAACACTACTTGAGAGCTGTCCAGAACTAAAATCTCTCATCTTGGTGATGAATAGCTCCAACCCTTTGAATTACACATATATTGTTTGTGAAAAGCTTTCTTTGTATCTCTCTAATCAACTTGTTTTCTACTGTTTGTTTGTTTTTTTCTTTTTGCAGGAATTGGTTGAGGAGACTTGTCATAGGAACATAGAGCCAAAGGTGAAGTTTGCAACAGTGGCTCGGTGTTTGGTATCGTCGCTCAGGTTTGTGGAAATGAAACGTTCGATCTCAGGGTATGAAGGAGAAATGGAGCTAATAAGATACTTCCTGAAGAACTCAACAATCCTGGAGAAACTAGAGCTTGATTTTTACTATACGACGGTAGAGGAAAAATTTGACTTCCTTACAGAACTCGTTGCAATGCCAAGATGCTCTAGCGCTTGCGAAGTCATTGTTCGTTAGTTTAGTAACTGAAATTGTCTTTGCTCTTTAATTACTAGAAAATATTGTTGAAACATTTCGTTTGAGGTTTAACTGTTTTGGTCGTTAAGAGGTTGATTTTAGACTTTGAGCCACAAGTAAAATGTTGCCGTTAAGTCTTTTGTATGTTCGATTGGTTGTTGATGCTCATGTTATCACCAACTACCAACTTTATTGCAAATTTTGATGGATTCTTCCCCAAATTATTCAACGAACTCGCTCTAGGTTTGTTGAATTTGTAACTGCATCTTCTTCTTTTTTTTTTTTTTTTGGTCAATTCAACCCATTTATATTTGTCTCTAAGTTATCAAAAATGTTTGGGAATCTAACAAAAAGTATGTTTGGGAGTCTAACAAAAAGTATCTCCTAGTAGGGTGAGTATGAGAACCGAAGAATACACTTATTCTTTTAGTGATGATAATTGTTTTACTTAGGTTTCTTGTTTATTCTTTTCATTGTATTTTATTAATGTTTTTTTTTTCCCTTCAGAAATGGGAAGATGACTCCAAGAATTTGGAGGTGATGAATCGAAACAGATTTTTCTATCTGTGCCTGAATGTTAATTATCATCTTTGTTGATTTTGAAACCAACATCTTGGCTCTTGGGATATGCATAAAAAAAGTGGAGCTAGTAATACTTTTTAGTGAATTCTGTAATACTCAAGAAACTCACGCTACGTTTGCACAATTATGCAAAGACAATATGACATCTTCATCAAACAAAAGGCGCCTATCTACTTTTCTATAACTTAGAGACAAATATAAATGGGTTGATGGCTGTAACGTTTGCACAATTATGCAAAGACAATATGACATCTTCAACAAACTTCTCAAAATCCTAAGACGCTCTGTCACATGTCAAAAGTAGTCGTAACACATGGCATTGACCAGTTTAATATGTGAAGTCTATTGAGTCAAATTCCAGTAGTATAATAGCTTATTCAATTTATCAATCTTTTAATTACAGTAAATATAAATTTTATTCAATGATAATTTGGTTTTTATGGTAATGCTATTTCAATAAAATTTTAAAAAATCGAGAAATTTGGGATTGTTATTTGGATAGAAATATACATCGTTAATTGGAAGATATATATCATCAACAATATGAAGAATATTTAGTCTTAGTGGTTTGAGATTAGCCTAGACCATAGTCTTAACTACTTTACATCTTGATTTTGTAGGTTCTTTATCGATATGTCAATTTCGGCCCATATAGAAATCGATGTTAACCCCAATCGAGTTGGCATGTTCGATTGTTGGGCTTTTGTGTAACACAACAACGCTCGATAATAATTTATATATTACACACGACCAAATTTACGTGAGCCTTGCGCGAGAGAGATGCACACACAAAGTTCCGGCGATTGATTCCCAATTCCCGTCGGCGAAGTCATACTTTACAGTTCCGGAAAGTGATCACGTTCCAGTGCGTTCTTCTTCTTCTTCTTCTTCTTCTTCTTCGTATACTATTCATTGATTTTAGTCATCTTCCGAAACCTTGAAAAAACCTTAACCTAATAAAGCGTCACATGTATTAAGTTCTTCTCACTCAGTCTTAAGTCTTCCATCGACGAGCTTTTATCTGGTTCAACTGAAATTTTAAAATATTCGTCTTCGCTGGAACTGAAGGAGAATTTTGACTAGGTTTTTTCTGTAAATATCAATTTTGACTAGGTTGTGTCCGTATTTCGTATCTAAGTTGTTTCTGTAACTTAGATCAGTTTACAGTTTTTAAACTTGATGATGCAGATTAAGTTGCGTGAATTGAAGAAAAACAAATGGTGGGTCGAAAGAAAAAAACCAAAATTTGTGGCAAAGACTTGATAAGCAAGTTACCTGATGCTTTGATATCTGAGATACTTTATCGTCTTCCAACAAAGGATGTTGTAAGAACAAGCGTGTTATCCACAAGATGGAGAAACCTCGTGAGTTTTGCTGACAGGTTCTTTGATTCACTCGAGGAGTCATGGATACGCAGAGTACGGTTACGTTTTGTTGAAGGAGGAGGACATCCTGATGGTAACTCCCATCTCAGCTCATGGATTGATGCTTTGACTAGGCGTAGGATTCAGCATCTCGATCTTCATTTTGATGAGTTTCATCGCCATAATGTGATACCCAAGAGCATATATACCTGCAAGACGCTGGTTCACTTACGGCTCTATGGTTTGGCCCTGCCCAAAGCCGAGTTTGTTTCCTTACCTTGCCTCAAGATCATGCATTTAGAGTGGATTAGCCATATCAGTGAGGCCACTCTGGAGAAACTTATGTCAGGCTCTCCTGTTCTAGAAGATTTGAAGATCTCCGGAGCTTGTGTAATGGTTTTTCATGTGCGCTCTCAGACTCTAAAGATAATCGACATATCTGGCTTTATCAAAGTTGTGATTGATGCTCCTCTACTCCAGTGTTTGAGGACTAGGTTTTTCACATATAAGAACTTCGAGATCATCAATTCGGGTTTCCCTCTCAAGCTAGATATTGATGTTCTAACGAGTCATGCGTTAAAAAGTGAAAGTGTGATCGGCGATATCTTCACCGATATTAAGAGGGTCAGGGATCTTGTTATTAGTAGTGAAATGTGTAAGGTATATATACAAATCAATATTTGAGCATTTGAAGATTCTTCCACGAAAAAAGTTTCTAACCTAACATTCTTTTAAATTATGTTACCAGGTCATCTGTCTATACTCGAAATCAAGACCGTTGTGTCATTTCCGTCACTTATCCCGTCTGGATGCAAGATTTTGTAAATCTGATCTACAAATGTTGCCAACACTACTTGAGAGCTGTCCTGAACTAAAATCTCTCATCTTGGTGATGAATAGCTTTAACTCTCTGAATTACGTACACATATTGTTTGTGAAGAGCTTTTTTTGTATCTTTCTCTCTACTCAACTTATTTCCATTGTTTTGTTTGTTTTTATTTTTGCAGGAGTTGGTTGAGTATCCTTGTCATAAGAACATAGAGCCAAAGGTGAAGTTTGCAACAGTGGCTCGGTGTTTGGTATCGTCGCTCAGGTTTGTGGAAATGAAACGTTCGATCTCAGGGTATGAAGGAGAAATGGAGCTAATAAGATACTTTCTGAAGAACACAACAATCCTGGAGAAACTAAAGCTTCATCTTTACTATACGACGGGAAAGGCAAAAATTGCCTTCCTTACAGAACTCGTTGCAATGCCAAGATGCTCTAGCGCTTGTGAAGTCATTGTTCAATAATTAGTAACTGAAACTGTCTTTGCTCTTTAATTACTAGAAGATATTGTTGAACATTTCGTTTGAGGTTTAGCTATTTTGGTCGTTAAGAGGTTGATTCCCCAAATCATTCAACAAACTCACTCTCGATTTATGGAATTTGTAATTGCATCTTCTTATTTTTTTTGGTCAATTATAAACATCAACCCATTTATATTTGTCTCCAAGTCATCAAAAATGCTTGCGAGTCTAACAAAATGTATATGTCCTAAAATTTCGATTTTTGTATTTTTTGCATTGAAATTTTATTAAGAAGGTTACTTGAATCAAATTTAATAAAATTTCAATGTAAAAAATACAAAAATCGAAATTTGGGTTTTTAGATTGTTTTTTTTTTTGGATAGAAATATATATGCTGTAAATAGCATAAGAAGTCTTAGTGGTTTGAGATTAGCTTAGACTTTAGTATCGTCGAAATTGCATTAGCCTATTCTATTAGTCTTTGCATTAGCTTAGACTTTAGTATCGTTTGAGAACCAAAGTTACGTTGATGTTTTTATTTTTGTGTCTCCGTGTTTAAAATCATTACTCAAGTTTGTTGAGTTGAAAATCCGATTTTGGGATATGAAGGAGAAACAAAGCCGGGGGAAAATCGCATTTTAAATCCTCAAAGTAGGATTCATTAGCACTTTAAACTCTAGAACATTCTCACTTTAAACCTTCAAGGTACAAAAACTTACACTTTTAACCGTCAAATTAAATTCCGAGTTTGCATCGCCGAATGACTTGATGGAACAGTTAATTCCGTTGACGGAACAGTAAACGTCTGTTAATTTTTTTAAAACGTGTTTAATATTATATTATTGTTATATACTTGTTTTCATTAAAAATAAAAAACAAAAAAATTTTTTTTTTCTCATCTTCTCCAATCTCCATGAACATTCAACACCAAGCGAATATCTTGTTGAAGAGAGAGAAGAGCTCATGGTGCTTCCCTCTGAAAACAGCCAAAAACCCCATCTTTTAAAACCTTGTTTCACTATCCCCATTGATGGATCTGAAGCTTTTGTTCCCATTCAAAATCGCTCAGCTTCTTCTCCTAGCTTAAAGGCTCTGTCTTTCAGTGTTTCCTTCAATGGGTGGAGATGGGGGAAGAGCAAATTTAAGTCTTGTGATACAAAAATGGCTGCTTTGCACGAACCCAGAAAAGATGAGGTTTTGATTTGGGGGTTTTTTCGTTTTTGTCCCGTGTCTTTGATTCTTTGTTATTTTTTTCTTTTTTTTTTGCCGGCCAATTCTTCATTTTATTAAAAGCCCAATGGGCAAGATACTATAATACAACAGATCCAAATCCACAGTAGCCTTACATGAGAAGAAAAGAAAAGAAATTAAAATTAAAACTCATCAATTACACGCAACTGCTACGTGGCATCCATCAGCACCTCCATGAAGCTTCTAGATCTGTCTTCTAGATCTGTCGAAGATGCACCATTGATGGGAGATTGATCCTTCCTCTTGTAATCGAAGCTTACAACTGCCATCCTTAGCCGTAAAAGGCTTCTATATGGAGTAACAGATGATTTTTGAAGATGAAGAAGAGGATTTGAAATAGATCTGGACAGATCTGCAGAAGAAAACAGACAAACGGAATTTGGATCTTTGCAGAACTATGGCCGATCTAACAAAAAAACAAAAAACAAGTACAACAAAAGAACTCCAATCAAACGAGATTCGAAGAGATCCGTTTAGAACGGAAAATAAAATCCAAACATGTTGAAATAGATCGATAAGACGGAATCAAAAAAGGAGGATGAATTTCTCTCTCTCAAAGATCTTAGAGAGAGAAGAGGGGACCGAGAGAAGAGAGAGAAACTCGATTCGAAATTTGCTAAACTTAATTGATTTTTTTTTATTTAAGAAAAAGGTAAAACAATAATATAATTAATATTAAACACGTTTTTAAAAAAATTAACAGACATTTATTGTTGTCAACGGAGTTAACTGTTCCGTCAAGTCATTCGGCGGTGCAAACTTGGAACTTAATTTGACGGTTAAAAATATAAGTTTTTGTACTTTGAAGGTTTAAAATGAGAGTGTTAATGTTCAACGGTTTAAAGTGCTAGTGAATCCTAATTTGAGGGTTTAAAATACGATTTTCCCGTTTATATTTAGATAGGTCTGAATGACTAACATAATTATTTGTGTTAGTAGCATTGTTATGTTTGCTATCGTGTTTTCACCTAGATTCAAATCCATATAATGCATAACAAAAGAATAGACACATCTTAATTAAAAGTAGCGTATTACTTCTAATTAATAAAAAATTATATTTATGAAATTTTGATGCGTCAGATTAAGTATGAAATAACAAAAGAATAGACACATCTTAATTAAAAGTAGCGTATTACTTCTAATTAATAAAAAATTATATTTATGAAATTTTGATGCGTCAGATTAAGTATGAAAGAAAGTTGCAAAATCTATAAAATGGTCACTGGAATTGGATCATCACAATAAATTAAATATATCATTATAAAAAAAGATGGTTGGAAAAACAAAACACAGTAATTATTTAATTAAATAAATGTAATGTAAATATTTTTGTTGAATATTTTTTAGTTTGTAACTTTTATGTAATTAGAAACTATAGGGTAACTTCAAAAAATGTTAATACGATGCTAGATTTAGTTTAAACAATATGTAATAGAAGAATTGGTTAGAATAGCACCAAAAGAAGTTCAGTTCAATAATAGTACCAAAAAGTTTATGAATTATTTATAGCATTATCAAATAGAACAAAAAATTATTTTGTCCTTTTTATCATTAATAATCATTTTAAAATAAAACTAAAAAATATTTTTTTTGGTCGATGATATTCCACGACAAAGATTATGATGGAGGAGATGGAGATCGACGATGGACGAACAGGAGACCGACGATGGACGAATCGGAGATCGATTTACTTTGGGTCAGTGCTAGTGAAGATCGACGAATCGAAGATCGATTGTTTTTTTCTCGGCGATGTCTTCCTTCTCAGCCGTGGTTGTGCGTTGGTTTCAATCGAAAATCGATTTAGGTAGTGTCAATATCCTTCGATTTCCGTTGGGCCAGTGCTGGTGAAGAAGCCTCGTAAGTTATGTATAGATCATCGGAGTGGAGTTGTTTTACCAGGTTCTTCTCTCTCGTCATCAATGGTAATGGAATCATTCTTCTCTCGTTTGTCCCTGCTTCCTTTTGATTCCTCGGTGGCTCAGCCATTTTTGGTTGTAGCAATAGAAAGAGGTTTAGGTTGCATGCTCTCGTTGGTTGGTTTTGGTGATGAAGGGGCACAACTTCTCTTGGAGCTTTGTTTCCTCATTTTGGGGATTTGAAAATCGTTGGTTACTCGGGTTGTGCTTATTTGATGCTACTTGGATGGGTCAGTACTGTCTTGCGTTTCATTGAAGCTTCATCTCTAGAAGATTTCTCTCTCAACGGGGTTTGGTTTGCGAGGTTAAGCGTGTTCACTTGCAAATTTTAGTATGCTCTTTAGGTTTTAGAAGAATTGGATTCCTTGTCTTTACTTGATTGTTTGTGTTTGTATGCTCTGATTTTGGAATCGTTTGTTTGTTTTCTGTTTTGTTTATGGAGTATTCTAAACTCGCTTCCCTCTTTTAGGCTTGAACTTCGAGGTTTTAGTGTAAACCGCCGACTTTGTCTCCGGAAAGGTTTATATCCTTGTTGGTTTTGTGTAACATCATGCTTATAATTTCTATTAGAAGACATTTTCAGCACACAGAAAAAGAATCATCGTTTCATATTCTTTAGCCTTAAATCTGACTTGTACCAGATTTACTTATTTGGCGTCAGTCTCCTAACAAAANGAGAGGGAGATAATGGAAACTCGAGAGCGGTGGAGATTGAGGGGAATCTCATACCTCTGGTTCGGTGATTGATTGAAGATCTATGTTAGCAGATCTTAGGATGCGAGAGGAAGAGTCGAAGAAGAAGACGCGAGAGGAAGACGCCCAAATTAGCCCACGGATCACAACTGATCCGCCCGTTAATGACCACGGGTGAATTGGTCTACACCCAATTGGACAAATTTTAATAATGGGCCAAAAGTATAACCGCCCATTGACTTGCGAGCTGGGCTTCGCCCATGGACGGCCCACCCATTTGACACCCTTATCTGCAGAAGAAAACAGACAAACGGAATTTGGATCTTTGCAGAACTATGGCCGATCTAAAAAAAAAACAAAAAACAAGTACAACAAAAGAACTCCAATCAAACGAGATTGGAAGAGAGATCCATTTAGAACGGAAAATAAAATCCAAACATGTTGAAATAGATCGATAAGACGGAATCAAAAAAGGAGGATGAATTTCTCTCTCTCAAAGATCTTAGAGAGAGAAGAGGGGACCGAGAGAAGAGAGAGAAACTCGATTCGAAATTTGCTAAGCTTAATTGATTTTTTTTTTTTATTTAAGAAAAAAGTAAAACAATAATATAATTAGTATTAAACACGTTTTAAAAAAATTAACAAAGACGTTTATTGTTCTGTCAACGGAGTTAACTGTTCCGTCAAGTCATTCGGCGGTGCAAACTTGGAACTTAATTTGACGGTTAAAAGTGTAAATTTTTGTACCTAGAAGGTTTAAAGTGAGAGTGTTAATGTTCAAGGGTTTAAAATGCTAATGAATCTTAATTTAAAGGTTTAAAATGCGATTTGGTAAGATACTTCTATAAGAATTCAAAGAGTCCTGGAGAAATAAAGTCTAAGGACGTTTGAGAACTATTATAGAAACAAAGTATGTCATACTCCAAGAACTCCTTATAATACCTATAGATGCTCTAGTGCATGTGAAGTTGTAACAAATAAAGGACAGTGTTGAACAACTAAACATTTAAGATCTCATTTCAGGCTTCTTTATAACCACAAAAGCAATGGCATTGTAGATTCTTTCTTTTGTTTCTTGATATAAGTGTCTCTGTAAAACAGTTTATTTACTAAGCAAAAATCAAATATAAAACCTCTTTTTATTTTATTTAAACTGGATGGAGGTTTTATACTTGATTTTTTGCTTAGTATGGTCTTTATCGACATTTCAAGTACGGCCCATATAGAAATCAATTCAATTTTAGCCCAAATTGAGTTGCCTTTTGTATAACACAACACTCTTTGGGACTCTATTACATTACACACATACAGTTCCGGCGATTGATTCCCAATTCCCGTCGGCGACATCACTCTCTAGAGCTCCGGCAAGTGATTACATTTCCGTGCGTTCTTCTTCTTATTCTTCTTCTTCTTTACGGTTCATTTATTTTGCTCATCTTGAGAAACCTTGAAAAAACCTTAACCTAATAAACCGTCGCATGTGTTTTTTATTCATTTGAAATTTTTGTCTTCGATGGAACTGAAGGAGAATTTTGACCTGGTTTTGTGTGCGTATTTCGTATTTCATTGAAAATCAGATGGTTGTTTCTGTAACTTTCAATCTACATTTTTCTTGAACTTGATGATGCAGATTAGTTGTGTGAAGAAAAACAAATGATGGGTCGAAAGAAAAACACCAAAATTTGTGACAAAGACTGGATAAGCAAGTTACCTGATGCTTTGATATCTGAGATACTTACTCATCTCCCCACAAAGGATGCTGTAAGAACAAGCGTTTTGTCCACCAGATGGAGAAATCTCTGGCTTTGGGCTCCTAGTTTGGAATTGGTTTCCAGACAATTCCAAGATTTCAATGCCTTTGTGAGTTTTGGTGATAGGTTTTTCGATTCCAATAGGGCTTCATGTATGCGGAAATTCATGTTAGAGATTGACGATCAAGATGGCTCTTATCTCAAGTCATGGATTGATGCTTCGTTTAAGCGGAAGATCCAACATCTACATGTGTGTGATCTAGATGACTATTTTTGTAAAATTCCCATGAGCCTTTATATCTGTGAGACACTGGTATCCTTGAAGCTTCAGTGGGTGACCTTGCCTGATGCAGAGTTTGTTTCTTTACCTTGTCTCAAGACTATGGAATTAATAGGTGTTGTGTATCCCAATGAGGCCACTTTTGAGAGACTTGTCTCATCCTGCCCTGCCCTGGAGGAGTTAGAGATTAAAGGATGTATGAATGATAATGCATTAGTCTTTCGCGTGCTCTCTAGGTCATTGAAGACGCTCAATATAAGTTTACACTCTTCCGTGGATGGTTTAGGTTCAGGAGTTGTGATTGATGCTCCTCAACTACGCTGTTTGAACATAAGTGATAGCGTATCAGAAAGTTTTGTAATAACCAGTATAGATTCCAATGCCAGGTTAAATATATATCTTCTCTTTGGTTTGGTGGTTTTTGATGAAGCAAGCGTTTTATCGAGGAGAAGTAGTATCCGCGGTTTTCTTTCCGGGGTTTCCAAGGTCATGGATATGACAATATGCGCAGACACTTTCGAGGTACACATACCTAAACTCCGATATAGAACATGTACATTTCCTATCATGAATTTTTCTGACCCACGTTGTTATTATGATCTTTTGGTTCCAGATCATCTGTCAATACTTGAAACTGGAACCGCTGCCTCGGTTTGGTTATGTGTCCCGCCTGCATATCAGTCTCTGTGTATCTGATTATCAGTGGTTACCAAACTTTCTTGAGAGCTTCCCAAACTTGAAATCCCTCGTCTTGGTGATGATCTGCTAAACCCTTTTGAGTTTTTTTTTCCCCTTCTCTATATGAAGATTCCACGTGATCTCTTTAAATTTTGTGTTTTAATCCCCTCTTTTTTTTCTTTTCCTCAGGGATGCGTTGATGATTACAAGGAGATGGATGAAACAAGTTTTTCATCTGTGCCTGAGTGTTTACTATCGGCTCTCAAGCTCGTGAGGTACTTCTTAGAGAATTCGACAATCCTCTAGAAACTCACTCTAACTTTGGCAGAACATTCAGTGAGAGAAAAGTCTACTTTCAAGGAACTTCTCAGAATCCCAAGAGGCTCTACCGAATGTGAAGTCGTCGTCCTCTGATTGGTAAAAGAGACAGTAGAAGGTTTTGTGATTTTGTGTAAAGACAGAGAATTATATGGTTTGGTTTGGCTTCGGTTACATTAACTTGTCAGGTGATAATGATTTTTTCTTCATAGCATTGTTCTTTTGCTTTAATTGGTTTCTGGATCTCCTCGTGATCTTACATCAAAGTTCAAAATGATAGTCAAATCGAGCAATTTAGTACTATCCGAAAATGTTTAGGGCTGGACAATTTATCTTTCGCGCATTATCGGTTCGGGTCACAAAACCGAGTTAGTCTTCCGGCGAATATTTATGTATCGCTTTTAGTTGAAAATTTTGAGAACTTTGACTAGGTTGGTCGCATTTTTTCTGTGTCGCGTCCAGATTAGTTCAATGCAGGGGGCTTGTGTTTTGGTATCATCGGTCAAGTTTGTGGAACTGAAACGTTCGAATTCAGGGTATGAAGGTGAAACAGAGCTAGTAAGATAGAGCTAGTAAGATACTTGCTGAAGAAGTCAACAATCCTGGAGAAATTAAGATTCCTCTTCTCTATATGAAGAAGATTCCACGTGATATCTTTTCATTGCGTTTTAAATTTTAATCTTCTTTTTTGCTCAGGCATGGCATGGTAATTATAAGAAATCGAATCAAATCAGTTTTTCATCTGAGCCAGAGTGTTTGCTATCATCTCTAGAGTTTATTGATTTCGAAACCCCAATCTAGGTACTTCCTAGAGAAGTCGGCAATCCTCCAAAAACGCACTCTACGTATGAATAGTGATAATATTTCAAGAAGCCATGACATCCTCAAGAAACTCGTTGTGATCCAAAGAGGCTCTACCGAATTACATGTAAAATCGTCGTCCTTTAAGTTGTCAGGTGATAATGATATAATTGGATTTAGTTGTTTTGCTCTCAACGCAGCTATATGATCATAATCAAAGTTCAAATGCTTAGTCAAATCGAGCCATTAGTTAGCAAGAAATCCTAATTTAAATGTTTAATAGCAAATAAAGCTTTATTATTAGTGGAATCATTTTTACCGCTAAATAACGTTACAAATGTTTAATAGCAAACATAAGCTTTTCACATCAGCAAATTATTTAAAATCTCTACAATTCGAAACCAAAACTTAAATTGGAAAACGAGCTTAGTTGAAAACTATGCTTATAGCATCAGCAAATTAAACTTAGCTTGATCCGAAATGTTTTGGATTGCCCAAATCTTCGGGGTTTACCGGTTTGGGTCGATACAAAACCGAGTTGGTCCAATTCAAACCCTTGTTCATGGTACTGTCTTCTTACGTGGCAGATTGTATAATACATTGGTAGCCTAAAATGACAATGGTAAAGATTGTAATGCATTTTATGCAATCAATCACAAAATATTATAAATTTAATAGTACAAATTTGGATATTATACATAAACAGAATATTAAAAAATTCTGTTAGAAAAACAGTGAATGTAATGCATGTTTCATATGATAGTACCAAAGTAAGATGATATATTTCATGTATTAATAATTTAAAAAAATTATAGTTAAATTTTTCAAACAAAAGATGAAATATTTCTAAATATGAATAAAAATTATGATTGTACTATAGTTTTGTATTACTTTTATTTGTATCACTCACTATATTTCGTATCATTTTATACCATTTCTGTTTATAATATCGTTTTCGTATATCTCAAAATTTTGTACCACATTATGTTACCAATCGGAACCTATAATCCAAACCGACGTCGTTTTTTCTTAGAATCACAAACACAACACAGCGTTTTCATCCAACTTAAACGGAGAAACGTTTTCATCCAACCCCAACTGGGGGGATAAACGACATGGCGTTTGCGTTAGTTCAACGTTTCCATTTCATTTCTCCTAATTAAATACCCTAAACTCATTGGTCTTAGGAGAAATCATTGGTTCATAATTTCATATGCTATAAAGAAGATAGGCATGACCGTGGAGGAAGCCGAAGTGGTCACAATCTGCCGTGCTAATTAAAACTCCATATCCGGTGCGTTCTCTTCTTCTACTTTTCCTTGATTTTACTCATCTTCAGAAACCTTGAAAAAAACCCTAATTGGTATCGCATGTGATTTTAAGCGCTCTCTCTCTCCCTCTCTCTCCTTGTGTTATTGGCTCTTTTTAAGATATAATTTTGACTAGGTTGATCGCAACTTATCTGTGATGCATCCAGATCAGCTAGAAGCAAGCTAATGCATATGCATTTCGTATTTCATTCCTCACTAGGCATGTGTTCGTATTTCATTTCGTATATTTTTCTTGAACTTGATGATGCAGATTTGTTGCGCGAAGAAGAACAAAAAAAATGGTGGGTCGAAAGAAAAAAGCCAAATTTTGTGACGAAGACTGGATAAGCCAATTACCTGATGCTTTGATATCTGAGATACTTACTCATCTCCCAACAAAGGACGCTATAAGAACAAGCATCTTAACCACCAGATGGAGAAATCTCTGGAAATATGTTCCTGGATTAGACTTAGACTCCCGTGCATTCACGAACTTGGAAGCCTTTGTGAGTTTCGCAGAAAAGTTCTTAGAAACACAAAGGGACTCATGGATACCCAAACTCAAGTTAAGTATTCATCATCCTAACACTGAATCTTTACTCACCCAATGGATCAATAATGTGACTAAGCGAAGGATTCAACAACTCAATGTTTATTGTGATGGCCCTCATTGCGTTGCTAAGATACCCGTGAGGGTATACACCTCCGAGACACTGGTAGAGTTAAAGCTCTCTTGGGTCGTCTTGCCTGAAGCCGAGTTTGTGTCCTTGCCTTGCTTAAAGACAATGCATTTAGAATGTATTAAATATCACAATGAGGAGACTTTGGAGAAGCTTATCACAAGCTCTCCTGTTCTTGAAGATCTAACCATCATCAGGTTGTATGAAATTGAGAAGGCTATATCTGTGCGCTCTAAGTCACTAAAGAGGATCGACGTAAATGAGTATACACAAGTTGTGATTGATGCTCCTCTACTACAGTGTTTGAAGACTAGGATTTTCTCAACTAGGAACTTTCAGATCCTCGGTACGGATTTCCCTGAAAAACTAGATATTGATGTCGTCTTTCGTAATGCGGTTTGCACTAGGAGCTTCATTTTCAGTATCCTCACCGATATTTCGAGGGTCAGAAACCTTGTTATTAGTAGTCTTCTTTTGAAGGTATACATTTCAACATTTGAGAAAATTAATTTAAATAAATATTCTTCCACTAAAAAGTTTCTAACCAGCATTTTTTTTGTTTGTTTTTGGTTTTACTTGTGCTACCAGAACATAATTATATACCCGGAATATGGACCCATGCCTCAGTTTCGTGACCTAACCCGTTTGAATGCTAAATTCTCTAAACTCGAACTTGAAATATTGCCAAAAATTCTTGAGAACTGCCCAAAACTAGAATCTCTCATATTGGTAATGACTAGCTTTAACCCTCTGATTTATTTTATACGCATATTGTTTGTGAAAAGCTTTTGTCTCAATTTTGTTTTCTTCTGTTTTTGCAGGAAGTGGTCAAGGACCCGCGTTATAAGATGAACAGAGAACCATATATATTGTTTTTAACAGTGCCTTCGTGTTTGGTAACATCGCTCAAGTATGTGGAACTGAAACGTTTGACCTCAAGGTTTCAAGGAGAAATAGAGCTGGTAAGATACTTCCTGAAGAATTCAACAATCCTAGAGAAACTAAAGCTTGATACTCAGTATACGAAAAAGACAATGAGTGCTTTCCTTAAAGAAGTCATTGCAATGCCAAGGTGCTCTAGCGCTTGTGAAGTCATTGTTCCCTAATCTATTAAAAACAACATTAATTCGTTTGAGGTGTTACAGCCACAAGCAAACAATTGCAGTTAAGTCTTTCTTATGTGTTACTTGGTGGTTGCTGTCTCATGTAATAATTACCAAATTACCAGTTTTATTTTGAACTTGATAAATATTTCCCCAACTTATTCAAGCATTAGTTATATCTTTATTGATATGTTATTTTGCTGGCTGTTGGCTTGTTTAAGATTTCGTCAATTTGCAGGAAGTTGTTATAGATATAAACATAAGACCCTATAATAGTAAATAATTTTTTTTTTTTAAAAAGAGGACCCTGTGCATTTGCACCCTTCACATGGCCAAGCCGGGCCTGCCTGTCGTTTCGGAGCCGTATCCGTCCCCAAGTTGCCATTTATCCAAGTTATTGAGCATTTAGGAAGAGATTGTAGCTAAACAAATTTTTCGAAACCAGTTTCGTTTTCCGAACTTCCCGTCTCTTTCTTACCGGGAACTTTTTGGGTTTTAATATTCGTTCCCGTCTCGTTATCAAAATTAAATGTGCATGCCTACTTTTGTGTATCAAAACTAGAAGTCACTCGTCCACAACAAGAGAGAGAGATAGAGTTATCAGAAAATTTATTGGATGTTATAAATATCATATTTTATTTGTTTATGTTCATATGACTTTATTGGATGTACGATAGTGGTTCGGGTCTTCACTTGAATTCTTTTAGACCACCTCCAATGGAGGTTCTGAACTTAGGTTTCTTAGGAAAAAAGGAAAAAAAAAAATTAAAAACAAATTAAAAGATGAGAATCGGTTCTGAACAAGGAGACTTTAGAGTTGATAAGATACTTCTAGGTATAGAGAAACCAACAGCGATAGTGCTTTAGCACTAGCCCAAGATCGTAATACCCAAGAGACTCGAAAGAAATAAAAGACTTTCTAAGTATGAAGAAGAATATGGAAGAATATGGAAGAACACTTAAGAGAAAATTTGAACACTCTTAGAGAGTAAGAACACTTAAGAGAACTTATGAAAAATACTCTTTATTAGCTTGTTCAACTTCTTGTATGTGTTTACAAATGAGAGGGTGAGGGGGTATTTATAGCCTCCCAAAACTATCTTACAAAGATCTAGAGTTTTCTACAACCTCCTTACTTCCTAGATTTTTTCTACATTTCTAGAGTTTTCTACACAAATCTTAAATTAATTAACTAATAAAATTCTCTAGAAACATTTAGAGAGGATGAAGATTTTAATGATGTTTCTAAAGAATTATAGAACTTGTACTCAACTTTGGGTTTAATAGTTTTATCATCAAACCCAAAATTAAGCTTAACCCAAAATCAAGTTTAATTTCAATACTCCCCCTTAAACTTGATTTTGTCCATCATCCCGAGCTTCGAGCGAAGTAACTCGAATTGCCCTTTTGGTAATGACTTGGTGAAGATATCTGCAACGTTATCCTCGCTTCGAACTTCCAAAGCTTCAATTGTTCCATCAAGCACCTTCTCCCTTATGAAGTGATGCTCTAGCTCAATATGCTTTGTCCTTGCATGGAACACCGGATTATTAGCCAGCTTGATAGCACTTTGATTATCTCCATAGATTGCAACTGGCTTGTTGATTGGCTCAAAAAAATCTCCAAAGAGCCTTCGAAGCCATATACACTCTTGAGCTGCGAGTGTTGAAGCTTTATACTCCGCTTCAGTGGTAGATAGTGACACTGTTGCTTGCTTCTTGCTGCACCATGAAACACTTGTGTTCCCACATAAGAACGCATAGTCTGAAGTTGATTTTCGATCATCTAGATCTCCACCAAAGTCAGCATCCGTGAAGCCATAGAGAGAGACCTTGGCATTATACTTGTACACCAGACCCATGCCAAGAGTTGTCTTCAGGTACTTCAATATCTTCTTTGCCGCTTCTAGATGTGGCTTCCTTGGTGCCTGCATAAACCGACTTACAAGACCTACCGAGAAGGCAATGTCCGGTCTCGTAATGGTTAAGTAAAGAAGACTTCCCACAAGAGAGCGATAAGGCCAAGGATCAGGTAGTAAAGACCCTTCATCGCGCTTAAGCTTTATGTTGACATCCATTGGAGTAGAACGTGTCTTTCCTTCATGCACCCCGAACTTCTCAACAATCCTTCTTGCATAGCCTTGTTGGCCGATGAATATTCCGTCCTTTACCCTTTCCACCTCTAAACCGAGAAAGTTGTTGAGCTCACCCAACTTCTTCATCTCAAACCTTATCGACATATCCTCTTGTAGACGAGCAATTTCTCCATCATCATTCCCGGTAATGATCATATCATCCACGTAAAGAAGAACAACCACGTGGACTCCTCTATTCTTCTTAAAGAATAGACTCGGATCAGAATTTGATGCCACATAGCCGCAGAACTGAAGAAACTGAGCAAGCTTTCCATACCAGGCTCGTGGGGCTTGTTTTAACCCGTACAAGGCCTTCTTTAGCTTGCACACATAATCAGGATGCTCTCGTGATATAAAACCAAGTGGTTGCTCCATAAAGATTTCCTTATCAAGCTCTCCGTATAGAAAAGCATTCTTCACATCTAATTGCCATAACTTCCAACCAAAACTTGCAGCCAAAGATAAGAGGGTGCGTACCGTTGTCATTTTAGCTACAGGGCTGAAAGTCTCTTCATAATCTTCTCCATACTTCTGAGAGAACCCCCGAGCAACCAACCTTGCCTTGAATCTATCAACGCTTCCATCTGTTTTGCGCTTGATCCGATACACCCATTTACAAGAAACGGGTTGGACATCCTTGGGTTTCGGAACCAAATCCCACGTTTCATTCTTCATGAGAGCATTCATCTCCTCCTTCATTGCGGTCTCCCACTCATCAACGTCTTTTGCTTCATCATAAGATGATGGCTCATCTTCATCTAATGGAGCTGCAAAGTAGCATGAGTAGGTGGTGACAAATCTTTCATCTCTGAACCGAGCAGGTTTTATAATGTTCCTTTTAGGCCTTTGAGTAGCCGTGGAACCGTGATCTTCCTCCTCATCCTCTTCTTGACTAGTGCTCCCCCTTTCACCTTGCTTCTCCGTTTCAGGACTTCCACTCTCACTTAGAATTTTAAGAGCTGGTTCAGCAGTCTT
>JAHZTW010000002.1:50311913-50353336 GCA_020283515.1 Alliaria petiolata
GACTAGGATTTTCTCAACTAGGAACTTTCAGATCCTCGGTTCGGGTTTCCCTGCAAAGCTAGATATTGATGTCGTCTTTCGTAATGCGGTTTGCACTAGGAGCTTCATTTTCAGTATCCTCACCGATATTTCGAGGGTCAGAAACCTTGTTATTAGTAGTCTTCTTTTGAAGGTATACATTTCAACATTTGAGAAAATTAATTTAAATAAATATTCTTCCACTAAAAAGTTTCTAACCAGCATTTTTTTTGTTTGTTTTTGGTTTTACTTGTGCTACCAGAACATAATTATATACCCGGAATATGGACCCATGCCTCAGTTTCGTGACCTAACCCGTTTGAATGCTAAATTCTCTAAACTCGAACTTGAAATATTGCCAAAAATTCTTGAGAACTGCCCAAAACTAGAATCTCTCATATTGGTAATGACTAGCTTTAACCCTCTGATTTATTTTATACGCATATTGTTTGTGAAAAGCTTTTGTCTCAATTTTGTTTTCTTCTGTTTTTGCAGGAAGTGGTCAAGGACCCGCGTTATAAGATGAACAGAGAACCATATATATTGTTTTTAACAGTGCCTTCGTGTTTGGTAACATCGCTCAAGTATGTGGAACTGAAACGTTTGACCTCAAGGTTTCAAGGAGAAATAGAGCTGGTAAGATACTTCCTGAAGAATTCAACAATCCTAGAGAAACTAAAGCTTGATACTCAGTATACGAAAAAGACAATGAGTGCTTTCCTTAAAGAAGTCATTGCAATGCCAAGGTGCTCTAGCGCTTGTGAAGTCATTGTTCCCTAATCTATTAAAAACAACATTAATTCGTTTGAGGTGTTACAGCCACAAGCAAACAATTGCAGTTAAGTCTTTCTTATGTGTTACTTGGTGGTTGCTGTCTCATGTAATAATTACCAAATTACCAGTTTTATTTTGAACTTGATAAATATTTCCCCAACTTATTCAAGCATTAGTTATATCTTTATTGATATGTTATTTTGCTGGCTGTTGGCTTGTTTAAGATTTCGTCAATTTGCAGGAAGTTGTTATAGATATAAACATAAGACCCTATAATAGTAAATAATTTTTTTTTTTTAAAAAGAGGACCCTGTGCATTTGCACCCTTCACATGGCCAAGCCGGGCCTGCCTGTCGTTTCGGAGCCGTATCCGTCCCCAAGTTGCCATTTATCCAAGTTATTGAGCATTTAGGAAGAGATTGTAGCTAAACAAATTTTTCGAAACCAGTTTCGTTTTCCGAACTTCCCGTCTCTTTCTTACCGGGAACTTTTTGGGTTTTAATATTCGTTCCCGTCTCGTTATCAAAATTAAATGTGCATGCCTACTTTTGTGTATCAAAACTAGAAGTCACTCGTCCACAACAAGAGAGAGAGATAGAGTTATCAGAAAATTTATTGGATGTTATAAATATCATATTTTATTTGTTTATGTTCATATGACTTTATTGGATGTACGATAGTGGTTCGGGTCTTCACTTGAATTCTTTTAGACCACCTCCAATGGAGGTTCTGAACTTAGGTTTCTTAGGAAAAAAGGAAAAAAAAAAATTAAAAACAAATTAAAAGATGAGAATCGGTTCTGAACAAGGAGACTTTAGAGTTGATAAGATACTTCTAGGTATAGAGAAACCAACAGCGATAGTGCTTTAGCACTAGCCCAAGATCGTAATACCCAAGAGACTCGAAAGAAATAAAAGACTTTCTAAGTATGAAGAAGAATATGGAAGAATATGGAAGAACACTTAAGAGAAAATTTGAACACTCTTAGAGAGTAAGAACACTTAAGAGAACTTATGAAAAATACTCTTTATTAGCTTGTTCAACTTCTTGTATGTGTTTACAAATGAGAGGGTGAGGGGGTATTTATAGCCTCCCAAAACTATCTTACAAAGATCTAGAGTTTTCTACAACCTCCTTACTTCCTAGATTTTTTCTACATTTCTAGAGTTTTCTACACAAATCTTAAATTAATTAACTAATAAAATTCTCTAGAAACATTTAGAGAGGATGAAGATTTTAATGATGTTTCTAAAGAATTCTAGAACCTGTACTCAACTTTGGGTTTAATAGTTTTATCATCAAACCCAAAATTAAGCTTAACCCAAAATCAAGTTTAATTTCAATACTAGGTGTCTTCTTTCTATTGGTCAATATTTTTTTAGAGAAAAGAGAAAAAAAACCTGTACTTCTTTTTTAATATGATTTTATGTAATGTTTGTTTAAAATTTTATGAAATGCAATAATTTTTAAGATATTAATAGATCAATAATTTAAACAAAATAATTTTTATTTATAATATTTTAATTTTAAAAATAATATTTTTTTATTCTTAAGAACCTCATATGGGTTCTACCATTGGATCTATCAAATTTAATTTTTCTTAATAAGGTTTTTAACTCCAAAATTTTCAAAATTTATGATTAAAATATTCTTAAGAATCCAGAAGAGGTTCTATGCATTGGAGATGCTCATATTTCATTACCGAGTACCTCCATAAAAATTTGTGATTTTTGGTTATTTTTGGTTTCAACTTTTTTTAATTTTTGGTTTAGTCATTTTGTATAATTTGGTTATTTCTTTTGGTTTAGAGTGTCAGTATTTTAATGATTTATATTATCTCATTGTAAATAAAAGTTGGAGGGCTAATGGAGATATAGAAAATCGTTGGACAACTCTCTTTCTTCTTTAACACAAATCCTCTCAACCTCCATGGATCTCCTCATTTGGTTAAAAAAAAGTCATTGTCCTCTAATTTACTAAAAGAACATTTTGTTGAATAGAAAAAAAGGTTTAGAAGGATTAACCCATTTTAGAAGGAGACGACAAAAAAAAAAAAGCATTTTAGAAGGAATAATTGTAAACCATTTGGGCCCGGCCCATATAGAAATCAGTTCTAACCCAGATTGATTTGACAAGTTCGATTCCCAGTTTCCACTGTAAGTGTCTCTCTCTCTATTACCGTCGGCGAAATCACGATCCTTACATTTCCGGCAAGTGATTCCATTCCGGTTCGGCCAAAATACCGCAAGGTTCTTCTCCTTTCTTACTTACATTTTTTCACTTTTTCTTTGTATCATCATCTTTTGTCTGTTGTTGTAAAACCATCTTCACAAGACCTTGAAAACCCTAAACCCTGTCCTTGACTAGTCGCAATGTGGTTTACTGGTTTAGTCTCTCTCTCTTTTTCTCTCAATCTTCTTCTTCTGCATATATTAAAGATGAATGTTTTGAGTCTTGTTCGTCTTCCGGCGAGTCTTGATGTTACTTTATTGGTATCGTTTGGGTTCATTGGGGATTTTGAAATTCCTCTTTAGTGGAAGTTAGGAGATTTTTGATTACAAATTGGACTGAAGTTGAGATTTCTCCCTGTTACCTTTGCATCTAAATTTTCTCTCTGAAACTTTCGTTTTTGCAGATTTCGTTGATCTGGAAAAGTTTTCTACAGAAGTAGAGAAGATGGTTGGTGAAAAAGGGAAAACGAAACAGGCTCGTTCCAATAGATTCAAGGAAGATAGGATAAGCCAATTACCTGATTCTTTGATATGTCAGATACTTTCTCATCTTCCCATAGAAGACACTGTGAAGACGAGTGTTTTATCCACTAGATGGAAGAGTCTCTGGCTTTGGGTTCCAAGTTTGGAACTAAGCTCCCGAAAATTCCCAAATTTCAATGCCTTTAAGAGTTTTGGTGACAGGTTTTTCGATTCCAATAGGGCTTCATGGATACACAAACTCATCTTTGCGATTTGTGGAATTGAAGACGGTGCCTCTTATCTCAAGTCATGGATTGGTGCTGCAGTTAAGCGTAAGGTCCAACATCTAGCTGTTCGGTGTTATCCAGAGAATCTTTATGAGATGCCCATAAGCCTTCTTACCTGTGAGACACTGGTGTTCTTAGGACTTCAGTGGGTGGCCTTGCCTGATGCAGAGTTTGTTTCTTTACCTTGTTTAAAGACTATGCACCTGCTTGAAGTATTACATCCCAGTGAGGCCACTTTCGAGAAGCTTGTCTCATCCTGCCCTGTCTTGGACGAGTTAAAGGTCTACGTAACTAAGAACGATGCAAAATTCTATCGGGTGCACTCTCGGTCACTGAAGAAGCTCTTGTTTATACGAGATTCTTCTATCCAGCTTGATTCTGTTTCAGGAGTTGTGATTGATGCTCCTCTACTAGGCTGTTTGGGCATCTATGATAACGTATCAAATAGCTTTCTAGTAAACAATTTGGAGTCCAATGCCAAGTTAGGTATTACTCTCGACTTTGGTTTGGTGGAGTTTGATGAAGCAAGCGTTTCATCGAGGAGAAGTCGCATCCGCAGTTTTCTTCCTGGGATCTTGAGGGTTAAGCATTTGGCGGTAGATACAGACACTTTCAAGGTATATGTGTATCAGCCATGCTCATCTTCTATAATGAAATGTTTCTAACCGACAGTGCTTTCTGTTTGGTTTCAGCTCATTTATGACTATTCGAAATTAGAACCGCTGCCTCAATTTCGTTGCATGTCTCGCCTGCATGCTAAACTCTGTGTATCCGATTTGAATGGGTTTCCAACCTTTCTTGAGAGCTGCCCGAACTTGAAATTCCTTAACCTGGTGATGATCTGCTCAACTCGAAGTTTCTGTCTATATCCTCTCATCTCTTTTTAATCCTCTGTTTTTCCCTCAGGTATTGGCTGATTATGACGAATCCAAGGAGTTGAATCAGATCACATTTTCATCTGTTCCTGAATGTCTGTTGTCGTCGCTCGAGTTTGTTGATTTCGAATCCCCAATCTCGGGATATGCTGCAGAAATGAAGCTGGTAAAGTACTTCCTAGAGAATTCAGCAGTCCTCAAGATACTCGCTCTACATGTGAACCATGGTTCTAGAGACTTTGACATCTCCAAGGAGCTCCTCAAAATCCCAAGACGCTCTGCCACTTGTCAAGTCGTCGTCAGCTGATTGGTAAAGCTTAGAGAGAACATGTGAAGAAGATTGTCTTTTTGATTAAATCAGTTCGATGTAAGGAAAGCTCTCTTGCCACACAAGAAACGTAGGTTTAGTCTCTTTCGTAATCGTATGTTTGTGCAATCAAGTTTGTTACTCTATGTTCCTTATAAATCTATTAACTAGGCATTAATGTTCTGCAAAATTGGGCCTCAAACCTATATGTCTATATATCTTTCGTCTCCAAAATGCAATAACTTGCTACAAAAGTCTTTAAACAAATCATTTTCGAAAGTTACTCTCCCAAAAGTTCAATGTTCCCATGGCTAAATTTTCTCCTCGTGTCGATGATATGTACTGATTAGGATAGTGTACATCCATTATTGTTCGTGTCCATTCGACAACATTGGACGTAGACTCCTGCGCATTCTCGAATGTCAAATGCATTTGTGAGTTTCGCTACAGTTTTTTTTCCCCGTTCACACAAGGAGGCATGCATACAAATGAACCTCGGTTACGTCTCATCTCACCTCATGGATTGATGCTGTGACATGAGCTACATTCTGAGGAGATGAATTGACAAATCGAAGTTTAGCTTCGGTTTGGTCAAATGTGTTACTCTTCATGTATCTGATTTGAAAGATTTGAAATCGTTACCAACCTTTCTTAAGTAACTAGACTAGACCCGCCATGCATGGTTTATAGAAATTTAATTTTACAATTCGTTAGAAAAATGAAAACGAAAAAAGTAAAATAAAAAAACAGAATTAGATTATCTGAAAATAAAAATAAGATTGGAAAAACGAAATCACCTACTAATAAAAAAACATAACAAAGTAAAAATATTTATTTAGTTTAATTGTTTCTCAATTACTTTTTTCCTATTAATTTTTATTATCTGTCTCCAAATATTTAGTTTTTCTTATTTCCATTTGAATTATGTTTACTTTTTTATTATTTAGTTATTCGATAACCACTTTTTAAAAAACTTGACGAACTAATTCTTAGAGATAAGATTTACTCTTTTTAAGTTAAATTTGACTTTTTAAATTGACATAAAGGAAAACAATTTTATTTTTTCTTTTATACAATTAGAAAGAAAACTTTACATGTGTCAAACTTTGATCGATTAACTTGACACTTGTTGCGATCATATTAATTACTAACTTTGAAACATCAAGTTTTTTTTTTGTTTAACGTCTGAAATATTATTTTAACTACAAATTATGAGAACAATTACAAAGATAATTTTTTAACGAACAGTCCTCCTTCCTATTAATTGAGAATCTTTTTTAATGAAAAAAGCTGATTTGTCACCTCTAGAATCAAAGTTAGTGTATTTTTTTGATGACATGTAAATGTGACATGTCAAATTTCCTAAAATAAACGAAATATTTTGATTGGTTGAGATAAAATGAAATAAATTATAAAATTAAAACATGAATACACTAGATTATAACTATAAAATTAATAAATTTAAATTAATAGAAAATAATAATTACTATGATCAATTTTGTTTTTACATATATTCATAATAAATTGGATAAAATATGATTACGAAAATTTTACAACCAATATATATTATATTTTTATATAAAAGTTAATAATATATTATCTAATAGGATAGTAAATAGGTTATACAATTTTTATCTCTTTTTTTTAATCCTCCTTCCTATTAATTGAGAATCTTTTTAATGAAAAAAACTGATTTGTCACCTCTAGAATCAAAGTTAGTGTATTTTTTTGATGACATGTAAATGTGACATGTCAAATTTCCTAAAATAAACGAAATATTTTGATTGGTTGAGATAAAATGAAATAAATTATAAAATTAAAACATGAATACACTAGATTATAACTATAAAATTAATAAATTTAAATTAATAGAAAATAATAATTACTATGATCAATTTGTTTTTACATATATTCATAATAAATTAAATAAAATATGATTACGAAAATTTTACAATTTTTATATAAAAGTTAATAATGTATTATCCAATCCTCTTTCCTATTAATTGAGATTTTATTTTAATGAAAAAGCTGACTTGTCAACTCTATAATCAAAGTTAGTGTAGTTCTTTTGATAACATGTAAATGTGACATGTCAAATTTCCTAAAATAAATGAAATATTTTGATTGGTTGAGTTAAAATTGAATAAATTATAAAATTAAACATGAATACACTATATTATAACACAAAAATTAATAAATTTAAATTAACATAAAATAATAATTAATATGATTTCAAATTTGTTTTTACATATATTCATAATAAATTGCATAAAATATGATTATGGAAATTTTACAACTAATATATCCAATAGGATAGTAAATACGCTATACCATTTTTATCTTTTATTCTTTTTTAAATAAATAAAAAGTTTATATCATACTCATATATAGTCTCATTGTAGATCGAGAATTTGAGATCAGAAATAATATGAAATGTAACTGGATGAAAAAAAAAATATAATAAGATAAAACAAATATGAATAAGAAGTAGAAGTAAAAATAAATAAAAATCTCTAAAGTTTTGTTTTTCGGAAACATTCTCGTATTTTGTTTTACGGAGTCATTTAAAAATCTTAAAAATTTTTTTTATAATAAACGCATGTGCGGCTCAAAATTTTTTAAGGATGGAGGATGCATGCATTCGAACCATAATAAATTTATTTTCTTCATCAAACACAATTTCTTGATATTGTTCAAAGAGATGAGCGGAGAGCTACTGGAGAATTTTATAAAATATGATTTCACAAATTTTATAATAAATTTTTATTGAAAAGGAAAATTACTAATAGATTATTCAATGTACTATATTTATTTTCATGATAAAGTCAAATATTAGATTTTAAATTTTTTAAAAAATCTTTGTAATTTTTGTTAATATTTAATATAAATTTTAATTTGAAACCATATATCATAAAATGCTGGAAATATTAAATTTTGATTAAATAAAAAAACGATAGAAACGGTTTTCGTGATTGTTCTTAAATATCAAAAACTGCATCGTGTAAAAACATAATGTTTGCGGAAAATATCAGAAAAACTAAAAAACACATAAATATTACAATTCACTTATTTTTAACTCATACTTACATGCATAAATATACCTATTTATGTCTTTTAAAAATTCAACCATACATTATAAAAATAGATATTACAAAACATATACTTGTTATTTTTGTAAAACATAAAAGACATACTTCGATTTTTCCACAAATATGTGTGTATATATAAATATTAAGTAGGCAAAAGTCAAAGTCGCATGTGAACTTGTCGTGCGTGCATTTTGTTAACCTCGATTACAGTCCAATTTTAATTTTAGTAATTAAACAATTCATATATATATTTTTAACCTCTATATGTTCTAAGAGCGGTGTGAGGTGGTTGGTACACACGAACGTGCGGGCCAACCATCTACCCCCTCTTATGATAAATATAAATTGTAAAACTCATTATGGTTTAATTAGCAATAGGTCAAGAAAAAATATATATTTAAAATATATATATTGGCAAGATTATATTGTGCAAAGAGAAAAGAAAGTATATTATAGATAATATTCAAGACATATTATAAGAATTTAATTATTATTTAATATAATTTTTACATTTGCAGTTATATGTTATTGTAAACGGTAGAAAAACATAAAAAGTTTTAAAATAAATCAGTTTCAAAAAACACAAAACGATATAAAACGTTTGTGTGATTGTTATTAAACACTAAAACTGTATATGTATAAAAATATAACATTTACATAATATATAAGAAAATTAATCAATATTTTAATATTACAACTATTTATGAGTATAAAAAACATTATACATGCACATGGCTGCAGGCCAACCATAAAAATTAAATAAATTATTATATGTTTTAATATTTTTCAGTTTATTTAGTTATAATATTTACACTTTTTATTTAAGTAAGTATTTTAAAATCTTGGTTAATGACCTTTTATCTTCAATTTCTATTGAAATCTACAACATTTTTCATTTGATTTATCATTATTTTTTTATTATTAAATATTCATATAATGTTATTATTAATACATAATTAATTATGTACAAATAGATCAACTTCAATATACAATAAAATTATATATTGAATATATAAAATATTTTATAGCTCGCACACGGTGCGGGCCGATCACCTAGTATATCTATTACACAGAGAGCACAATAAATATCAAAATCTAGAGCTCCTGGTGTAAAAGCACTAATGAACATTTTAGTCGATCACTGAATTAAAGAACTTCCACAAAACATCAAATTTTATAGGGATACTTACAAAAATGACTTAAGAATTTTGGCAATTGCAAATCTAACCCACCAAATTTCCAATTTCAACATTAGCCACTTTCTCTCCAAACCATCCTTCTCACTTTTAATTATTTACGAAATTGCCATTGATTCAAATTAATTTCTTTAATTTTCGGAAATTCAATTGACCAAATAATCCTCATCTTCCTCACTTATTCACGAAAATGGCATCATCATCAATTCACCCAACCACCATTTTCAACCAATTTGAAGCTTTAATTGCACCAAAAACCCATTTTTGAGTTTGGTTAGCTCATTGTCTCTTGCCTTATGCTTCTATTCTTCCATTTTCTCTCTATTTTCTTCCCAAAAACTCAATAATTTAGCTATTAAAAAATTAAAGCACTTCGATCTTGATATATCCACTGAATTGGTCGTTCATTGCGATTGGGCTTCTTGGTGGTGGCAAGAATCGAAGATATCAGGTAGAAAAGAAGTTAAAGACGAGTGGTAAGTCAATTTTTCAGTATAATTTTGTGTTTTCCAGATTTATGCTTCGAAAGTAAACTTCATATAGCCTTCAAGAAGTCTACTAGTCAACGAAAAGATTAGTTTTGCAATTGACGGCGTGAACAAAATAGACTTCTCCAGGTCAGATGAAGTCTACGCCATTTCCTTTGAGAACAAAAAAAATGGAGTAGACTTCTCGAGTAGACTTCTTTCAAAGCAGGTCATTTTTGCAATTGACCAAACCTTGAGTTTTTTGGAGTAGACTTCTCCGAGAGAGTAGACTTCCCTGAGAAGTCTACTCATAAAAGTAGACTTCATACATGTCATTTTTGCAATTGACCAAACTTTGACTTTTTGTAGTATACAGCTGGAGAAGTCTACTCGGCTTTTTTTTGGGTGACGAAAAGTTGAATTAAAAAGTATACTTCTTTTGGCATGAGAAGAAGTCTACTTTTTAATTAATTCAATGTTTGGTCAACCACAAAACTAACCCATAGTAGACTTCTCCAGGGTTCAAGAAGTCTACTCACAAAGTCAAACTTGATCAATTGCAAAAATGACCTGTATGAAGTCTACTTTTAAGAGTAGACTTCTCCGAGAAGTCTATTCTCTCGGAGAAGTCTACTCCAAAAAAGTCAAAGTTTAGTCAATTGCAAAAATGACCTGTAAGAAGTCTACTCCGATAGTAGACTTCTCTGGAGAAGTCTACTTTCGGAGGAGAAGTCTACTCATCTTTTGGCAATTGCAAAACTGACTTGAGAGAAGTCTACTTTTTCGAGTAGACTTCTCTTAAGAAGTCAACTTTTCTTGATGAAGTTTACTATTATTAGACTTCATTAACCGTCTTTGAAGTCTACTTTTCCATATTTTTTAAAAAACACTTTTTATCAAATATATAATGAATTTTTAAGATTTTCTTGGTCATGTGCTTGTGTTAGTAAGTGTTCTTACCTCTATATCAGTTATACATGTTTATAGTTTATAGGGATGGTGGAATCATGTTTTATGTTTTACAAGCTACTTAGCTTATTAGTCGCAGACTTCTCCAAGAAGTCTACTAAGTAGACTTCTTCGGACTTCAGATGAAGTCTACTTCTTTAATATCCTTATAAAATTCTTTAATCTGTAATTTATGAAAAATAAAAATTATTCTTTGACTCTTTAGTTTGTGTTATTTATTAGTCTTTCTTATGTATGAGTTTTACATGTTTATTTCTTATAATTGAGCTTTAATTAATTTTTTGTGTTATTAGGTATTTAGCTTATTAGTAGTAGACTTCTCCAAGAAGTAAGTAGACTTCTAATGAAGTATAGAAGTCTACTTTTTCAATTTTTTAAAATAAAATTCAGTTATTTGTAATTTATGTTAAATAAAAATTATTTTTTGACTTTGAGTTTGTGTTATTTATTGGTATTACTTATGTATAAGTTTTACATGTTTGTTTCTTATAATTGAGCTTTACCTAATTTTTTATGTTATTAGGTATTTAACTTATTAGTAGTAGTAAGTAGACTTTTACTTAGTAGACTTGTAATGAAGTTTAGAAGTCTCCTTTTTCAATTTTTTTAATAAAATTAATTTATCTGTAATTTATGTTAAATAAAAATTATTTTTTGACTCTTGAGTTTGTGTTATTTATTGGTATTGGTTATGTATGAGTTTTACATGTTTGTTTCTTATAGTTGAGCTTTAATTAATTTTCTTATTTTATTAGGTATTTAGCTTATTAGTAGTAAACTTGTAATGAAGTGTAGAAGTCTACTTTTCAATTTGTTAAAATTCCCGCCTAATTTATTAAAGTTCCCGCCAAATTTATTAAAATTTCCGCCCAATTTGTTAAATAATTTCGTTTTTCCACTATTTTTTCTTAAGTTTACTTGAGAAGTCTACTCGAGAAGTCTAATTTGTAGTATAATTATATTCGAGAGAAGTTTACTAGAGAAGTCTACAGTGTAGTATAATTATATCCGAGAGAAGTATACTCGAGAAGTCTACTTACCCTAAACCCTAAATAAAATATTTTCGATTAAAACTTATATCAAAATATTAATTTACTTATCATATTCACAAATAAAAATTATTCTTTGATTTTTGAGTTTGTATTATTTATTGACCTTGCTTATGTATGAATTTACATGTCTTTTTTTTATATTTGAGTTTTAGTTAATTTTTTGTGTTAATAAGGGTTTAAAGATGGTGATACTGAGTAAGATGTCAAGGAATAAGTATGGTGATAAATGAATAAAATGTCAAGAAAAAATTTTGAGTAAGAAATCTACTAATCAAGTCTATTGGAGAAGTCTACTAAAAAAATCTGATTACAAAGTTTAAGTACTTTTGTTAACGAAGACCAAAGACTTTTCTCAACTTTGAATCTTTTTTCTCATTATATAATTTGATTGCTTTGGTCAGATTTTCAAACACATTTCACTCGTATCAATTTCAATGCCACGTGGGAAATTCTGGTCCATCGGATTTCACGGGATTGATCTCTAATAATACCTCCACAGGAAGTTCCCCGATTTTCGACGTGGATTTTTCGTTTGATCCAACGGCCGAGATTGACACGTATTTCCGCACGTTTTTACACGATTCAATTTAAGCAAATTAGGAGTTGAATATTCTTCAGATTAATGTAGCAAAATAAAGATTTTAGTTTGATAACACCAAAATCAACCAGAAAGTGAAGTTTTTTTATTTTTCTCAGAGAAGGATGAGAAGAAAACAAACCATAATGTTCAAATCCTAAAAATTTAAAAAGCAGAGAGTCATTTTTGCATAAGAGAGATGTTCAATATGAGCAAACTTTAACATTCTCATTTTTTTTCTCCTCCACTTTTTTCCTGTACGCTTCCATCAACTCTGCAGCTTTTTCTTCTTCACCCATTTCATGTTAAGAAGTTTTCCCAGAACAACACAGTTCAGTTTCACAATTAACAATTGATTAAAAATCATTTACTCACTAGTATTCAGATTTTAGAATCTGTTTTATACCTTCCACTTCAATGAAATGTGGGCGGCGAGAGTGGAGTTGTTGATCCCAGGATGCTCTTCTGACAAACTCTTTCTTGGGTATTTGCTGTAAAAAATTTACAAAAACAGTTAGAACAGATTTGAGATTGGATTATATTGTTTGTTGTTTCAGACTTTCATGATTTAAAAGTACCAGAAGAGGAAGAATGAAGAAGCAGGCTTCTTTGGTTTGTTAGGATCAACATTCTCGTTCTTCTTCTTGTTCTTCGCCGTCTCTTTTTTCTTCTGCAAAAAAAAAACACATGTATTGTTTGTTAGTGACTCAGTTAGCCCCCAAAAAATGTTTTTTAATTAATTTAATTGGAAAAGGCATGACCTTTATGATGTTGTCGGTTTTCTCCTTCATCTTGAGAAGTTGGAGAGCTTCTTGTTTATGGAGTTTCGTGAGCTCCTCTTCTTCTTTCTTCTGGCTAATGGCTTCCTCTTCCTTTTGTCCTTTTGTATCCTTCCATTTCTTCCACGTATTTCTCCTTGTTTTTTTTGCCATCTGTTACAAAAAAAAAGTTACAGAACATGCACACATACTTTAGAAACTTTTATACAATAATAAGTTTAAATCTGCAACAATAAACCCAGATTTACAATAATAATTTCAAATCAATAATAATAAGCTCAAATTTGTAATATGAACATAAAGCAAATAAAAAGAGGAACATAAAATCTCATATTTGCTTACCACTACCATAACCAGTAAGTGAGAGGAGATTGAAGGTGAGATAGAGATGATAGAGATGAGAATAACAGCAAGAAATGAAGGAGAAGAGATTCATGGCCATGGAGGAGGGAGAGGAGAGAGAGACATTATTTTAGACACAGAGAGAGCTACTTTATTTTTAACACAATTAGGTTAAACTCTCTTTATATATTTAGGAAAATTTTCGCGAGAAGTCTACTCAAGAAGTCTGCTGTGTGGTATAAGTCTATTCGAGAGAAGTCTACTTTGGAAATTTACTCGAGAAGTCTGCTAGAGAAGTCTGCTATGACTAATAAGTCTATTTGAGAGAAGTCTACTTTGGAAGTCTACTCGAGAAGTCTACTTGAGAAGTCTAATGTGTAATATAAGTGTACTCGAGAGAAGTCTACTTTAGAAGTTTACACGAGAAGTCTACTTAACCGGTAAAATTGAGTTCCCGCGCAATTTGTTAAAGTTCCCGCCCAATTTATTAAAGTTCCCGCCCAATTTGTTAAATAATTTCGATTTTCCGATGTATTTAATGAAGTCTACTGTGTAGTATAATTCTATTAGAAAGAAGTCTACTGGAGAAGTTTACTCGGGAAGTCTACTTACCCTAAACCCTAAATAAAATATTTGTGATTAAAACTTATATCAAAACATTAATTTACTTAACATATTCACAAATTACAGATAAAATAACAAAGATATCAACACTAAATCATCAACCAAACCATAAACTATGAATTCATATAGAATTTTTTCTTACCCTAACAATTACACCCTTATATCCTATACTTTAAACCTCAACTCTAACCCTTTTGAATTGTATACCCATGAAACTTATAAATTTATTTATATTTATGAAATTTATTTTATATAGATGCCAATTTTCTATGTTTAATTTTGTTCATAATAATTTTTATCAAGTTTATTTTTATAATTTTTATTATTAAAATTTAAGATTTAGTGATTTAGTAGACTTCTCTAGATGCATTGGTTTCTAACGTAATTTGGATATGTTGATTTAAATTGATTCATTTCATTGAAATTTTATTTTTAATAGATGGAAAATGTATATGTTTTGGTTATTTATCTAAGTTTTTTATAAAATTATTTGAGAGAAGTCTACTCGAGAAGTCTACTCGCAAAGTCTACTATGCCGTATAAGTCACACGAGAGAAGTCTACTTTGAAAGTCTATTCGAGAAGTCTACTGTGTAGTATAACTCTATTCGAGAGAAGTCTACTCAAGAAGTCTACTTACCATAAACCTTAAATAAAATATTTTCGATTAAAACTTATATCAAAACATTAATTTACTTAACATATGCACAAATTACAGTTGAAATAATAAAGATATCAACGCTAAATCATTAACCAAACCATAAATTATGAATTCATATAAATATTTTTCTTACCCTAACAATTACACCCTTATACCCTATACTTTAAACCTTAACCCTAACCCTTTTAAACTGAATACTCATAAAACTTATAAATTGATTCATATTCTTGAAAATTTATTTTATATAGATGCCAATTGTCTATGTTTTAATTGTGTTCATAATTTTTTTACCAAATTATTTTTTTATAATTTTTATTATTAAAATTTGATATTTAGTGATTTAGTAGACTTCTCTAGATGTATTGGTTTCTAACATAATTTAGCTATGTTGAATAAAATTGATTCATTTTTTTGAAATTTTATTTTCAATAGATGAAAAATGTATATGTTTTGGTTATTTATCAAATTTTTTTATAATTTGTTTAATTAATTCTAAGAAAATTATTTGATAGAAATTTACTCGAGAAGTCTACTCTGCAATATAAGTCACACGTGAGAAGTCTACTCGAGAAGTCTACTGAATAAAGTAGACTTCTTGGAGAAGTCAAGAAGTCTACTCGTGAAGTCTACTCTCTCGTAGTAGACTTCTCTAAGGTAAAACTGTCATTATCGTGAACATTTTTTGTTTGATCATAAGGATGAATGTTGTAATTTCACTATCCCTGTAAGTTACTTTTGTCAAACATGCAATAGCGGATCTAGTTTTAGAGAAATAATCAAGTTTTAGGTCATTTTTAGCAATTTCCTCAATTTTATATAATAAGATATTTCCAAATATTTAATATTTCTAATTCATATTTAAATTGTGTTTACTTTTTTCTTATTTAGTTTTTCATATATCTATTTTTCAAAATTTGAATAACTAATTTTTTTTTTGTTTAATCATATTTGACTTTTTTTTGAATAGATAGAAAGAAAAATTAATTATTATTTTTTTCTTTTCTTTTTTCTCTTTCTCTGTTATATAATTAGGAAACAAATATATGTGTCAAAATCGTGTCACATCAAACTTTATATAGTATATATTAGTATTAAATTATTTATCTTTTTTATGATTTAATTATTTCTTACGTGTCAAATTGTAATTTTTACTATTCAGCTCAATTATTTCTGTTTGTAGTATCATAGGATAAGAAGCCGAAAAAAGTTTATTCGGATTTTATGGGTTTTGATCTTCCACGTGTCTTAGCCACCCGAGCGGCAATATAATTCAAAACCCTAATTTCACGGTGGTATTATTAAAAGCCCATTTCTTCTTCTTTGTCTTAATATTATCCTCATGTTCCTTAATTTTCTTCAGAAACCTTGAAAAACCATAACCGAAGAAGCATTGCAAGGTTCTTCTTCTCTCTCGATCAGTCTTGTTCTGGCTCTGTTACGATATACGTTTTGAGTAGATTAGTTGCACGCAAGCTAGTGCGATTGTCCGTAATTCATTCGGCCACAACACGGTGGGTACTTCTTCTTCTTCTTACTCGACCCTTTTTATTTTGCTCTCTTTCTATAGTTTCATAAGACCATAAAAACCCTAGCCTGATTTGATTAGTCGTCTCTCTATCTCTCGGGCATTTCTTATGCATATGTCACTATGAATTTACTTCGTCTTCCGGTGGAAGTTGATGTTATATACTTTACGGATTTCGTTTGGTTCGATGTGGATTTTGAAATTTCTCTTTCCTGGAATTTGAACTAAAGGATATATAGGTGAATAGATCTCATTAGTTTTGGTTGAATTTACCTTCTTTTGTCTCTTTGAAACTTGTCTTATTCAGTTTTCTTTTTTCTGGATAGTTGTATAGAGGAGAAAAGACATGGTTGGTAGAGGGAAAGCGACACAGGCTAGAGAGTAAAGTCAGAGATGGAAGGAAGATATGATAAGCCAGTTACCTGATCCTTTGATATGTCACATACTTTCTCGTCTTCCCATAGAGGACGCTGTTAGGACAAGCGTTTTATCCACTAGTTGGAAGAGTCTCTGGCTTTGGGTTCCAAGTTTGGCATTGAGCTCCCGAAAGTTCCCAGATTTCAATGCCTTTAAGAGTTTTGGTGACAGGTTTTTCGATTCCAATAGCGCTTCATCCATACACAAACTCAGCTTAAATATTTACGGAGATGATGACGATGAAGACGACGCCTCTTATCTCACTTCGTGGATTGGTGCTGCAGTTAAACGCAAGGTCCAGCATCTACATGTTGGGTGTTATCCAAATGAGTATCTTTGGGAGATGCCGATAAGCTTTTACATCTGCGAGACACTCGTATCCTCAAAAGTCTCTGGGGTGAACATGGCTGATGCCGAGTTTGTTTCCTTCCCTTGTCTCAAGTCTTTGCATTTGAAACATATTTTCTTTCCCAATGAGGCCACTTTTGAGAAGCTTGTCTCATCCTGCCCTGTCCTGGAATATTTAAGGGTTAACGTAGCTAAGAATGATGCAAAATCCTATCGGGTGCGCTCTCCATCACTGAAGAATCTCTTGTTTGTACGAACTTCTCGTGTCCAGCTTGATTTTGTTTCGGGAGTTGTGATTGATGCTCCTCTACTATGCTGTTTGAGCGTCTATGATAACGTATCAGCAAGCTTTATTGTTCAAAATCTGGAGTCCAATGCCGAGTTAGGTATTTCTCTCAGACTTTGGTATGCAGAATTTTCATGAAGCAAGTGTTTCATCGAGGAGAAGTCGCTTCCGCAGTTTTCTGCCAGGGATCCTGAGGGTCAGTGATATGACGATAGCTCGGAACACTTTCAAGGTATTTGTGTATCAGACATGCTCATTTTTCATTTTTCTAACCTACAAATTTATTACTTTCTGTTTGGTTTCAGCTCATTCATGACTATTCCAAATTAGAACCGCTGCCTCAATTACGTTACATTTCCTGCCTGGCTGTTACTCTCTGTGTATCCGATTTGAAATGTCTACCAAACTTTCTTGAGAGCTGCCCGAACTTGAAATTTTTCTTCTTGGTAATGATCTGCTCAACCCAATAAAAAAATTTCCATCTTTATGAAACTTGTGTGTAAATCCTCATCGCGTTTTAATCAACTATGTTCTTCAGGGGTTAGATGATTACGAAGAAATGCGTTCTGAGGAGATGAATCAACTCAGTTATTCATCTGTTCCGGAGTGTTTTTTACGGTCACTTGAGTTTGTTGGTTTCCAAGCCCCAATCTCTGGATATGCTGCAGAAATGAAGCTGGTAAAGTACTTCCTCGAGAATTCTGCAATCCTCAAGAAACTCACTCTACATGTGAACCGTGGTTCGAGAGACTCTGGCATTGTCAATGAGCTCCTCAAAATCCCAATACGCTCTGCCACCTGTCAAGTCGTTGCTGATTGGTAAAGCTTAGCGAGAACATGTGAAGAGTGTCTTTTTGATTACATCAGTTTGATGTGGAGATTCTCATGCTACACAAGAAATGCAACAGGTTTAGTGTTTCTTGTGTTTGTTTTCTTTGGAGTAAAATAGAGATGAAACTGTTTTAAGGTACTTTTGCAAGAAATCGTGTTGTTGTTGTTTTTGTTTTGTTTATGGAGTCAAGTTTGTTACTCTTTTCTTTTGTTACTCTTATTCTCTTAACCGGGCAATGAAGCTTGTAAGGTACTTCCTGAAGAATTCAACAACCTGGAGGAATTGACTCTTTAAGGTTTTCTGATTATAATAGCAAAAAAAAGCAAAGAAAAAGCAAATTAAGTATGTCATACTCAAAGAACTCCTTGCAATGCCAAAATGCTCTTGCGTTTATAAAACCTTTGTTCATTAATTAGTAAAAGATAAAGATATTCTTCTTGAGGTTAAATTTTGGTCGTTTAAATTGGTTGATTCATAGGAGCTAATAGCTACAAACAAAATATAGCAGTTAAGTCTTTCTTATGTTCCCAGGTGGTTGCTGCTCATGTATATCACTAATTACTGAATTTATTTCGATTATTGATTGTTACGTCAAGCATTTGATGACATATATTGCTAACTCAAACATTTTGTGGTCTTTATGTATATAAGTGTAACAAGATGACCAGCAAAAAATATGTGTTTCGCCCTTGTATGGTTTTGAGTCTTTAATTATTTTATGGGTTTGATTACTGATTAGTAACTGTAATTGGCTTAGTTTAATTTGATTAAGACAATTTAATCGAATTTCATTAAGGCGATTTAATCGAACTTGAACAGCTGCATTGGAGAATTTTCAATAATTTCATCCTATCTATATATATTACTGATTAGTAACTGTAATTGGCTTCATTAGTTTAGTTTCATTAAGACGATTTAATGAACTTCCAATAATTTCAAATATAGAATTTGTAGTAAAAAACCCAAAAATAGATTGAAGGGTCTAAAACATTTTTTGCCCTAGGACTCATAATAATGTTGAGTCGAGTTGCAAGAAGCTGTTATAGACTTATGTCGTCGTCGTATATTGACATGTCAAGACTAGAGAAAGAGAGAGAGAACATGTGAAGCTTAAGCTCTTGCCACACAAGAAATGAATGTGTAGGCTTTTTGATTATGTTTCTTTTGGAGTAAATAAGGATGAAAAGCGTACAGTTAAGCCACGTTTTGCAAGAAATCTTCTGGTACTGTTTAGAATCGGTGGCTGTTGTTTTGTGTAGCGAAACTATATGTCACTCGCCCTTTTTGTTGTGCGAGAATATCAAAGGATGGTTGTTTATAAACAATTTAAGCGATGAACATAGTCAGTCTTTTGTTTATGTTCCTTTGTGCTTGCTGCTTTATTTTATTTTGTTTATGTTCATACGACTTTATTGGATATATATATACGATACTGGTTCGGTCTGTCTCTCCATTACTGTCGGCGAGATCACAATCCTTTTACAGTTCGGCCAAAATACCGCAAGGTTCTTTTTCTTCTTACTTACATTTTCCACTTTTTCTTTGTATCATCATCTTTTGTTTGTTGTTGTAAAATCATCTTCACAAGACCTTGAAAACCTTAACCTGAGGACCCTGATAGTCGCAATATGGTTTAGTTTCTCTCTCTCTCACTCTTCTTCTGCCTGTATATAATAAAAGATTAATGTTTGAGTCTTGTTCGTCTTCCAGCGAGTGTTGATGTTACTTTATGAGTTTAATTTGGTTCATCAGGGATTTTGAGATGTCTCCATGTTACCTTTGCATCTATAATTTTCTCTCTGAAACTTTCGTTTTGCAGATTTCGCTGTTGTGAAAAGTTTTCTACATAAGAAAAGGACATGGTCGGAGAAAAAGAGGCTCGTTCCAGTACAGATAGGATAAACCAGTTACCTGATTGTTTGAAATGTCAGATACTTTCTCATCTTCCCACAAAAGAAGCTGTTAGGACAAGCGTTTTATCCACTAGTTAGAAGAGTCTCTGGCTTTGGATTCCAAGTTTGGCATTGAGCTCCCGAAAGTTCCCAGATTTCAATGCCTTTGTGAGTTTTGGTGACAGCTTTTTCGATTCCAATAGAGTGTCATGCTCATGCATTCACAAAGTCGAGTTAGTTAATGATGGAAATGAAGACGACGCCTCTTATCTCACTTCATGGATTGGTGCTTCAGTTAAGCGCAAGATCCAACATCTGCATGTTCGCTCTTATCCAGATGAGTATCTTTATGTTTATGAGATGCCCGTAAGCCTTTTTACCTGTGAGACACTGGTGTGCTTACAACTTCAGTGGGTGGCCTTGCTTGATGCAGAGCTTGTGTCCTTGCCTTGTCTGAAGACTATGAGGCCACTTCGAGAAGCTTGTGTTAAGTTTCCTGAGATTCCAACCCAAAACCAATTGGCAATGGGTGGATTGGACCAAGTTACTTATATATTAGTCAAGGTCCCTCCCAACTTTCAATGTGGATAATCTTACACATACTCTCTAGAGATTAAGGCCTTATGGCCCATTAACCTCTACTAATCCCAATACCCCCCCTCGAGATAATGGCTCTTCTAGCCATTAATCTCGCCATGACCATCAATTTCGGGTCGAGGGACAAATGCCACTTCTGAGCCGGACAACGAGAGCGTGTGGATCATGCTCTGATACCATGTTAAGTTTCCTGAACTTCCAACCTAAAACCAATTGGCAATGGGTGGATTGGCCCAAGTTACTTATATATTAGTCAAGGTCCCTCCCAACTTTCAATGTGGGATAATCTTACACACACTCTCTAGAGATTAAGGGCTTATGGCCCATTAACCTCTACTAATCCCAATAGCTTGTCTCATCTTGTCCTGTCCTGGACGAGTTAAAGGATTACGTAGCTAGGAATGATGCAAAATTCTATCGGGTGCACTCTCGGTCACTGAAGAAGCTCTTTTTTTTACGAGCTTCTCCTTTACAGCTTAATTTTGTTTCAGGAGTTGTGATTGATGCTCCTCTACTACGCTGTTTGGGCATCGTTGATAACGTATCAAATAGTTCTGTAGTAAACAATTTGGAGCCCAATGCCAAGTTAGTTATTTCTCTCAACTTTGGTTTAGATGCTATTGATGAAGCAAGCGTTTCAGCAATGAGAAGTCGCTTCCGCGGTTTTCTCCCCGGGATCTCGAGGGTTAGGGATATAACGATAGCTCGGGACACTTTCAAGGTATAATAAAATGTATTGGACTTATGAAAATTTTCTAAACCCACAAATGCTTTCGGTTTGGTTTCAGGTCATTCATGAATATTCCGAATTTGAAATGTTTACCAACCTTTATTGAGAGCTGCCCGAACTTGAAATGTTTAGAAAAACGTTGAACATTTCTCTTTCTTGTTCAACACAAATTCTCTAATTCGGTAAAAAAAGTCCTTGTTGACAGCAACAAACAAAAAATGAAAAGTGAAGAAGATTTGTCTTTTGTTTAGTCATTTCGATGTAGGAATTAAAGCTCTCTTGCCACACAAGAAATGCAGGTTTAGTGTTTCTTGAAAAAACGTTCAACACAAATCCTCTCAACCTCCATGGATATTCTCATTCGGTAAAAAAAAGTCCTTGTTGACAGCAACAAACAAAAAATAAAAAGGATAAATAATAATAAACCATGAATATGGTATGGACATGTCAATTTTGGCCCATCTAGAAATGAGCTGCGGCCCAAATTGAGTTGCCCTGTTCGATTCCCAGTTTCCCACGTTAAGTGTTTCCATTACGGCGAGATCACGATCTATACAGTTCCGGGCCTTCCGGCAAGTGATTAATACTGAAGGTTCTTCTTCTTCTTCTTCTTCTTCTTACTTGACCTCTTTTACTTTTTCTTTGTATCATCATCTTTTTGTTTGTTGTCGTAAAATCATCTTCACAAAGGTGACCTTTGAAAACCCTAACCTGCCCTGACTAGTCGCAATGTGGTTTAGAATTCTCTCTCTCTCACTTCCAGCGAGTTTTTATGATAGTTTATGGATTTTGAATGAGATGTCTCCATGTTACCTTTGCATCTAAATTTTGTCACTGAAGCTTTCGTGTTTCTAAATTTTGTTTTGCAGATTTTCGTTGTTGTGAAAAGCTTTCTACAGAAGAAGAGAAGATGGTCGGTGAAAAAGAGAAAACGAAACAGGCTCGTTCCAATAGATTCAAGGAAGACAGGATAAGCCAGTTACCTGATTCTTTGATATGTCACATACTTTCTCATCTTACTACCTAAACGGGTACGGGGACAAAAAACGGGGACGGGAACGGGAACGGGTATCGAAAACGGCAATATCAAAATTTCTAGAAACGGGGACAGCAGGGATACGGTAGTATATATATATATACAAATTGTGCTAATCCTTTGTCTTTTTATACCTTTAGAGGTTTTTTTACATTTTTTAAATTTACAAATATTACAATTAGTGTTGGATCCAATTTTGATAGCCAATAGGCTTTGCAAAAATTGGAAAGATTGAAGAGAAATGGGCCGAGGCCCAAGTGTTTGAAAGTGTAAAAATATGGTTTTTGTCCCACATCGGAAATGTGTGGAAAAATCCTTTAGTATAAATAGAGAAGAATAACAAGCATGTTCAAATTGGTTAGCACTTATGGTGTGCATGGGAGAGGTGAGACCTAGCCTCGCGCGCCGCTGCCGCCAAGCCGGGCCGGGTCGTGTTGGTCGTGTCGGTCGAATGGGCCTTCGGGCCGAATGTGGCACGATTTGCGCAGACACGCGAATCGCCAAACCCTCTCCTCTATGACTATAAAAGAGAGCCTCGACTCTCATTTTTTACTCACTCACTTCACACAGCAAAAAGTTCTCTCAAAAGGTTCCTTCAATTCCTCTCAAAAAAAAAAAATAAGTCTCGAGAGTTTATCGTAGTCTTTAGAGTTCGCAGATTCCGTTTCTAGTGTTGAAAAACGGTCTCGTATCGGTTGTATCTTGGGATTCAAAAATCGCATATTACCGTCACACTACGGGCGATTTATTGAGTTACGGAAAGAGATCATCTCGCCTCCGATATTCGGTTTTTTCCAGAAAACGTTTTCAAAGATCTCGTTTAATTCGCTTTCCGTCTATCATTATTTCATCTTATCGTCTATAATCCGATTTTTATTAATCGTATTTCTTAATTCGGTTTTGCGGTTCCTACTATCGTAACTCAATAAATCCGCTTATAGCTTATCGCTACAATCGAATTAAGATTTTTGTTTTTTTACGGTTTTTTTTATTTAGATCGGTAACGGATTTGCGATCCGCTCTTTAGCGCATCCGCAAATCGTATTTGAAACAATATTATCTGGTTTTGCGAACGCTTACCTTAGCGATTCCGCGAAACGTTTTCTATTAATTATAAAACGGTATATGTTTATGTGAACGCTTTAAAAGCGAGTTTGCAAAACGCTTTAACCGATTTTAAAGTTTCAGCGAACGCTTCAAAGCGAGTTTGCTAAACATTCATAAGCGATCTACTAGATCTGCTATTTAGATTTATTTTTACTAAATCTATATTGAACTTTGGTTCAAATCGAGTGGTTACTGATTCATTTGTTTATTTGTGATCAGATGGCTACCGGTACCGCAAACGTGACCGATCAAACACCGTTGGAGACAATAACACCAGCGAATGCGTTTGGACCAGTGGGTGCTAATGAAGTCGATGAAACGACACGCCGAATTCTGTTTGGCGATGGTCTTCCTATGGCTACAACACCCAATGCGGTCCACCCCTTGATTCCGTCAATCCCTGCAACCGCGAGTCAAGGACTCTTGCCGGATTATTTTGACGGAAAAGGCTTCAAAACGTGGCAAATGAAGATGCATTTTTTCTTGACGAACATGAAGTTCGATAAGTTTCTGAAGGAGGACAAACATATCCTTCCGGAAGGAAACACATGTGCCTACACTCTCGCAAGTGTTGAAGCTTGGACCGATGGGGACTTCGTGTGCAGAGGCTGGATCTTAGGCCGCCTCAACGACCAGCTGTACCTTGTGTACAGTAAGGAAAAATCCTCTAAGTCATTGTGGATGGCTCTGGAGAAGAAGTACAAATCCGAAGACGCTGGATGTCAGAAATATGCGGTTGCAAAGTTTCTCGACTTCAAAATGGTGGATTCCAGGCCGCTCATGGACCAAGTGGAAGAACTCCAACTGATTTGCCATGACATAGCTGCTGAGGGAATGTTAATATGCGGGATCTTCACCGTGAACAGCTTCATCGAGAAGTTACCTCCGGGTTAGGTGGATTTTAAAAACTACCTCAAGCATAAGCGGAAGGCGATGTCTCTCGAAGAAGTCATCACCAGGCTGCAAATGGAAGACAGAAACCGTAAGGCAAACGGTCTACAATTCCAGCAGCACAACGTGAATGTGGCAACCCATAAGGGCAAAGGAAAGGGCAAGGCTGTGGCGACGGCATCCCCTTTGAAACCGAGCTCCTCCACAAACTTCAAGAAGCACAACAATGCTGAAAAGAAGTTCAAAGGGAAATGCCACAAGTGTAACAAGATTGGTCACAAAAGTGATGTGTGTCGCAGCAAGCCCAAGGACTACGGGAAAGCTCAAGCCAACTTGACGGAAGAGGACCTGTGCGCTGTGGTCTCGGAAGTCAACATGGTGGAAGACAACCCGAAAGAGTGGTGGTACGACACTGGTGCAACAACCCACATCTGCGCAGAACGTGCAATGTTCAGCACCTACCAGAACAGCAGATCGACCGAACAATTGTTCATGGGGAACTCAGCATTCTCCAAGATAGTTGGTCGTGGAAAAGTTGTGCTGAAGATGACCTCGGGAAAGGAAATCACTCTTCAGAATGTGAAACACGTCCCTGACATGAGGAAGAACCTGATTTCCGGCACTTGGTTGAGCAAGGCTGGATTTGCTGCAAACCTCGAGTCAGACAAGCTCGTGTTGAGGAAATTTAAGGTGTGTGTTGGCAGGGGATATGAGAAGAACGGACTAGTCAAGATGTACGTCACGACGGTCCTCCGCAACAATGATGCTTCTAGCTCTGGGAATGTTGTTGCTAATAATGTTGTTGCTTCTGTTTCAAATGTTGTTGAATCTGTTTCAATCAATGAGAATAACCCCGTTGCTTACTTGCTTGAGTCGTTTAACATTTGGCATGAAAGATTAGGACATGTTAATTACAAATCGATAAAAAGATTAATGAACTTGAACCTAATTCTGAAATGCAAAACAAGCAAAGAAAAATGTGAAGTATGCGTACAGGCCAAACTCACAAAAACGCCTTCACCCCAAGTTGAAAGAACAACCGAACCTCTAGGTTTAATTCATACAGATTTGTGTGATTTAAAATACGCACCAACTAGAGGCTGTAAAAAGTATTTTGTAACATTCATAGATGATCATACAAAATATTGCTATGTATATTTGTTACGTAGCAAAGATGAAACCTTGGAAAAGTTCAAGGAATATAAGCGCGAAGTTGAAAATAAACTTAATAAAACTATTAAAATAGTTCAAAGTGATAGAGGAGGCGAATATGATGGACCGTTTAATGCCTTTTGTCAAGAACAAGGGATTATTCATCAAACAACCGCTCCTTATTCACCGGAATCTAATGGAGTTGCGGAACAAAAAAACCGAACTCTTAAAGAAATGATGAATGCGATGTTGCAGGAATCCGGGTTAGCCCAGGACATGTGGGGGGAAGCATTGCTTACCACGAATTATATCCTCAATAAAATACCACACAAAGTCACGGGAAAAACTCCTTACGAACTTTGGAAAGGAAATCCGCCATCGTATAAATACTTGAAAGTGTGGGGGTGCCTAGCAAAAGTTGCGGTACCACCTCCGAAAAAGGTCACAATAGGACCAAAAACAGTGGATTGTATTTTCATTGGATATGCACACAACAGTAGTGCTTATCGGTTTCTGGTTCATAAATCAGATGTGCCGAATATTCACGTTAATACAACCATGAAATCAAGAAACACTTCTTTCTTTGAACACGTGTTTCCGTGTAAGGTTAAACAAATAACAAAACGAACTCGTGAAGAAAGAAATGCAGCAACATCGATAAACGAGGCAAGCACTTCGGGCACATCGTTTGATGATGCAGAAGATGTCGAAGATGAACCTAGACATAGCAAAAGAGCTCGTAAAGAAAAATCTTACGGTGAAGATTTTTTAATGGTCTTTCTTACAGAAAATGAACCAAGAACTTTCGCCGAAGCCATGTCTACACCAGACGCTCCTTCATGGAAGGAAGCCGTTAATAGTGAGTTCGACTCTATTATGCAAAATCATACATATGAGATAGCAGACCTACCACAAGGGTTCAAAGCTTTAGGGTGTAAATGGATTTTCAAAACAAAATTGAAAACTGATGGCTCCATCGAAAAGTACAAGGCTAGGCTTGTAGTGCAAGGATTTCGGCAAAAAGAAGGCCTGGATTTCTTTGACACATATTCTCCGGTAACGAGAATAACCTCAATAAGAACGCTAACAAGCATTGCGGCTTTAAGAGACCTAGAAATCCATCAAATGGATGTTAAAACTGCTTTTCTTAACGGAGATTTAGAAAAGGAGATTTATATGAAACAACCAGAAGGTTTTGTTGTCCCTGGACAAGAACATAAAGTATGTCGACTTGTGAAGTCATTGTACGGACTTAAACAAGCTCCGAAACAATGGCACGAAAAATTTGACAACGTAATGATGTCAAACGGTTTCAGCATCAATGAATGTGATAAGTGCATTTACATAAAATGTACTTCAAAAGGGTACATTTTGTTATGTTTGTACGTGGATGACATGCTCATTCTTGGAAGCACAAAAGATCTAATCAATCAAACTAAACAACTGCTAAAAAGCAAGTTTGATATGAAAGATATGGGACTCGCAGATGTAATTCTAGGGATCCAAATCACTAGAAATTCTGACGGCATTATCCTGTCTCAAACTCATTATGCTGAAAAGATACTTGAGAGATTTAAAAACTACTCAAACGGGACAGTGAAAACTCCAGTAGATTCGCAACTTCACCTTCAAAAGAATTCGGGTGAAACGGTGTCACAACTGGAGTATGCAAGAGTGATCGGAAGTCTGATGTACTTAACAAATTGTACTAGACCCGATCTAGCGCATGCAGTAAATGTGCTAAGTCGCTACACAAGCAATCCATGACATAAACATTGGAAGGCTATAACTAGAGTATTAAACTACTTACGTCATACCAGAAATTATGGTCTTCACTACGGTAAAGAACCCGCGGTTTTAGAAGGATACACTGATGCAAACTGGATTTCCGATTCTAAGAACTCAAAATCCACGAGTGGATACGTCTTTACGCTTGGAGGTGGAGCGGTGTCCTGGAAATCTTCCAAACAAACTCTGTTAGCCAGATCGACCATGGAATCTGAGTTTATAGTGCTAGATAAAGCCGCAGAGGAAGCAGAGTGGCTTCGAAATTTCCTGGAAGATATTCCGATGTGGGAAAAACTAGTGCCAGCATTACGTGTACACTGCGATAGTCAATCGGCTATAGCTCGGGCATTGAATAATCGTCACATTAGAAGACGACATAAAACCATTAGACATCTGATCTCAAGTGGTGTAATCACGATTGATTACATCAAATCGGCTGACAACCTAGCGGATCCATTTACTAAAGGTTTGTCACGAGATCAAGTTGAAAAATCATCAAGAGGAATGGGTTTAAAGCCTATGAATTAAGACGAATTTTGATGGAAACCCCACCTAAGTGACTGGAGATCCCAAGATCTAGGTTCAAAGGGAAAATTAAATCAAACGGAATCGGAAAAAAGCACTGTGAGACTTGTATCTCTACCCAGTTCCCAGGATGATAAACAGTGCTATAAACCTGTAAGTGATAAGGTTAAGCGTTAGCTTCTAATGATTCCATAACTTTGCAAAAGTGGAGTATGACAGGATACTTCTGAATAAGTTATTGGCAGATCACCTAGTGAGTGTGAAATACGGCCGTTTCTAGGAGAATAAAAGTAAGGTTATATTCTCCAAGTTCACTCACGAATAACCAAGCAAGTTCAAGGCCAAAATGAACACAATAGAGAACTCAGTTCTATGAGAAATGAAACTGTATTATAGTTGTTGTCTCGGTTTACATAAAAATCCGTGGGGTTCAAGACATCATGTTCACCTCCTGGCCAAGTAAACCCGACAGATTTTAAAATGAGTGGTTCAAAGCTGAAATATGCTACTTACTCAAACACAGTGAATTTTCGTTTAAACTCTCGAAAAGTCCGTCTGTCTAGTCTTAGAAGTAGTCTAGTCAGTAGAGTCTAGTAGAGTCAGTCGAGTCGTCATATGTTCAGAGTTATTTCTATTCATGTGGAGGATTGTTGTATCCAATTTTGATAGCCAATGGGCTTTGCAAAAATTGGAAAGATTGAAGAGAAATGGGCCGAGCCCCAAGTGTTTGAAAGTGTAAAAATATGGTTTTTGTCCCACATCGGAAATGTGTGGAAAAATCCTTTAGTATAAATAGAGAAGAAGAACAAGCATGTTCAAATTGGTTAGCACTTATGGTGTGCATGGGAGAGGTGTGACCTAGCCTCGCATGCGCCGTCGCCGCTGCCAAGCCAAGCTGGGCCGGACACGGGTCGTGTTGGTCGAATGGGCCTTCGGGCCGAAGGTTGTTGGGCCTATTCTTTTTGGACCAAATTTTGATTTCTGTTTTTGGGCCCAATCCTTAAACGAAAATTAAACATTTGCGCTCAAAGAATATTTTGGCATAAATGCGAGAATTAAATTCTTGTCAAACCGATCAGAAAAATATCTCCCTCTCTTTATGACCATAATGTGGCACGATTTGCGCAGATACGCGAATCTCCAAACCCTCTCCTCTACGACTATGAAAGAGAGCCTCGACTCTCATTTTTTACTCACTCACTTCACACAGCAAAAAGTTCTCTCAAAAGGTTCCTTCAATTCCTCTCAAACAAAAAAAAGTAAGTCTCGAGAGTTTATCGTAGTCTTTAGAGTTCGTAGATTCCGTTTCTAGTGTTGAGAAATGGTCTCGTATCGGTTGTATCTTGGGATTCAAAAATCGCATATTACCGTCACACTACGGGCGATTTATTGAGTTACAGAAAGAGATCATCTCGCCTCCGATATTCGGTTTTTTTCAGAAAACGTTTTCAAAGATCTCGTTTAATTCGCTTTCCGTCTATTATTATTTCATCTTATCGTCTATAATCCGATTTTTATTAATTGTATTTCTTAATTCGATTTTGCGGTTCCTACAATTAGTAGTAAAATAATTAAGTAAAAGTTTATAGTTCTATCAATAATACTAGTTTTTAAGTTTTTGGAACGGCATATCACAAGTTTATGTGTATACAGTAAATATCATTAATACTCTTTTAGTTTTTTTTTTTTTTAAATACCCCAAATTGCTGAAACGTTGTGGGGACGTTTCCCAACTGTCCCCAAGCCGTCTCCGTCCCCGGAGATTTCCCAGAATTCAGTACCTTTAAGAGTTTTGGTGACAGGTTTTTCGATTCCAATAGGGCTTCATGGATACACCAACTCATATTTGAAATTAATGGAACTGTAGATGATTTTTCTTATCTCACTTCGTGGATTGGTGCTGCAGTTAAGCGTAAGATCCAATATCTACATGTTGTGTGTTTTCCACAGTATCTTTATGAGATGCCCATAAGCCTTTTTACCTGTGAGACACTGGTGTACTTAAGACTTGAGTGGGGGGGTGGTCTTGTTTGATGCAGAGTTTTTTGCCTTGCCTTGTATGAAGACTATGCACTTAGTAGCTGTTTTGTATCCCAATGAGACCACTTTCGAGAGACTTGTCTCATCCTGCCCTGTCTTGGAAGAATTAATGGTCTACTTAGTTAGGAATGATGCAAAACTCTTACGGGTACAATCTCGGTCACTGAAGAGGCTCACTTTCATGCGAGTTTTTTGTTTCCCGTTTGGTTCTGTTTTGGGAGCTGAGATTGATGCTCCTCTACTAGGCTTTTTAAGCATATATGATAAAGTATCAAACAGCTTTGTTGTAAACAATCTGGAGGCCAATGCCAAGTTAGATATTTCTCTCGACTTTGGTTTGATGACTTTTGATGAAGCAAGTGTTTCAGCCAGGAGAAGTCGCATCTGCAGTTTTCTGCCCGGGATATCGAGGGTCAGGGATATGGCGGTAGATGCGGGCACTTTCAAGGTATATGTGTATATGTGTATCAGAAATGCTCATTTTCATTTTCTATAAATGAAAAGTGTCTAACCCACAACAAATACTGTCTTTGGTTTCAGGTCATTCTTGATTATTCCAAATTCGAACCGCAGACTCAGTTTCATTCCTTGTCCTGCCTGCATATTGCTCTCGGTGTATCCGATTTGAAATGTTTACCAACCTTTCTTGAGAGCTGCCCGAACTTGAAATCCCTCATCCTGGTAATGATCTATGATTCTTTTCATCTCCATGAAGATTATGTATATATTCTCATCGCATTTTAATCCTCTGTTTTCCCCTCAGGCGTTAGATGGTTACGAAGAAATGCGTTCCGAGGAGATGAATCAGATCAGTTATTCATCTGTTCCTGAATGTTTTTTACGGTCGCTGGAGTTTGTTGGTTTCAAATCCCCAATCTCAGGATATGCTTCAGAAATGAAGGTGGTAAAGTACTTCCTAGAGAATTCAGCAATCCTCAAGGAACTCACTCTACGTGTGAACCATGGTTCGATAGACTATGACATCTCCAAGGAGCTCCTCAAAATCCCAATACGCTCTGCCACCTGTCAAGTCGTCCTCATCTGATTGGTAAAGCTTAGAGTGAACATGTGAAGAAGATCGTCTTTTTGATTAAATCAGTTCGAAGTAGGAAAGCTCTCTTGCCACACAAGAAATGCAAGTTTAGTGTTTTTTTTTTTTTTGGAGTAAAATAGAGATGAAACTGTTTTAAGGTACTTTTTGCAAGAAATCGTGTTGTTGTTTTTGTTTCTCTTAACGTGGCAATGAAGTTCTTTGAATACAAACTTTTCTTGAATAATCATTAAATATCGTTAAAAAATATATAACGCTCTTGAGTCTTGTCTGTGATGGAGTTTATCAGTTTGTATATAGCTTAGTGATGTATACACTAAGCTATATACAAACTGATAGAGTTCGATACAAAATCCAAAGATCAACTCGAAAATCTTAGAAGTTTTATTTATACTAATCCGAAATAATATTAATGGTTCCTACAGATTCTTCGGAATCTATTTAAGATTCTCACACCGAGGACGGTTTCCAGTAAAATTGGCGGTTATTTGAAATCGGAGTAGACAGTTTTTCGGGTGGTTCTTTTTTCAGATTTCATCCATCTCCAATATTAATTAATTGGACAATTACGGCCTATACCGATGTTAGAACCGGATACTGATCGAAGTCGTTTTGGTTCAACCCGTTCGTAAACCAAACTCCAATATTAATTAATTGAACAATTACGGCCTATGCCGATATTTTGGCCCAAAATTGCAGACAGAGTTCCGGCAAGTGGGGATATCCAAGCAACGGTTTCCATTCCCGCCGGCGAAATCACGATCTACAGTTCCGGCAAGTAATTGCGTTTCGCCACAACACGGTGGGTACTTCTTCTTCTTACTCGGCCCTTTTTTTTTGTTCTTTCTATAATCATTTTCATAAGACCGTAAAAACCCTAGCCCTGATTTGAATAGTCTCAATGTGGTTCCTGAATGTCTGTTATCGTCGCTCGAGTTTGTTGGTTTCAAAGCCCCAATCTCAGGATATGCTGCAGAAATGAAGCTGGTAAAGTACTTCCTAGAGAATTCAACAATCCTCAAGAAACTCACTCTACATGTGAACCATGGTTCGATAGACACTGACATCTTCAAGGAGCTCCTCAAAATCCCAAGACGCTCTGCCACGTGTGAAGTCGTCGTCATCTGATTGGTAAAAGCTTAGATAGAACATGTGAAGATGATTGTCTTTTGTTTAACCAGTTCGATGTAGGGATTAAAGCTCTCTTGCCACGCAAGAAATGTAGGTTTCGTCTCTTTCGTATGTTTGTGCAACAAAATTGGGCCTCAAACCTATATGTCTATACATCTTTCGTCTCCAAAATGCAATATCTTGCTACACAAGTCTTTAATACAATCATTTTCGAAAGTTACTCTCTTAAAATCCAATGTTACCATGGCTAAATTTTCTCCTCGTGTCGATATGTACTGGATTTGGATTGGTGACTGTACATCCATTATTGCTTTTGTCCTTCTGACAACATTGGACTCCAACTCCTGCGCATTCTCGAATGTCAATGACAATGCATTTGTGAGTGTCGCTGATAGTTTTTTATTTTATTTCACACGAGCTAGTCACATGCATACATGATACACATGAACCTTACGTATTTAACTTACTACTTATCTTGCTGAATACGTCTTATCTGACCTTATGGATTGCTGCTGTGATCACTACGTGCATGAGCTACATTCTGAGGAGATGAATTGCCAAATCGAAGTTTAGCCTCAATTTGGTCAAATGTCCCCACCTGTGTGTTACTCTTCCTATAACTAATTTGAAATTGTTACCAACCTTTCTCAAATAATTGGTAATTAATTAATTAATTTATTTTTTAATGGTCCAGAATCCAGGTCACACCTTTCTAAGGAATATTAATTTTAAATATTTCTTACCTGTTAAATTGTAATATTTACTATTCAATTCAGCTATTTTTATTTGTGTTACCCCTTAAATTTTTACCAACCTTTCTCAAGTAATTGGTATTAACTAAGTAATTTATTTATTTTTAATGGTCCAGTTCACACCTTTATAGGTGATATATATATTACTTTTAATTATTTATATACCTGTCAAATTGTAATTTGTACTATTCAATTCAATTAGATTTATTTCTATTTTGTATTAGATTCGTAGGATAAGAAGCAGGTGGCAAACGTATCTTAGCCACTCGAGCGGCAATATAATTCAAATCCCTAATTTCACAGTGGTCTTAATTAAAAAATCCATTCCAGTGCGTTCTTCTTCTTCTTTGTCCTATCCTCATGTTGTCCTAATATAATCCTCATGTTCCTTGGTTTTAGTCATCTTCAGAAACCTTGAAAAACCCTTAACCTAAGAAGCAATGCATGTGATTTTAAATTCTTCTTCTCTCTCGATCAGTCTTCTTCTGGCTCTGTCACGATATCTGTTTTGAGTAGATTAGTTGCACGCAAGCTAGCTAGTGAAATTGTCCGTATTTCATTCGGCAACACAACACGGTGGGTACTTCTTCATCTTCTTCTTCTTACTCGACCTATTTTTTTTCTTTCTATAGTAATTTTCATAAGACCATAAAAACCCTAGCCTGATTTGAATAGCCTCAACGTTGTTCGTCGTAGTCGTCTCTCTCTCTCTCGGGCATTTCTTATGCATATGTCACTATGAATTTACTGTCTTTCGTTTGGTTCACTGTAGATTTTAAAGGATAGGTTTGATTAGTTTTGGTTGAATTTACCTTCTTTTGTCTCTCTGAAACTTGTCTTTTTCAATTTTCTGTTGTTCTAAATATTTTTCTACAGGAGAAAATACATGGTTGGTATTGGTAGAGGGAAAGCTAAACAGGCTCGTTCCAGAGAGTTGAGTCAAAGATTGAAGGAAGATATGATAAGCCAGTTACCTGATCCTTTGATATGTGACATACTTTCTCATCTTCCCATAGAAGACGCTGTGAAGACAAGCGTTTTATCCACAAGATGGAAGAGTCTCTGGCTTTGGGTTCCAAGTTTGGCATTGAGCTCCCAAAAATTCCCAGATTTCAATGCCTTTAAGAGTTTTGGTGACAGGTTTTTCGATTCCAATAGTGTGTCATGCATTCAGAAAATCAACTTAGATATTGATGGAAATGAAGACGACGCCTCTTATCTCCCTTCATGGATTGGTGCTGCCGTTAAACGTGAGGTTCAACAACTAGATGTTCAGTGTACTTCAGATGAGTATTTTCGTGGGATGCCGATAAGCCTTTACACATGTGAGTCACTCGTATCCTTAAAACTCTCTGGGGTGTACATGGCTGATGCCGAGTATGTTTCCTTCCCTTGTCTCAAGACTTTTCATTTGAAACATATTTTCTATCCCAATGAGGCCACTTTCCAGAAGCTTGTCTCATCCTGCCCTGTCCTGGAAGATTTAAAGGTTTACGTAGCTAAGAATGATCCAAAATTCTATCGGGTGCACTCTCGGTCACTGAAGATGCTCTTGTTTATAAGAGCTTCTCATGTCCAGGTTGATTTTGTTTCGGGCGTTGTGATTGATGCCCCTCTGCTATGCTGTTTGACCATCTATGATAACGTATCAGCAAGCTTTATTGTTAACAATCTGGAGTCCAATGCCAAGTTAGGTCTTTCACTCGACTTTGGTTTGGAGCATTTTCATGAAGCAAGCGTTTCATCGAGGAGAAGTTGCCTCCGCAGTTTTCTTCCCGGAATCTCGAGGGTTGGGTATTTGACTGTAAATGCAAAAACTTTCAAGGTATCAGACATGCTCATTATTTTTATTTTCCTGTTATGAAAAGTTTCTAACCTACAAATTAATACTTTCTGTTTGGTTTCAGCTCATCCATGACTATTCCAAATTAGAACCGCTGCCTCAGTTACCTTACTTGTCCTGCATGGTTGCTACAGTCTGTGTATCCGATTTGAAATGTTTACCAACCTTTCTTGAGAGCTGCCCGAGATTGAAATCACTCATCCTGGTAATGATCTGCTCAAGCCAATAAAATTTTTTCCATCTTTATGAAACTTTTGCGTATTTTCTCATCGCGTTTTAATCCTCTATTTTATTCAGTGGTTAGATGATTATTCAGAAATGCGTTCTGAGGAGATTAATCAGATCAGCTATTCATCTGTTCCGGAGTGTTTTTTACGATCGCTTGAGTTTGTTGGTTTCAAAGCCCCAATCTCAGGGCTTGCTGGAGAAATGAAGCTGGTGAAATACTTCCTAGAGAATGCTGAAATCCTCAAGAAACTCACTCTACGTGTGAACCATCGTTCGATAGACTATGACATCTCCAAGGAGCTCCTCGAAATCCCAAGACGCTCTGCCACCTGTCAAGTCGTCCTCATCTGATTGGTAAAGCTTAGAGAGAACATGTGAAGGTTGTCTTTTTGATTAAATCAGTTTGATGTGGAAATTCTCATGCCACACAAGAATACAGGTTTAGTGTTTCTTGTGTTTGTTGTGTTTGTTTCTTTGGAATAAAATAGAGATGAAACTGTTTTAAGGTATTTTTGCAAGATATCGTGTTGTTGTTGTTATTGTTGTTGTTTATGGAATCAAGTTTGTTACTCTTTTCTTTTGTTCCTCAATCTCTTAACCGGGCAATGAAGTTTGTAAGGTACTTGAAGAATTCAACAACATGGAGGAATTGACTCTTTAAGGTTTTCTGATTATAATAGAAAAAAGAAGCAAATTAAGTATATATGACTCAAAGAGCTCCTTGCAATGCCAAAATGCTCTAGCGTTTGTAAAACTTTTGTTTTTTAATTAAGGGCACTGGGACTGGTTTAAACGCAGCGGTTGCGTCTGCAGGAGTTTGCGGAAATGGGCGATTGTCGTTAACAGCGTTATTGAACGATTAGTACAACTGGTACAACGGTTGGAAACGGATGCGTTTGCGTGATATTTACGGCTGGTTAATTTGCGGGTGCAGTAGCAGTTAAACAATATATATAAACATATTGTATAGCTATAAATATTAAAACCATCTTATTATAAAACAAACTATAAAATTATTAAGTAAACATATTAATTATAAAAATAGTATGTATAATATTTACGTTTAATTTTTTTTTTTAGTTTGGATAAGATTTATGATTTCAGTAGAAAAATTGTTTTTTCTTTATATGGAGATATTAGATGAAAAGAATTTTAGTTTATATATATATATATATATATATATATACATTAGTGATGGAGAGAAAATTTATCAAAATAATTAAAGTTTATAGATCTTATACATATAAAATTACGAAAGATTGTTATTGAATATTAGTTAAAAAGTGTCAAATGTTTTTATTTATTTGTAATTATAATATTCAAATCTTATTTTTTGAAAAAATATTATAGATATATCTTTATTTTTGATAAATTTTGTGTTTTTTTAATATATATTTTTTTAATTATCCTCTCGCTATCGCCCGCAAACGCAAACGCTAGCTGGAATGATCTTTTGATTTTGAACGATAAAAAGCGCTTTGAAGCGGTACAAAGCGTTTTGCGTGATTGTTGGCAAACGCCAACAACCACTACCACTCGCAAAAGCTGCGAGTGTTAACGGGAGAACCAATCAAACCCTAATAAAAGATAAATATATTCTTGTTGAGGTTAATTTTTGGTCGTTTAAATTGGTTGATTCATAGGAGTTTTGAGCTACAACCAAAATATAGCAGTTAAGTCTTTCTTATGTTCCCTGGTGGTTGCTACTCATGTATACCAATAATTACTGGTTTTATGTTGATTATTGAATATTGATTGTATATCAATAATCTACGATGACATTTTGTGGTCTTTATGTATACTAGATGAATACTCTTGCATAACGCGCGATTTTTTCTTTTTATCTATTTCAAAAATTGCGTATATTTTATATTTTCAGAAAAATAAGTAAAATTTTCAGAAGTTTATTATATGTTAGTATTAGAAATATACGCAATTTAGGTGTCCCAAGACATGTTTGAACAACACTAAAAAATGAAAATAAGTTAAGTTATAATAAAAAAGATGGCTAATTTAGATGTCAGCGTTTGAGATAGTGACACGTGACATTTATTATTTAATAAAGAGAAGAAGAAATAAATAAATAAAAAGAAGAATGGATGCAAAAATATATACAAATTTTTAAAACATGGAAAAAGATATGGATTCAATGCAAGATATGTAAAAGAAATCTTCAAAATGATAAAACCTATTTTAAAACATCGTGCGGGTTCTCTCCTATTATTAACAAATATTTTTGAATAATTAGAACCTATATTATTATTCAATATTTACATAAATATGTTATAATAAAAAATTCTTCATGTTATTTTAGTAGTTTGAAATATAATACTTTAAATTTATCTATTAATATTGTTTTACAAAATTTGTAGCATTAAATTAGAGAGAATGACACTTGTCATTTTTACATCAATCAAAAATGATGATGTGTCACTCATATGTAGAGAGTTGACCATCTTTTATATAGTAGATAAGTGTAACAAATTTGACCAGAAAAAAAATATGGGTTTTGTCCTTGTATGGTTCTGAGTCTTTAATTATTTTATGGGTTTGATTACTGATTAGAACTGTAATTGGCTTAATTAGTTTAATTTAATTAAGACAATTTAGTCGAATTCATTAAGACGATTTAATCGAACTTCCAATAATTTCAAATATAGAATTTGTAGTAAAAAACCCAAAAATAATTTGAAGAAAAGCGGTTCTTCTTACTCTTGTTTAGGAACCGGATCTTCCCCTGTTTAGGAAAAAATAAGACAAGTGTCTTTTTGTTATTACTGCAGCTTTTTATATTAATATTTTACACTTAAAAAACATTTCTAAGAGTTTTTGCGTTGATCATGGTCTACATCTTCTTGTACTGTTTTAGAATCGGTGGTTGTTGTTTTGTGTAGCGAAACTATATGTCACTCGTCCATCTCTAGTCTGCCCTTTTTGTTGGCTTGTGAGAATATCAAAGGAAGGTTGTTTATAAACAATTTTAGCGATGAACTTACCTAGTCTTTTGTTTATGTTCCTTTGTGCTTGCTGCTTTATTTTATTTGTTTTCCCTTTTAAACATCATATTTTATTTGTTTATGTTCATACGACTTTATTGGATATATATATATATATATATAACGTTTTTCTAATTCACATGGAGTCTCAAGTCCAAGTAACAAGTCTCTTTCATGTTCTGGGAGAATTATTGGGAAATGTATAGTTTTGGTTTAGTCATATTGTATAATTCAGTTATTTCCTTTGGAAAAGAGTTTAGTATTTTTAAAGGATTAATAATAAACCATTTGGGCCCATATAGAATCCAGTCGAGGCCCATATAGAAATCACTTTAACCCAAATTGAGTTGCTCCTGTTTCGATTCCCCGTTTCCTCGTTAAGAGTGGTTCTTAGAAAAGTTCTTAATATATAATAAGCAAATAAAAATTATTATAATAATAAATAGGTTCCTAAAAACTTAAGAAAGTTTTTTATTTAAGATCTTTTAAGTTGATTTAAGTTTTTAAAAACCTAATTCATTATTATAATAATTTTTATTTGTTCAATACTCCCTCCGTTTCATAATAAATGTCGTTTAGACAAAATGTATCTGCAATGTAACTGGATTATATGGATATGTTTTGAGTTTAATACATCCAGATACATTTTTTCCAAATGGCACTTATTATAAAACAGAGGGAGTATATACTAAGAACCTTTATAAGAACTACCATTGTTCTTACTCTTACGTCTCCATTACCGTCGTAGCAAAATCACGATCCTTACAGTTCCGGCAAGTGATTCCCCATTCCGGTTCGGCCAAAAATACCGCAAGGTTCTTCTTCTTCTTACTTACATTTTTTCACTTTTTCTTTGTATCATCATCTTTTGTCTGTTGTTGTAAAATCATCTTCACAAGACCTTGAAAACCCTAAACCTGAGGACCCTGACTAGTCGCAATGTGGTTTAGTTTCTCTCTCTCTCTCTCACTCTTCTTCTTCTGCCTATATTAAAAGATGAATATTTTGAGTCTTGTTGGTCTTCCGGCGAGTGTTGATGTTACTTTATGGGTTTCATTTGGTTCATTGGGGATTTTGAAATTTCTCTTTAATTAGTGGGAAGTTAGGAGAGTTTTGGTTACAAGTTAAACTGAAAGTTGAGATGTCTCCCTGTTCCCTTTGCATCTATAATTTTCTCTCTTTGAAACATTCGTTTTGCAGATTTTCGTTATTCTGAAAAGCTTTCAACAGAAGAAAAGAAGATGGTTGGTGAAAGGGAGAAAACGAAACAGGCTCGTTCCAGTACAGATAGGATAAGCCAATTACCTGATTGTTTATGGCAGATACTTTCTCATCTTCCCACAAATGAAGCTGTTAGGACAAGCGTTTTATCCACTACATGGAAGAGTCTCTGGCTTTGGGTTTCAAGTTTGGAATTGAGGTCCCAAAAGTTCCCAGATTTCAATGCCTTTGTGAGTTTTGGTGACAGGTTTTTCGATTCCAATAGAGTGTCATGCACTCACAAATTCGAGTTAGTTATTGATGGAAATGAAGACGGTGCCTCTTATCTCACTTCATGGATTGGTGCTGCCGTTAAGCGCAAGGTCCAACATCTACATGTTGGGTGTTATCCATATCATGAGTATCTTTATGTTTATGAGATGCCCGTAAGCCTTTTTACCTGTGAGACACTCGTATCCTTACAACTTCAGTGGGGCCTTGCCTGATGCAGAGTTTGTTTCCTTCCCTTGTCTCAAGACTATGATTCTGCTACAAATTCTCTATCCCAATGAGGCCACTTTCGAGAAGCTTGTCTCATCCTGCCCTATCCTGGACGATTTAAAGGTTTACGTAGCTAAGAATGATGCAAAATTCTATCGGGTGCACTCTCGGTCACTGAAGAAGATCTATTTTAAATGAGCTTCTCATGTCCATCTTGATTTTGTTTCGGGAGTTGTGATTGATGCCCCTCTACTATGCTGTTTTAGCATCTATGATGACATATCAAACAGCATTGTAGTAAAACATCTGGAGCCCAATGCCATGTTAGGTATTTCTCTCAACTTTGGTCTAGATGGTATTGATGAAGCAAGTGTTTCAGCGATGAGAAGTCGCTTCCGCAGTTTTCTCCCCGGGATCTCGAGGGCTAGGGATATGGCGATAGCTCCGAACACTTTCAAGGTATAATAAAATGTATTGGACTTATGCAAATTTTTTATAATGCAAATTTTCTAAACCCACAAATGCTTTCGGTTTGGTTTTAGGTCATTCGTGAATATTCCGAATTCGAACCGCTGCCTCAATTTTGTTACGTGTCCCGACTGATTGTTGCTCTCTCGGTATCCGATTTGAAATGTTTACCAACTTTTCTTGAGAGCTGCCCAAACTTGAAATCCCTCAACCTGGTAATGATCTTCTTCTCAGATCCAATGAACTTTTTTCATCTCTTTGAAACACTCGTGTGTGCTTCCTCAGGCGTTAGATCACTACAAGAAAACATGACATTTGCCACGATTTTTTGCGAGGAAAATAAATCGTAGTAAATTAGCATCGAATTAACGAGGTATTTACGAGGAAAAGTAAAAACCTCATTAATTCGTCGGAAAGACCAACGAAATAAAATCGTCGCAAATTCGTCGTAAAATTCCAACGAATTAACGAGGAATTAACGATGAACATAAATTTCGTCGCTAATTCGTCGTAAATTAACGAGGAATTAGCGACGAAACATGTTTGACGTGTATTCCTCGGAAATCCGTCGTTAATTTCCGACGAATTACCGAGAAAAGTGTTTCGAAGTAAATTAACGACGTATTAGAGAGGAAAAAAAGTTAGATGAAAACGTGTTTTACTGGTTTTTTTGCCACGAAAATATTCTTTGTTAATTCGTTGGCAATTCGTTGGTAATTCGATGTAAAAAAAAAAAAATTGCCTATATATAGAAGCAACACTTCATTATAAAAACTACAAAAACAAAAACAAACTCTCTCTTCACCTACAAAAAAAAACTTTTCACCATAAAAACACTTTTTAAACACTTTTTCAATATATTCCTTTTCAGAAAAAAAAAAATTTCTTATATACCAAAAAAAAAAAAAAAAAGTCAATATACGAATTACGAAGTTGGATGTATAATCGTAAAGATTCGGAGGGATCGCTGACGAGGGAGTTTCAAGATGGGCTAGAAGGATTCATGTATCAGGCGGGAAGTTTGCAAATTACCGTTGAAAGTGGTATGATGTACTGTCCTTGTCAAAAATGCATGAATAGAAAATTTATTCGTATCTCAAAAGTGTGGTCGCATCTATTAAATAGAGGGTTTTTTCCGCACTACTATATTTGGTATAATCATGGAGAAGGGCATGGGGGAAATGTTGCTAGTAGTAGCGGTAATAACCAAGCAGTTAATGCTGATGCTGAGTCAAATAATGTGCATCAAGTTGATGATCATGGTGAATATGGTGATCAGGATAGGATTCATGAGATGGTTACAGATGCATTTCATGAAAACACGGGTACATTTCTAGCTGCTGGTCATGATAGTAATATTTACGACGAGGAACCCAAT
>JAHZTW010000002.1:50356644-50505195 GCA_020283515.1 Alliaria petiolata
TTTATTTTAAATTTAAAAGTTTACTAGGTATTTACGACGAAAATAAGTTTGCCACGATTTAAGGACGAACTCTGTTGCAACGGTTTTGCGACGGTTTTTTAGTTTGCCACGAATTTACTACGATTATTTTCTCCTCAATTTGCCACGAATTTACGACGATTATTATTTTGCTACGAATTTACTACGATTTTTTTCCCTTCAATTTGCCACGATTTTACGACGATTATTATTTTGCTACGAATTTACTACGATTGTTTTCCTCTCAATTTGCCACGGATTTACGACGAATTATGTGTCTCGCTATTTAACGACGAATTTACGACGACACTATTAACGACGATGTTACGACGAAATCTGGATCTCCCAACATTAACGAGGAATTTGCGACGAATTTGCTTTCGCGACGATCGATTACCGACGATTAAGTTTTCGTGGCAAATTCGTTGCTACTCTCGATTTGCCACGAATTTGCCACGAATTCGGCCCTCCTAAAAAGTATGTTTTCTTGTAGTGGATGATTATAAAATAATGCGTTCTGTGGAGATGAACCAAATCACTTTTTCATCTGTTCCTGAATGTTTGTTATCGTCGCTCGAGTTTGTTAAATTCAATACCCAAATCCCGGGACATGCTGGAGAAATGAAGCTGGTGAAGTACTTCCTAGAGAATTCAGCAATCCTTAAGGAACTCACTCTACGTGTGATGAACCGTGGTGGTTCGGTAGACTATGACATCTCCAAGGAGCTCCTCAAAATCCCAATACGCTCTGCCACATGTCAAGTCGTTGTCATCTGATTGGTAAAAGCTTAGATAGAACATGTGAAGAAGATTGTCTTTTGTTTAATCAGTTCGATGTAGGAATTAAAGCTCTCTTGCCACACAAGAAATGTAGGTTTAGTCTCTTTCGTATGTTTGTGCAATCAAGTTTGTTACTATATGTTCCTTAATCTCTTAACCAGGCATTAATATCTCTATATCTTTCGTCTCCAAAATGCAATAATATCTTGCAACAAGAGTCTTTAAATAATCATTTTCGAAAGTTACTCTCTATAAAATCCATATGATTATATGAACCTCGGTTACGTATTTAGCTTACTACTTATGTTGCTGATACGTCTTATCTCACCTCATGGATTGATGCTGTGATTACGTGCATGAGATGAATTGCCAAATCGAAGTTTAGCCTCATTTTGGTCAAATGTCCCCTTAAATTTTTACCAACCTTTCTCAAGTAATTGGTATTAATTAAGTAATTTATTTATTTTTAATGGTCCAGTTCACCTAAATATTTCTAAGTGATATGAATTTTAATTATTTCTATACCTGTCAAATTGTAATTTGTTTCAATTAGATTTATTTCTATTTGTATTAGATTCGTAGGATAAGAAGCAGGTGGCATGGCAACCGTATCTTAGCCACTCGAGCGGCAATATAATTCAAAACCCTAATTTCACAGTGGTCTTAATTAAAAAAATCCATTCCAGTGCGTTCTTCTTCATTCTTTGTCTTATCCTCATGTTATCCTCATGTTGTCCTAATATTATCCTCATGTTCCTTGCTTGGTTTTAGTCATCTTCAGAAACCTAAGAAGCATTGCACGTGATTTTAACTTCTTCTTCTCGCTCTCTCAGTCTTCTCGATATGTGTTTTGAGTTGCATGCAAGCTAGTGCAATTGTCCGTAATTCATTCGGCCACAACACGGTGGGTACTTCTTCTTCTTCTTCTTCTTACTCGACCCTTTTGTTTGGTTCTTGATCTATAGTTTCATAAGACCATAAAAACCGTCGCCTGATTTAAATAGTCGTCTCTCTCTCACTCTCTCTCGGGATTTTCTTATGCATATGTCACTATGAATTTACTTCGTCTTCCGGCGGATGTTGATGTTGTATACTTTATGGATTAATTACATTTGGTTCAATGTGGATCTTGAAACTTCTCTTCTCTGGAATTTGAACTAAACGATAAGTTTGATTAGTTTTGTTTGAATTTACCTTCTTTTGTCTCTCTGAAACTTGTTTTTCAATTTTTTGTTCTACTGAATAGTTTTCTACAGGAGAAAAGACATGGTTGGTAGAGGGGAAGCGATACAGGCTCGTTCCAGAGAGTTGAATCAAAGATTGAAGGAAGATATGATAAGCCAGTTACCTGATCATTTGATATGGCAGATACTTTCTCACTTTCCCATAGAAGACGCTGTTAGGACAAGCGTTTTATCCACTAGATGCAAGAGTCTCTGGCTTTGGGTTCCAAGTTTGGAATTGAGCTCCCGAAGATTCCCAGAATTCAATGCCTTTAAGAGTTTTGGTGACAGGTTTTTCGATTCCAGTAGGGCTTCATCCATACACAAACTCATCTTAGATATTTACGGAGATGAAGACGATGAAGACGACGCCTCTTATCTCACTTCATGGATTGATGCTGAGGTTAAACGCAAGGTCCAACATCTACGTGTTGGGTGTTCTCCAGATGAGTATCTTTGTGAGATGCCCATAAGCCTTTACATCTGTGAGACACTGGTATCCTTAAAACTCTATGGGGTGAATATGGCTGATGCTGAGTATGTTTCCTTCCGTTGTCTCAAATCTATGCATTTGAAACATATTTTCTATCCCAATGAGGCCGCTTTCGAGAAGCTTGTCTCGTCATGCCCTGTCCTGGAATATTTAAAGGTTATCGTAGCTAGGAATGATGCAAAATTCTATCGGGTGCACTCTCGGTCACTGAAGAAGCTCTTTTTCATACGAGCTTCTCCTTCACAGCTTGATTTTGTTTCGGGAGTTGTGATTGATGCCCCTATACTATGCTGTTTGAGCATCTATGATAACGTATCAGATAGCATTACTGTAGTAAACAATCGGGACTCCAATACCATGTTAGGTATGTCTCTCGACTTTGGTTTGCAGAATTTTCATGAAGCAAGCGATTCATCGAGGAGAAGTCGCTTCCGCAGTTTTCTGCCCGGGATCTCGAGGGTCAGGAATATGGCCGTAGAATCAGACACTTTCAAGGTATCCGACATGCTCATTTTCATTTTCTATAATTAAAGAAATGTTTCTAACCAACAAATTAATACTTTCTGTTTGGTTTCAGCTCATTCATGACTATTCCAAATTCGAACGGCTGCCTCAGTTACCTTAGCGTCCTGCATGGTTGCTACAATCTGTGTATCCGATTTGAAATGTTTCCCATCCTTTCTTGAGAGCTGCCCGAACTTGAAATTACTCTACCTGGTGATGATCTGCTCAACCGAATACATTTTGTTTTCCATCTTTCTGAAACTTGTGTTTATTTCCTCATCGCGTTTTAATCAACTATTTGATTCAGTGGCTAGCTGATTATGAAGAAATGCGTTCTGAGGAGTTGAATCAAATCAGTTATTCATCTGTTCCTGAGTGTCTTTTACGGTCGCTCGTGTTTGTTGGTTTCAAAGCCCCAATCTCAGGACATGCTGGAGAAATGAAGCTGGTAAAGTACTTCCTAGAGAATTCTGCAATCCTCAAGAAACTCACTCTACATGTGAACCGTGGTTCGGTAGACTATGACATCACCAAGGAGCTCCTCAAAATCCCAATACGCTCTGCCACATGTCAAGTCGTCGTCGTCGTCGGCTGATTGGTAAAGCTTAGAGAGAACATGTGAAGGTTGTCTTTTTGACTAAATCAGTTTGATGTGGAGGTTCTCATGCCACACAAGAAATGCAGGTTTAGTGTTTCTTGTGTTTGTTTTCTTTTGAAGTAAAATAGAGATGAAACTCTTTTAAGGTACTTTTGCAAGAAATCGTGTTGTTGTTGTTGTTGTTTTGTTTATGGAATCAAGTTTGTTACTCTTTTCTTTTGTTCCTTAATCTCTTAACCGGGAAATGAAGCTTGAAAGGTACTTCCTGATGAATTCAACAACATGGAGGAATTGACTCTTTAAGGTTTTCTGATTATAATAGCAAAAAAGAGCAAATTAAGTATATATGTCATACTCAAAGAGCTCCTTGCAATGCCAAAATGCTCTAGCATTTGTAAAACCTTTGTTCTTTAATTAGTAAAAGATAAAGATATTCTTGTTGAGGTTAATTTTTGGTCGTTTAAATTGGTTGATTCATAGGAGCTTTGAGCTACAAACAAAATATAGCAGTTAAATCTTTCTTATGTTCCCAGGTGGTTGCTGCTCATGTATATCACTAATTACTGATTTTATTTCGATTATTGATTGTTACGCCAAGCAGTGCCGGCCCTGAGTTGTGGGCTGCCTAAAACCAAAAGGCAAAAGAGTTTAGCCCATTTAAAACATAAATATTAAAAATCACAAAATTGCTGTTTCTGAGGTTCGAAGCCTTGACATGTTGCTAGAAAAGATGAGGTCAACAACTGCATTACCAAACAATTTATGTAAACTTGATGCCCAAATATAATATAACATATTTTGGTGCCTAAAGCATGAGCTTTACCAACTTTAGACCAGAGCCGGCCGTGACGCCAAGCATATATTTGATAACATATATAGCTAACTCAAACATTTTGTGGTCTTTATGTATATTAGTGTAACAAGATGACCAGCAAAAAAATATGGGTTTAACACCCTATGTATCGTTTTGAGTCTTTAATTTATTTTATGAGGTTGATTAGTGATTAGTAACTGTAACTGACTTAGTTTAATTTGATTAAGACAATCTAGTCGAATTTGATTTAGACGAACTTGAACAGATGCATGGGAGAATTTCCAATAATATCAAATATAAAATTTGTAGTAAAAAACCCAAAAATAAATAGAATTTAAAGGTCTAAAACTTTTTTTGCCCTAGAACTCATAATAACGTGAGCTTCTTTCACAAATGACATAATCAAACATAAAAATGACCTCTCTTTCTTCTCTCTCCAACATTTGTCATTTCCTCTCAATTTTATCCTTCACACCATCACTTATTTACAAAAATGTCATTAGTTCTATAATTTTTTTTTTTTGCAAAATAACAAGAAAATAGAAAAAGACACAAATAACCACAAGAACTCTCATAATTTCGAAAATGTCATCTTCTTCAATATTTCCAACCACCATTAACAACCAAATTCAAGCTCTAAATGCTTCAACAACTTATTTTCGAGCACTAAATGCTCTATCTTTCACCACATAACTTCATTATCTTCCATTTCCTCTCCATACTAATACCAAAAACTCTCTCATTTTCGTTTTTACAAATCTTACACTCTTAAATCTTGCCATTTTTTGTGTTTCTTCAATTAAAACGAGCTCAATCGTCTGGGCTTAGTTGCTAGAGGTGTAACACGAAGTTCTGAGCTCTCGACGAAGCTTATTACGAGCTCAAACCGGATTTAGGTAACTTTTCATCCGTTTTCGTAACTTTTCAGATCTGTTTCCCGAAAGCAGACTTCGCTTGAAGTCCGATAGTCAAAAGGAGGTTACTTTTGCAATTGACCAGTTTAAGGTTTTATCGGTGTACACTTCATCTGAAGTCTGCGAATTCTCCTTTGAAAACAAAAAAAGATACATGCAGAATTTAGGTGAAATCTGCACTAAAAGGAGGTTAGTTTTGCATTTGACCAATATTTGACTTTCAACAAGTACACTTCATGTGAAGTCTGCTCACTTTTACGGCAGAGGTTAGTTTTGCATTTGACCAAAACTTAAAAACATTGACCAGAAAAATCAATAAATTAGTAGACTTCCAACGAAGTCTGCTAAATTATCGATATTTTAAAAACATTATCGATAATTTAGCAGACTTTTTTTGCAGTCTACTAATTGATTTTGGTCAACTTCAAAATTAACCTCTCGGTTTTAAGAGTAGACTTCACAAGAAGTCTACATCGTGTCAGACTTCGGGTGACGTCTGCTCTACTAAAGTCAAACTTGGTCAATTGCAAGAGTAACCTCTACTTTTCAGTGCAGACTTCTATGAAAGTCTGCACAATTTTTTTGGAATTCAGCAGACTTCCATAGAAGTCTGCGCGAAAAAGTCAAATCTTGGTCAATTGCAAAATGACCTATTTTTATCATGCAGACTTCACCAGAAGTTTGCGACGTAAAAGTCATTGTTTTGGTCAAATGTAAAGTTACCTAAAAATTAACAAAGACAGACTTCTCTGGAACTCTGATATCATTTCAGACTGCTTGTGAAGTCTGCTTTGTAAAATTCAATTGCAAAAGTAACCTAAACGATCACAGACTTCTTTGGCCGTCTGGTGGAGCAGACTGTTTTCGCCGTCTACTTAGAGTAGACGACTAGTGAAGTCTGTGGGTTTAATGGTTTTTAAAAATGCATTTTTTAGAGATATATAATGAATTTTTTTGCTCTTGCATGTTAGTTAGTTATTGTTGTTGCTTTGGAATGAGTTTAATCATTTTTATGTGTTATCATTATGGTATAATCAATTTTCTTGTTTGTTTAGGCATTTAGCTTATTTGTGTTGACTTCGTGTGAAGTCTACTTCTCAAGTATGATCTAATTTTTTGTGTGATGGTCTTTTTTATAGAAAATGGTTCAGCTAGTAGCTTTTTATGGAGAATGGGTGTGGAAAGATTTGTCGTGGCAATTTGTAGTGGATAATCGCAAAGGAGGAAGAATGTTTTTTTTGAGTGATGGTTGTACACATGGTGAACTTGTGGAAATGAAAAAAGAGGATTATCAGCTGGATAAGAAAACAGAGGTTGTAGAATTAACCTATTCGTTACCGGATTTAATGTTGCAACAAATGGCTCCAGACTCCTCCCATGCATGTTACAAACGACATACAAGTTAGAAATTTGGTGGAGTTAGGTAGAACGCATGTGGTGCATCTCTGTGTTTCAAGTCGATTCTATTTAGATTCTGGCAAAGTGAATGGACAGGTAGATGGGGATTGTGATGAAGAAGATGTTGATTGTGATGAAGAAGATGTTGATGAAGAAGATGCTGAAGATGGGAAGTCAGAAGATGTTGATGATGATGAAGATGGGGAGTATGAAGATGTTGACGATGATGAAAATGCGAGTGTTAAAGTGAAAGATGAACTACCATCTTACTCTGATGATGAAGATTACAGTGTTTATGGGAAGGTCAAAGATGAGGATGAAGAGGATTATCTGATTGATGGTGAGAGGGTCAAATTACGTTGCTTTGGTGAAGGAGGAATTTCCAATATGAAATGGTCCGATAATATCTTTGTCAAATAGAGTTTTGCTAGCAAGGATGAGCTGGTCGCAGAGTTGCGTTTGACAGCGATAATGTTAAAATATGCTTTTAAAGTGTACAAGTCTACACCAACGCTATTTGTGGCTAAATGTCGTGTGAAAGGATGCAAGTGGATGAATAGAGCGTCAGTGAAGAACGAAGCAAACACGTTTTGGGTGACAAAGTATTTGAAAGATCATACTTGTTCAGTGGCGGATCGATTTGCTCACCGCAGACATTCCACTCGGAAATATATTGGTAGGCTGTTTATAGAGCGCATTGGATTAATTGATGGAATTGTGCCCGAGCATATCAGAGATTCAATGAAGGCAATGTTTGGTTTGAAGCTTGATTATACCACTTCATATAGAGCATTACTTCATGCACAAGAATTTGTGAGGGGATCAGCTGAAGATGGATATGCGAATCTGTTTCCTTATCTCCATAAATTCGAGAAAGCCAATCCGGGAACTGTCACTGGCCTTGAAGTTGATGAGCATCATCGATTTAAATATCTGTTCATAGCGTTTGGTGCATCTATAACTTCTTTTCAGTATCTCAGAGAGTAATTGTTGTTAATGAGACTCATCTAAGTGGCAAGTATGTAGGTGTTATGCTTGTCGCAGCTGCACAAGACTGTAATTTTCATATTTTTCCATTGGCTTTTGGAATAGTTGATAGCGAGAACGAGGATTCATGGGAATGGTTTTTCACCAAATTGAGCAGTTGTATTACAAATCAGTATCCTTTGGTGATAGTTTCTGATAGAAATCCCTCCATTAAGAAGGCGTGTGAGAAGGTACTCCCATGGGCAACACAGGGATATGTTATTATCATCTACAACATAATATAGTAACAAAGTTTCATGGGAAACACCTCTTGTACTTGGTCAAAGGCGCTGCATATGCATTTACCCTTCATGATTTTAACCGATATAAATCCCGAGCTAGCAACATACTTAGAAGATGCAGACATGAGGTTGGGGTCACGAGTTCATTGCCATGGAGAGAGATATAACATAAAGACGAGCAACATAGCAGAATCTATCAATTCTGCACTTAAGAGAGAAAGGGGATTTCCAATGGTGTTCCTTTTGGAGTATATATGAGAGAAGCTAGAGAGGTGGTTTTATAAAAGGCGAGAGGATGCTTTGAGTCTCACTACTCGCCATTCTCGGGGATTTGAATATTTGTTGGCGGTTCGTGAGCATTTTGCAGATGATATGAAAGTGGAACGTATAGATGGTTGGCGATACCATGTGAGAGGAGGATCAAGAGATTGGGTTGTTGATTTGGAACAGAATAAGTGTACACGTGGTGTCTTTGATGTTGAGAAAATACCTTGCTCACATGCTATTGCAGCTGCAGCAGAGGCGCAATTGCATGTGGCTACGCTTGTATATCCTGCCTATGCGAAGGACTATCTATATGCAACTTATTCGCAGAATATTTATCCAAGAAATCACAATATTCAAGTTCCAGACGTGACAGTACATGTTCTTCCTCCAGAAGTTAAGCGTTAGCCTGGTAGAAAAAAGAAGTCGAGGTGGTAAACATGGCTAGAAATCTCAAGGAGGAAACGTGACATGCCGAGGAAGAAGAACAAGCATTACAATTGTTCAAAATGCAAGCAATCATGCCATACTCGAGGGAAATGTGTAAGATTCCCTAAGTTATATTTTTTTCTTTCGAATTATGTTTCATTGTCTACCTTGTTGATGAGTTGTGAGGTTCATTGGTTTTCCAAATAGGTATGGAAAGATGGTGAGGAATTGTAAGCTACATAAGGTGACTTCATTTGAAGTCTACACGAGATGACTTCAGTAGAAGGCTGTTGTCTGATATCTGCTAAGCGATTCTGTTATGCACTAGTATTGTTTTTCTTTTACCGAACTTGTAACCTGTTATGCACTTGTAATGTTGCTGAACTCGTAACCTGTTATGCACTTCTTCATCCTCTCCATTGATATGTTATCAAAGTTACAAAGTTACAAAAGTACCAAACCTACAATGACAATTCCATTGATAGGTACAAAAAATTCCTACATGTTACAACCATTGCCAGGTCTCAAAAATAACCCGCAATAACCTCCAAAAAATCATTGCGTTTTTCACCACAAAATATATTTGGTTCTTACACCATAAAATATATGCAAGAATCTAAAATGTTAAGGCGTGCCTGAGTCATAGACGTCCAACAATGAATACAGGCGTTCCTCAGTCCCACGGATGTTAGTCTCATCAAAGATCTTTGCCGCTAGTTTATCCCTAATCGCCCGGATGTTGCGATCACAGAAGCTCGAAGGAAAGGTAAGTCCAAGTGCATGGACACTCAATATACTTCAAGCAGTACACTCTACAGTCCCCACTTTGCTCGTTTTGGGGTACTCCTGGCCCTTTACATCGCCCATGGGTGAATGGATCACTTGGGTGCTTCATCTTATCCTCTTGAACAGCTAACTCCTAAAGTAGATAAGGAAGCATAACAGCGATAGGCTTCACTGCAGCAGCAATTTTCTCATCGGAGGCGTGAGTAACATCGCAGTCCCATACTATAATGCGCCTGTTCGGTATTGAGATCCATATAGCCACCCAATGATCTCCAGCGATGTGTAGAGGAGAGTGTATATCATCCACCTCCAGCCCCCATATCTTATCTGTTCTGCAATAAGTGGGTTCTTCACCGGTATGGTAGCTATACGACCCATCAAGTAGTAATCTTCCTGACCCATCAGGATTAGGAATAGAGTCTTCAAAATACTTGAACTTCGCAGCCCACATCATTTGAAGCATGGTATCAAAGAAGCAAAGTATTTCCGTCCTAAACCATTCTGGATGCTTCAAGAATCGAAGTCTCAGTAGATTAATTCCCGCATCAAGGTGCTGCATTTAGTAAACAATATTAGTCCAAATCACACGAAATTATAAGTCTGAATCATATGTCTGCAATAGAAGTCTACTAAAAAATAGATGTCTGCAATAGAAGTCTACTAAAAACAGATGTATGCAATTGAAGTCTACTAAAACAGAAGACTGTACCGTGTCGAATAGCCATTTCTTAGGAGTGCGTAGAAGCCAAAACCAATGAGCGGCAGATTTCAGCTTCTTTTTTTGATACTCTCTGTCAAAACCAATTTATATACGGATGTTAGGTATTTGTGAAATTAGTTGCACGCAAATAAGTACATTTTGAACAAACAAAGAAATATGTACATTCTGTCAAAACATGTTGATTCTTTCTCATACTGTTGACGTAGTCTACTTCAGAATTTTTTTTATCAAGCATAACAACACTTGGTTCGTTTCCACCATTCACACTCTCGCTTAGAACTTCATCATTATTCTGCATTTTTTATTAGGGGCAAAAATCATTAAAATATTGTAAGTGAGAATAAAGTGTCATTCCTAACATTAAAATGAGAAAACATATATCAAATTGAATGTAGTACAGAAACAAGTTCAAACACACCAAACAGACCATTCAACACCCAGATAAAACACAATCAAAATGAACAGAGTACAGAAACAAGTTCAAACACAATTAAAATGAACAGAGTATAGAAATGCTTCGAATAGTCTATTTCGTCGTTTTCTTATATCTGCCAGATTTTCGGGGTGCTTTAGTTTTGGGAGAGGGTTTGGTACTAACCCCGACGCCGTGAGTTTCCTCCTCTTTGTTGCTTGCATTGCGCCCTTGGGTTCTTCATTGGATTTGACATGTTCATCCCCACCTTGGCCCTCCTTTTGCTTTTTGTTTCCACCTTTCACTGCCTCTAATGACTTCTCTACAGCTTCGACCTTATCAGCAAGGTCTTTAATCTCCTTCTGACAACTACTAAACCCTCCCATCATCTTATCAGATAGGTCTTTGAAGCATTTCTCCAAGTGAGTTCTAAATAGATTGTAAGTAGCCTCATCCGCCACTGAATCAGACTCTGACCTACACCTTATGCGAGTTTCATCATCTGAATCGAGGCTTCTTTTATTCTCAACAGTGGCCTCAGACTTCACATTGTTTGAGACCTTCAAACCCACATCCCGCGAATGCTTCTTATTCCACCTCCAGGGACCTTCACTAAGCTGCCCAAATATTGCTTTCACAATATTTTCTACCCTCACATCATCTTCATCATCATCCCACAACGGGAACATTTCTTCATATTCCTTGACGACGCAATTGTTTATACGGACCTACAGATAACAAAAAAATCCACATGAAACATGGTACAAAGAATTCGATCAAACAGAAGCAAGAAACTAAGATGTCACCATGAAGTTACCTGTTTCAACATAGCCTCTCTGACATATTTTCGGCCTCTGAATCCTTTGTACGCCAGCAACGGTGGAGTTGGGTTATTTGGAAAAGGTTCTGCATAACCAGCTGCGAAATCCGGCAGACTATTGTACACCCATACTTGCAGAGCTTGCACAAACCCTTCGAGGTAATAGCTCTTCGTCAAATCTCTTTCCTTCACCGACTCTATCAGGACCTTAAAGGCCATTCTTCCCCATGGGTAGTTCTCAAATTCCTCCAAGTCCATTTAACCCGTGTGATTGTTGTGCTTTTGCGTCCTTCTATGAAACCAGCATAGATGCCAAGATAACCCAACCTAATCCGATCCTCCCGAGACCATGATTCACATATCTTGCATCGTGCTATTATCTTATCAGTACTTGGACCCAGCTCGATATCCACTCCAAGACGCTCCCAGAATTCTTTCATCTCATTAGTAACCTCGACCACCCGCTGTTCCAGATCCTCAACATACTCACAGTTCAATCCAGTGAGAAATTCAAACTCATGCAACGAGAATCTTACAGGATTTACACCAATGAGACTCCAGATCTCATACTTCTTGTCCACGGCTAGCTGAAAACTGAGCATATAATGTACCAGCCTTGAAGCCCATCCAAATTCCAGTTGATAGAACTTCAAACACACACCTAGTCTCGAATCACAGAGCTCTTTCCACTCGTCTTCCCTTAGAACTTCGGCTAGTGCAATAAACAGTCTTGCATCACCGCTGTAGTAGCCTATGCTCATGGTCGGCTGGGGCTCATCGCCTTTTGTGGACATTCTTTATGAAAATTGTGGTGTCTCCATTCTGCAAAGATATGAATCCAATAGAAACAGGAATCAGAAAGAAGCACAAGTTGAAGTTACAAATAAGAAAGAAACATAAGCATCTCCGCGAGAAGTCTACCCACGAAGTCTCCGCGAGAATTCTGCCCACGAAGTCTCCGCGAGAAGCCTAAAGACGAAATCTGCCTTAAACTTTACCTTCACCGGCGGCGGAAGGGCAATAGATGAGAAAGCAGAGGCAGCCCACGGCAGCAAGAGATCTGCGAAAATAAAACCAAGTTATAAACAAAAACGGTGTAGAGAATAAAGAAAAAAGCCGCAGCAGCAGCGGCGACGCGGATTAAATCAGATTTGTTCGATTACTCGATTTTATGACATGCGAAAATTTCGACCTCAGAATAAGAGGAATTACCGTGAGGATTGTCTATCGGCGAGGATGACCGGTCCCTGTGACAGAAGACGAAATCTGAAAAGAACAGGCGGATTGAATCAGATCTGTTCGTCTAGCGACGAGGAAGATTATATCATCATCGATAACGACGAGAAAACGAAGATATAAGACAAGAGGCGAGGCGGTTTACCTAGAGAAGAAGATTGAAGCAGCGAAGGGCGGGGATGAGAATTACCGGCGGCTACGACGACGATATCGCCAAGGGAGAACTGTTCTCTCTAGGGTTTCTTTTTTTTTTTACCAAACAATAATAATGAATTCTGTAAAATCTCTTTGTATATGTCCGTTAATTTGTTTTTGCTAGGATAAAATTGTTCGGTTCAGACTTCATCTGCGGTCTACTTGCAGACTTCATCTGCGGTCTACTTAGGTAACTTTCAGTTCCAGACTTCATATGCTGTCTACTTAGGTTATTTTCAATTTCAGACTTCATATGACGTCTAATTAGGTTTTCCAATTTCAGACTTCATATGCCGTCTAATTAGGTTTTTCCCAATTTCAGACTTCATATGCTGGGTAATTAGGTTTTTTTTAATTTCAGACTTCATATGAAGTGTGAAGGAGGGTAGATTTAATATGAGGTTTGAGTTGGTATTAGCAAATTTGTTTCATACAACCAAACTCGATGTTCTGAAAAGAAACAGACTAATATCATATACTTACGAATTAATATCATATAATTAGGAATATACTCGACCATTTCCAAAAACAAAATGAAAGGGTCACCGATTAGAAATACATAACAAATCCTAAACTAAGAGTTACTCAAATCATACAGAGAAAGATTATCAAACCTACGAGGATTACACATGCCACCATCATTATCTTCAGCTCAAAGTCTCTGGAACGCTGCTTCTCAAGAACTAACTCCTTTAGTTGAGCTATCTCTGTCTCCATTTTCAGAATGCAACCATCCATTGAATCCATCCGGGGCACATGAACATATTCTTGTATCTCTCCTTGATTTTCCACAGACTGTCTGAGCTCTGCAAACTCTTCAATCATAGCCTCATCCCACCACTTTAAGAAATGGCACCCACCATCCTATACAAGCAAGTAAACACCTTATAATACAAAATTTAACTTTTTCATAATAAGAAAATTCATACTCCAATCGCAATCAAAACCACAAAACTCTTATTACCTCCCTTTTAGGGCATTCATAGAATCTCCTTCCCAGATTCAGATCTGATGTGGATTGGCGTTGCACAGGCTCCAAACCGCAGCTACAACGGCAGGGAAATCCAAGAGTTGCTGGGACTCCATGCCGAGGACTCGAATTCACTTCTGGGAATCCATAATCAGAAAATCCTAAACTTCTGGAACTACTAGACGGCTGGCTGTAGCTGTATCGCCCCATAACGGCGACTACTGAGAGCGAGGAGAGCGAGAAGACCGAGCGGAGAGCGAGGTGACCAAGTGGAGCGCGAGGAGAGAGGCGGCGGAGCAACGACAGGCGATGGGAGCGGAGGCGAGGGGAGCAACGAGAGGCGAGAAGAAGCGACGAGCGGAGAAAGGAGAAAGGCGACCGCCGCTTAGGAAAGAAAATTGATTCTGATTTTTTCAGGAAATTGGGGTTTCCATTGGATTTATATAAGGTGACCAATTTTCCGGTTAGGTTATTAATTTCCGGTTTAGCAGACTTCCTGAGCAGTCTCCGAAACCCTAAACTCTAAATAGACTTCTTGTGAAGTCTACTCACCTCTTCACGCTAAATAGACTTCTTATGAAGTCTGCAAAATGTATACCCTAAATCAATAATTTTCATTTAATAGTGAAAACCTATATAACAACTATAAACTAAAGTTAAAATCGTTTACTATATTCTTAATTTACCACTTCTATCCAAACTTATCAACTATATTCTTAATTTACCACTTCTATCCAAACTTATCATTTAAAATAATATAATTATCTAACCTTAAATCTAACCCTAAAGATCTCCTTATTTGGTATGGTATGTAGTTTGCGGTTTCTTTGTTTTAGTACTAGCTATATCCCTTGTTTCTATCTTTATTATATATGTTGCTTTAAATTGATGCATTTGAATGAAATTTTAATTTATAAACATTACAAAAACTTATATTTTATTTATGTAACCAAATGTTTTTTGAAATTATTATTTTTTTATAATTTAATTATGAGTTATAATTATGATACAAACTTCTTATGAAGTCTAACAGAGTAGACTTCTTATGCAACTACAGACTTCGAAAGGATCAAACAGTCATTTGGGTTTGGATTTTTTTGTTTGGTCATAAGGGAGAGAATTGTCACTTCCATACCCCTTTGAGTTAGTTTTGCATATGATGAAATAAGAGATATAGAAGTGCAAAAAATCAAATTTTGAGTCATTTTTAGCAAATCCCCCTAATAATGTTGAGTCATAGGATGATCATGATCATAACAAGAAACACTTAAGCTTTTTTTTGTTCGTTTAATTTCGAGTCATTTACATAAAATAGCACTTTTTCAATTTCTCTTACATAAAAGAGCACTTTGATCAACTAGGGTACTTTCTTATATTTTTCTATGCTTTTTAGGGTGCACAATGTTTTTTTTACCCTTAATGAGATTAAATATGTGGACGAAAGCGGATGGATGTATAAGATGTGGATGTAGTATATGTTTGGATGTTGGGAGGAAATGTAATAGATAAGTTGCAACATTTGAATAGTGATGTAGAATGATATGGGTTGGGTATGGATGCATATGTAGTCATTTTCGAGACTAGTGACCATCCACAGATCTATGTCCATGTGTACAGACTAATAGTGGATTTATTTTTATTTCGTGCTGTAGATGGGTATTTGTGGATAATATAAGAAGAGTAGTGAATTAGATGAGTATAGAGACAGATTTTGTCATAGGGTATCCATAAAAAAACATCCATGGAGATCCACCGTAAGAATTCCATAAAACGGCGTCCATGGGTTGAAATTATGATAGATTTGTGTAACAATTTACATATTATGTTTTAGGTCGTCCATGAAATTGGACCATAGAATCTTGAGTACCACTATGTTAGAGAGTTAGCAAAAGAAAGAGAGAACGTATTACGTACGCGTATCACTTTTCTTCAAAGTCAAAATATGTATGTATATACACTTTTTCAACTCAAATACGTAGATACAATTTCAAGAAGAATTTTTTCATTTCCCAGACAAACCACCATCCACGAATATATGTCCATTGATACATATCCATGTGTACACAGTAATACGCATACATCTGAAACATATGGTTCCCACCTGAAACTAAGCTTAGTTGAATGTCTGAATTTGACATGTATTATATTGGCATGGATGGTAATCTGTGGATATTATATCATGGATAGTATTAGCAGAGGAGTAATTGAGAAATGTAATTGTGGGCATATATATCTTGCAAAACACACAAATTTGTTCATCCATTTCTACCATTCCATATGCGAGTATCCACATGTACAACCATCAGACATGTCTAAAACTAAGTTATACTATATCCATACACAGAAATCCACATGACATATGAATATAAGTTATGTCCATCCAGTTCAAATCATCCACGAATTAAAACCTTACAAATACCATTTTATTCAAATACAAACCTATGTTATATTGAATTTTGATAAATATTTGTTTTTTGTTTGTTAAAGAGAGAGAAATATATAGAGAAATATAAAGAGAAATATAAAGAGAAAGAGAAAGAGAAAAAAAAAAGTTAATATTATCTTTTCAATAGCTTAAAGTACTCTAGTTGCACAAAATGCTCTTTTATGTAATTACACTTTAAAAATGTGCTCTTTTATGTAATTATCTCTTTAATTTATTATGCCCCTGACCAAAAAAAAAATTAAATAAATAAAGACGCTAAACACACGTCTTTAATAAAGAAACTAATTAAGAATAAAGGCTACACTCCCTCTTTTCAACTATCGAGTCAAATGAAAAACAATTCTTCAAAAACATATCCGATCAACGTACAACGAGATGATGGCCCCGTTCGTCCGATCAGACTGTTCGTTTACTTGACGCAGCCTCCTGCGACCAAACTCTTGTCTCTTGCGACCAAACCCCTACGACCAGTACGTCCCACGTCCGATTTTTTTGCCGAAATTCGGCTTTGCGGCTGAAACAATTGCGATTAAACCTGTAAATTAAATACAAAAATAACCTTAGTATTATAAGTGAATTACAAGAAAATACCATTTAACCTAAACAATCTCGATATCTATGGTGGAAACTCAAACTTCACCATATGTCCATCTTCCTCAAATTGAAAATCTCGACTCTTTTGTTTCAGGTTCGTTGATTTCGTTTGTTGATCGAGGGTTTTGTACTTTTGTTTATAGTTCTACTACTGATTCCAACGTTTGAGGAATTCAACTTTTTGGCTGCAACTGGATGTGTAATTTGAGGAATAAAATTGTATGGAATGGCTTATTACATTGAATTCCACAAAAATGTTACCATTTAAATGGAATAAAAAATATATTTCATTCCATTGGAATATGTGGAATAAATGGAAAAGAAAAGAAATATAGTGTAAATATATCCCTCACCTAAAACGTAGATGAATACATGGAATAAAATGGAATAAGGATAACTTCAATTAAAAAAATTATATAATTAAATTTGAAAGCTCTGTCAACAACAACTTTGAATAGTCAAATATACGTACAAATTTTTAGGCAGATTAGTTTAGATTTTAAAATTTAAAAGTAAGGTCATCATCTTCCTCCTTTTAAAAGGACTCTTCTCTTTACATATACATATCGCATCTATAATTAACTTTTGTTGTTACATGGAATAACAACTATTTTTCTCGACAGAAACATGGCAAGTAGATCAGGAAGGGGTAGCAAATCAGGGAACAGAGGTCGGCCTAATCGCAAAGATAAGTCAATTGATGAAACAACAGCAAACCAAAAGGAAATGGAAGTCGACTTAATCGCAAGGATAAGTCAATTGATGAAACACCAACAAACCGTGAAAGAAAGGTATGTTTGGTAACATGATTTTACTTACCTTTGCTATATTAGTAGTTATATATAACATATAGTTTTATAATTATTTTAGTACAATTATTGGATTCCAAGAAAAACCGAAATTTTGCTGAGCCTCGTGAACATTGAGTTAAAAGCAAAGGACTACACTATAAGAATGCCAGACAATCCTGGCAAGCGAAGAGTAGAAGAAAAATACTATGAAATGACTGGAGATAAGATTGTTTTCGAGCCAGAGATGAGAAATAGATTAGACTATATGCGTCGGTTGCGATAACATTACTATATGTTAGTCAACCGTACCGGTGTTCGAGTTAATCCTACGACAGAACAGATAGAGATGCCTAAACCATGGTGGGATGATCAAATTGCGGTAAGTTTCACAAAAATACTCATAAAACATATATTTGCGTATTTTTATGTGAAGCTTGCTTATAATTATTTTTAATGTTGTATGAGGCTGGGAAAAATGGAAAATATGTACAAGTGTTGCAAAACAAACCTCTTCCTTTTAAAGAGCTACTCGATCAAATTCATGGTGAACATGATTTGGATCAAGATGATCGTTACTCGCCATTCATGCTCGGTGAACATATTCAACAAACGCAAGCTGAGGAAGCTAGTGATGATGGAACAACAGTTGGCGAAACAGCAGAAGATAATGGAATCCAAATTCCTTTTGACTCAATTTTAGCCTCAGAGCTTCAGATGATGAATTTCCCACTAGAGAAGAAGAACAACGTTCCTCACCTCATGCGAATAGGTCGAGTCTGCGTGTTCGAAGTACATCTACTAAACGTACAAATAGAAGAAGAGTCAATTTCGAGACACAAATCCAAAGTGGATTTCAACGTATGGAAGAGTCTCGCACAAGTTTACTAGATGTTTTACGGTCACGACACCAACACAAGGCAACTTTCGGTGATGCTCTGGCTCTACTGGAAGCATTAGAAGTTGAACCGATGGGAAGATTTTGGTGGGCTGCAAATAGATTGCTGATGAATGACGAGGAAATCCGTGACGGATTTATGAAGTTACGAAGTGAAGAAAATAAAATTAGGTTCTTGGAGAGGCTAAGTGGTATTGATAGATATGGTGATCCATGCCAAATCATTGACTTAAAAGAGACCTGCAACATTCCAACGTCTTCTCTCCCAATAACTCAATCTCAAATGGCTGGATTTAACACTAGTGCTTCAACAACTTTTGGTCTGGGATTAGGAATGTTCGAAACAAGATCTTCTGAGACTAGTTTTTCATCTTTGCTCGGGGTTCTTGGATCTAACTCGTTAGGCCTAAGCTCTGGTTCTGGAGCTAGTTTAGTTTAGTTTTTTTTTTAAATTTTTTTAATAAGACCAATAATTTTTTTTTCAATGACGACAAGAAAACATTTGTTTAATAAAAAAACTTTCAGTTTGTTATTTTTTCTTCTGCTTTTCAAAATTTATATTATTTTAATTTGTACACACATATTGATTTCTAACGCATGTTTTTTTTTTTCTTTTTAGCAGGAACTTCGCATTGCAGAATTACTTTCACGTGGAACTGAAAATCTATCAGATGAAGAGCTTACAGAGTTGATATTAATGGAAGAAGATGAGATATTGCAAGCTTACATTTCTCGTGCGATGGACTATTATTGTAAGTTTTTCTGCAAAGAACCAATGAATCAAGAAAAGGGTGGAGGATGGCGTATGATCCGAAATCAGATTTATGAGAATGAAAGTTCATGTCGAACGTTAGTGCGGATGAGCAGAGAGGCATTTACACATCTGTGTAGGCTACTTAAAGGCAGGTATGGCTTACAAGACACACCTAGCATATGCGTTGATGAGAGCGTTGCAATCTTCCTTATTCTTTGTGGGCAAAATGATACTCAACATGATCTTGGTTTAAGATTTGGACACGCACAAGAGACGATAAGTCGAAAGTTTCATGAAGTACTTGGAGCAATGGAAAGAATGGCTGTAGATTATATACGACCACATACAATTCAAGAAATGGAAGCTATCTATGAACGTTATGAAGGAGATACTCGATATTATCCTTTTTTCAGTGGATTCATAGGAGCATTAGACGGGACACATGTACCAGTTATGGTTACCCCGGGAAAAGAATCCATACGATTCATAAGTCGGAAAGGAACAACGAGCCTTAATGTTTTGGCCATGTGCGACGCAGATATGCTTTTTACGTATTGTTTTGTTGGGACGGTAGGGCCAGCTCATGATGCCCGAGTCTTAGCAACAGCAATTCGAGATGATCCTATGTTTCCCACACCTCCGGAAGGTAAATATTATCTTGTAGACTCTGGATATGCCAATAGTCGAGGTTACTTAGCTCCATATAGAAAGCAACGTAATTGTGGTACAAGGTATCATCTACAAGAGTATTTGAATGGTGAAGCGCCATGAAACAGCAAAGAGATGTTTAACAGATGGCATGCATCCCTCCGTTCCGTAATTGAACGTACATTTGGAGTTTGGAAAAAAAAATGGAGGGTTTTAAATGAGTTTCCAAGGTACAATATTTCTGTACAAAGGCGTGTTATAATTGCTACAATGGAACTTCATAATTTCATCCGTTGGAACAACATTGGAGATATTGAGTTTGAGGAAGCAGACGCAGGAAATGATGTTCTACACAGTCGCCAAAATACTGATGATGATACAAATGACGATCAAAATGTTCGAGTTGAAGAAAGCACTGAAGCTGGAACTGATATGAAAATTGTTCGTGATCATATTGCTAATGACATTTGGATTGCAAAACGTCGTTTATATAGTTCTAGTCGTTAGATATTAGATCCACGCCTAACAGATTATTTGTGTTTTATTTTAATTTTGTTTGTTTTATTATTTTTTAATAAAAATGTATTCATATGTCTTAAACATTTTTAATATTCATTCCACTCTATTTCTTAAAATAGTTACCATTTGATTAAAAAAAAAAATTATCTACAATTAATTATTCATTCCATTCCTTTAGTAACTTCTTTTATTCCATTTCTTTGTATTCCATTATTTTTAATTCCTTTTATTCATAACATTCCTAAACGTGATTACCGGTTGTACTTTCATGTGTTTTGTTCTGCGTTTGAATGGATTTCATCAGTTTTGATTTCATATCATTTCGATTTGCTTCAATTGCTCTCTGTCTCAGTATGAAATTAAGCATTTTAAAAGATAAAGAAGATGAAACGCCAATGAATGTTTTTAATACGCAACCAAAACATCTGACAGAAAAGGATCATAAAGAGTGTATCGAACCCTGCATCAGCTCTTATCTAGCTGCGCAGACTCCTCTTCCGCTTATGGTCTGATGATGAGCCTTGTCTCCTCTCCCGATAATGGTCTGAGCCTTGTCTCCTCTCCCGATAATGGTCTGAGTCTTGAAAGGTTCCTCTTTGGTGGACAGGCTCTAACAGGCTTCTCGAAAGGCGGTCGAAGCTTACAGTATGTACCATATTTTTGGGAGGACCATCAGGTGTTGATAAGACATCATCAAATGTTGTAGGATCATCGAGTACCAAGCAAACATGGAAATCCGAAAACGCAAACCGTCTGCACAAAGGGACGAAAACCGATTGTTCTTTTACTTGCTTTGAGATCACCATAAAACCTAACGGTTTCAAATCGGTCGGATCATTTTCCGTTGCCCAAAAAGCAATGTCCAATGACATAGAAAGACCTCTGGTATAGTTATCCCCTGAAAGTGTGTATATCGACGTCGACGTAGATTATTAGAGACATAAATACACAAGTACCCAAAAAAAAAGGTATCATTATTAGAGACATAAACACGAAAACTCACCTTGAATGGGAACGATGTCGATTCCGTGGATTGTCTTATCGGGCCATTTATCCTTATCAACATAAGCCTTGATTAACACCTCACCACGACAACCAATATCCTCAAGGAATGATTTCATTCTCGAATAAATTCAATCGGGATCAAGACCCCCAGGGAACGGGTAATCCATGACGTCCCAGAAGACAGTGCAAGACTCTGCGAGGAAGGCTTTAAGCAAAAAAAAATGGAAACGCATAAACAATCATGTATTATTCTCGCAGATCGATCATATAATTAATAGAGAGAGAGAGAGAGAGATCTTACCGGAGGACATAGATTCGACGGGACGATCAGACATGATGGTTTCGACGGAAGAAGAGTGGTTTCGACGGGACAATAACAAAGAGACTCGATTAAATCTTTCAAAATTACCATCCGCTAAAGTTAATTTTATTGACTTTTTTTATTTATTTTCCTTTTCCTAATTGAAATATTTCTTATTATTTATCTTTGTTTTTAATATTACAATTTTTTTTAGTTTTCACAAATTATTTAAAATGATACTTCTCAATTATTTTTAAACTTCTATATTTTCACTCTTTATTGAAAAGGATACACATCCACTCTTTATTGAAAAGGATACACATCCATTTTCGATATTGAAACACAATCACACAACAACACCATGCATACACAGTTTTTTCTTTTCTATGAGCTTGAAAAACAATATATAAGCAGCCTCTCTCTCTCAGTCTCATTAATGCTCGGCCTTTTAGACTTTTAGAATAAAAACAAAAACGACTGCTGAAGGAACACCATCCTTGGCACGAGAGGTCCGTCCAGTGCCGGTCCAATAATTTTAAATGTCCTATGCAAATCTAATTTTTGTTTTCATATATTTTATCTAAAAGTGTAAAAAGTTAACATAGTTAAATTTTGAAAATATTTTAGTTTAGAACCTCTTTATGAGTAATTAAAAATGTATTGCTCCAATGGTAGAATCCACTTGAGGTTCTTAAAAATAAAATAAAAATATTATTTTGAAAATTATACAAAATGTCTACAAAATGATTTGCAAAACTTTGCCTTTCCATGGCCTCATGGCAACATTAAATCAAGAATAAATTTAGTAACTATACTAGTTTCTGAGCCATTGTTTGTGGGATGTACCAGAAGTTGATTCAGGGAGGATTCATTTAAAAGACTCAAGTTGTTTATGGTTTCTGCAGCACAAAAGAAGGACACAGAACTTCTGAAATTGCCCTCAAACTATACATAATGGGAAAAAAAATTGAGACTATGAAGATACCATTGTGTACCTTCGTACACTTGATTTCTAGGTGTGAAATCTATATTAAGTACACGAACAAGATACTGGAACAGGAACATGTTTCCCAAGATCTGCAAAAAGGGGAACAAAAGAACAAAGAGCAACAAGTTGTGTGAAGTCTGCAATCTTCTTAAACTCATCTGCAGCAGAACAAATGATAATTGCAAAATATGGTTTAGTACAAACAAATGAACCAACCTTTAAATCAGATTCCTCTGACCCATTAACTTCGTTGTTCATGTTTTGAATCAGCTCTTGAAACACTAAAATCACAAAACAAGAAATCATAATGAACAAGAACAAAAAAAAAGCTATCTTAAAAGAGGAGACAACGTCCTTACATAAGCTTCTCACTAATGTTTCATTTTCATCATAATCAACATCAGATCCAAAATAAAACGGTGACCAAGCCTGCCAACAAAACCAATAACACACACACATGAAATAAACCAACACCACCATAACTAAGAATGGACAAAACACACATAATTTTTAATAAGTACCTCGTCAACGATTTCCATCTGATGTTCCAACTAGCAGCAAAATCAGATATATAAACCCAAGGAAATCGCTATACTTCCAAGAACATGAAAAAACAAACAAAATCATAAGCAAAACAATGAAACTTACACAAGTTTGAGACGAAAACTACCAAATTCACATCGAGTACCTGATGTAATTGTGTCAAAAGCTGGAAACTTGCTGTTATGAGTTCCAATGTTCTTCCGAATCTCAATATCCGGAAAATCGCTTGGTACATATCGGAAACCACGGAGCTCTGCGCAGTCAAACGGGAGACCACGAAGTCGAACCACAGGGAATCGCTTGGTACATTTCGGAAACCACAGTCCCATTTCACGCCCATCAGGACCATCTCCATATCTACATTCACTAGAACAAATTACAGCTAAAATCAAAACACTTTCCAGAATCAACCGTTTCTTCTATCACGTTTGAACTAAAGTAAGACCTCCATGTCGAAAATTTCCGATCAAACAGAACAAGTAAAGGAAATTGAAACAGATTAAACTCCACCAGGAGCTGAATTGAAGTGATTTGTGTATGAACCGAACCTAATAACCAAAAAACCCTAATTGCCGAAACTAATGTAATCAAATCATTGACGAGCAAATCGGAGATAAATCTGGGGCTTACCCTCTGTAAAACATTGTTGCATGCGCAAACTATCTCCGGCGTCGCATGTATGGATGATCAAATCGATTGAAACTTTCGATGAGCTTCTTTGAGTTTCAACCTTCGAATTTCGAGTCGTGCCTAATAAATCTCACAGCTCAACGGAAGAGTCGAGGGGTCGAGCTTGGCGGATGACTGGAGCTTGGCGATTCGAGTTTGGAGTTTCTCTCCTCCATCGTCGCAAGAAAGAGAGAGAAATGAGAATAATTTTTTTTCCTTTTTATCTCAAAAAGTTAACCAATAAAAATTGGACACCTATGAGGTTCTTACGAGTTCTACCAAACCCAATAAAAAACTCATATTGAGTGTCTTAAACATATTTTAATATTAAATTTATTATTAATTTAAGTTAATAACTAAGACATCCAAAAATGGTTTTATTTTAGACATTGTTCTTAAAAATAAGACACTCTAATCATTTGTTTATTCAATTTTATTATTAAGAACTTTAGTTAAGACACCTAGAAGTGACCATTGGGGTTGACCTAAAAGCATCTCCAACGCAGGGCTTTTAATGAGTCTCTAAAGAATAAAAAAATGAAAAAAGCAAGAGAGATATTTAAAACCGATTCTCAAAAGAGGACTTTAAGAAACCGTCTCTGATACTCTTATACTAGGTGTCATTGTATAAAGAGAAATTGCCTCAAACAGCCCTATTTTAAGTTTTCAGTTCAATAATAGATCTAAAAAATTTGTTAATCAATTTTAGCATTATTAGGAAGGTGTTAAACACATTTAGGAAAGCTGTCATAACTCAATTTAGGAAGTTGTTAAACACATTTAGTAATGTTTTCCTAACTTTAATGAAAATTTAGGAAACCGTAAGAAAGACATTAAATACATTTAGGAAGAGTTTCCTAACTTTAATGAAGGTTATTTATGAACAAAAAAGTTTTTAAGGCTATTTTTGAAAAATAAACTTTATTTTGTGCTATTTAAGAAAATTGCCCTTGTATAAATAGTTTATCTTTTATTTTAAAATTGTGAAAATTCCATAAAAATACCTCAACTAAATTTCGATAAGCTTTTTAATACTCAAAATTTTTTGTTACCCAATTTAATACACGAACTAATTATTTTATCCATTTTAATACGTAAACTTTCAAACTATGCCCATTTAACATTATTGACTTAACAGACTGATAATTTCTGTTATCTTTTTTATTTTTTAATAATAAAATAATAATATTTTAATAAAAATAATAATAAATTTTATTTTTATTAAAAAAATATTAAAAAATTGAAAAAATGGGAAAAAATCTAAATTTCTTATTCTTTTTTTTATTAAAATTTAGATGAAAAACATTTATAATTTTAGTTTTAAATTTCAGAAAACCAAAATAATTTGAAAAAATAAAAAAAAAATTCTAAAATTACAACAAAAAATCAAAAAATAACCCGTACCATAGCGATATGAACTCGCAATATTTTAGTTTGAACATATATTGATATCAGAAACATAAAATTTTAGTTTGAACTCGCAATCATTTTTTTTTTATTAAATCTGTCATCAACTCAAACAAATTTTTATAGTATAGAAAACTTTTATGACTAAAAAAATTTCTTATCATATAAACCCTAAAAGCCTACCCCACTGCAACGCCAAAACAAAAATCAACGATCATATCGCTATGATATGGGTTATTTTTTTATTTTTGTTTTTGTAATTTTGGAAATTTAGAATTTTTTTATTTTTTTCAAGTTTAATTTGGTTTTCTGAAATTTAAAACTAAAAATATAAATGTTTTTCATCTAAAATTTAATTTAAAAAAAAAGACTAAGAAATTTAGTTTTTTTCGATTTTTTTTTATTTTTTTACGATTTTTTCGAATTTTCGAAGTTTTTAGAATTTTTAAGTTTTTAAAAAAAAATATTTTTTTTTTTATAATATTATTATTTTATTATTAAAAAAAAAAGATAACGGAAGTTATCATTCTGTTAAGTCGATAGTGTTAAATGGGCACAGTTTGAAAGTTTACGTATTAAAATGGGTAAAATAATTAGTTCATATATTAAATTGGGTAACGAGAAAGTTTGAGTATTAAAAAGCTTATCGAAATTTATCTGAGGTATTTTTATGGAATTTTCCCTTTTAAAATTAAAAATTAATTATTTTTATTAATTATATTTAAATAATAATATTTAATTGGCAATATACTCTTTTTTAGTATACTAGCGTTAGAGATGGTCTAAGAATCGGTTCTTTAGATTTTAATTAGTTTTGATTTATTTTTTTATTTTTTTCTCTAAAAACTCTATGGTAAGAACTCGCATCTTTTAGAATAAAAACAAAAACGACTGCTGAAGGAACACCATCCTTGGCACGAGAGGTCCGTCTAGTGTCGGTCCAATAATTTTAAATGCCATACGCAAATCTATTTTTTGTTTTCATATATATTTTATCTAAAAGTGTAAAGAGTTAACATGAAATAAAAAAACCATAGTTAAAACTTGATAAAACAATCTAATTCCAAAGACACCATCTCATTTCATAAACAATTTTTAAAACAAAAAACAGTAAAAATAAAATTATGTTGTTATAATCCTAAAAACATAATTTTATTAATAAAAATAATATTACTTGACAATAAACCTAACATGTCTATTTGTTAATAAAAATCCTATAAACATTGTTAACAAAAACTCTCTAAAAATTACTATTATAGAAAAAAGTATTGAAATTTTGTTTACATATAACATTAATAAGAAGTCTAATAAAAAATATATAAAAAATGCTATTTATAAACTATATACCCTAATCCGCTGCTTCCCTCGCGTATGCTCCGGTCCGGTTCTGGATCCGTCTTCCCTAATATATAGCTAAAACTATTCACTGTCGCGTTGTTTTTTTTTTTTTTTTTTGAGAAAAGAATTTTGTCGAGTTGTTCTTTAATATCTATATAACATCTCTCAGTTCAGGTTTTTTTTCTTTTAATTATGTTAAATCTCGTTGTCTTTTTTGGTGATTTTATTGTGTAAAAGACTTCGATGAAAGTTGTCGAGGGGTTGTTTGTGTATAAAGACAAATGTGGTTTCTTCCTACACACGTTTCTGAGTTTACGTTGGTCAATCTAATTTTGTGATTTGATTTTAGTTATCTGACCGAAATTAGGTTGAAGGTATTTCGGTTCAACGAAGTTTTGCTAAAATCTCAAAGCGAAACGCAAAACGCATTGATAGGCTAAAGATAGCTCGGCCCGATAGGCCCAATAGGCCCAGGGACACGATCTTCAGTCTTCCACTCTCAGGAGTAGAAATTGGCCAAATGAACGAATGATTGATTCTGCAATTTCGTATCGTCTCGCTTCTTCTTTTGTTCGTCTCTCCTCCGTCAAACACTTCTGCCATTTTCGTCCCTTAAACCTCTTTCTTCAGCTCTACTCCTCTTCGTCAATCGTGGTTTTTTATCCATCATCTCTGTCTGCGTCTTAGCTAGAATCTCTAGGCTATATACTCAAATTCTCCCCGATAAAACCCTAGTTTTTCAGTGAGATCAGTCATCAGTACTAGAGGAGTTGAAGTCTCTTCGGTGGATTTCTCTATAATGGAGACCGTTTCGAGCGCAGCCGCTACTCGCGGCGGCTCCCTTCAGAATCCGTCAAGGAAAGAGTGGCGCGCCGTTTCGGATTCACATAGCGTCGGAGACGCTGCAGACTTTGTGGTAATGTGCCTATCTGGAACTGATATGCGTCTAGGTTATGTTTGTTTTGAGGAATGTGTAGACTAAATCTGGATTTTTTTTTTTTTGATTGCCTGATACTGTTTTATCTCTTCTTTGCAGTTCGACTAGTGTTCTCGTTTGTGTCGTTATATAGCTCAAAATTATTGTTTTTTTATAGATTTCATAATGTAATTGTTATGATCTCTTTGGCGTTGATCAAAATTTTGTTGCAGGATTTGCAACAGCTGAAGCTAAACCGGACAGATGAGAGAACCATATACGAGGTTAATTACTTCTGTCTTGCAATGCCACTTACTTTTTTTTCACTTACTGGAGTAAATCTACAGCTAAAGATATATCTAAATAGCCTAGACTCAAATCATTAGAAGATGAAGGAGTTTTTATAGTTTAGTTCATATGAATATGTAAAGTTTCTTAGTGGAAACGACCTCTTGGTGGGCTTTCTTGTAGTGCAGAATGGTGAGCTGTTGGAGCAGCAACTTATTAACGTTTCTAGAAAAAAAGGAGAGCTACAGCAGTTGGAGATTGAGCTTCGAGACCAGATGATTGCGAGACAAATCCAGAGCAACTTTGAATCTCAATTCACAGAGTATGCTAATGCTTCTGCTAGAATGCAGGTTAGCTGACACTGCTCACTCTCCTTTATCTACCATGCAACTTTGTTGTTGTTGAAAATTTTAGGAGCAACTTCATGAGAAAGAGAGATCTATTCGAATGTTGTTGAAAATTTTAGGAGCAACTTCATGAGAAAGAGAGATCTATTCGAGAGGCGGAGAGGAAGTTAGAAGAGAAAGACAGAGAACTACATGCGATAAAGCTGGATAGTGAAGCGGTATGATGGTTTACAGATTATTCCTAGGTTTTTGTAAGATATAAATCTGAATGATTTGTGTCTAAGTTCTCCTTGTACTGCCTCCAGGCCTGGGCCAAAGAGAGTATCCTAAGAGAGCAAAATAAAGAACTTGCCACTTTCAGGTGCTGTTAATTCTTGAAACTCTTTTCTCTTTGTTAAGTTCACACTGAGTATAATAGCTAATGAGGCATTTCTGATACTCTTTTATCTTTTATTGGATTCTGCTGCTTTTGTTTTGTTGTGAAAGACTTCTACTTATATAAGAAGACATTGTTTTAGACGTGAGGTTTTGGCATATATAACTGACTGCATTTTTTCCTTTCTAAATTTTCAGAAGAGAGCGTGATCAATCTGAAGCTGAGAGGTCCCAAAATATACATCAAATATCTGAACTTCAGGAGCATATTCAAGAGAAAGAGAGACAGTTCACAGAACTGCAGGAACAAGTTAGTTTTCCTGTGTTTTTGTGACACAATCAAATATGTTCAAACATCTCATGAATATGGACCTTGCAGTTTTATCTCATTGCCAATTTTTTGAAATTTTGAATTACACTAAAAGCAGAGTACGTATCCTTAATGGCTTGTAGAATAGGATTGTTCAAGAAACTATCATGTACAAGGATGAGCAACTGAGAGAAGCACAAGGTTGGATCGCGCGTGCCCAAGAGATGGATGCTTTACAATCATCTACAAATCACTCATTGCAGGCTGAATTGCGAGAACGTACTGAGCAGTATAACCAGCTCTGGCTTGGTTGCCAAAGACAGGTTGGTTATCTGAATTTCTTCCAAAAAGTTTTTCTGCTCGAGACGATTCTACTCCTATATTATATTTGTTCCATTTCATTGAGTTCAGTTTGTGGAGATGGAGAGGTTGCATTCGCATACAGTGCAACAGCTTCAGCTTCAGCTTGCCAATGTAAAGGAAGGAGGTGGCTCTAAAACAAATTCCAACGGCGCCTCCCAGATTGACCAGAACAGCGTGAAACAATTCGAAGCTCATGAAAACAGCAGGAGCCAGATTATCCAGACCAGCGGGAACCAAATCGAGGTACAGTTTTAGGCGTTAGGTGCTAAAATTGTTAAGCAAAAGTGATATATTTGAATATTCCTGCAGCCAAAAAGTTCTGTGATATTGTATTGTGAAGTATTTGTTTTGTCACTTGTCTATTCAGTTTTATGCATATTGTTCAGAATTCTAGAATTTTCATTTTCCACATCATATTCAGTATGATGGCTATGTGTTCTTGGCAATGAAATCCGCGCTAAAGCACTTGAAATGGATCCTATCCTAACCGTGACTGCTTTTGCCCTTGTGATTATTTGTAGAACAAAGATGTTGATCATGCGACGCATGGGTACCTTCAAGCGGCGGGTCAGGTGACCCCTCTGCATTCTTTTGTCATGCATCAACAAGAAATTCCTCAGCTGGTTCAGCCTCGGGGCCATTCACCTCATGTTGCACAGACAGTGTTGCTGCAGCAAAATGTGTGAGCTTAAGAATGAATCTTTTTGTTTCGTTTAATTACAGTTAATGACCATAGTCTTTCATGCTTTTTCGCAGGCTGTACCAGATAGTTCACATATGACTATGCAGAATCATGTGCATCCATCTCAAGGTATTCATGGCCTGGTAAGCTCTGATGCGAAGAGTGAATACCAAGTGCCTGCCAATGGACAGTTCCTCGGCCAAGATTATCTGGATGTTGAAAATAGCCAGGGAGCACGATGTAGATCATCGTGCTCTGTGAATGAACAGGTAGGAGGAGATGTCTCTCCCCAGGAGGCTAATGGTCAGGTTTCACCCGGTGAACAAAATGGTGCTAAATCCATGGTGCCTGAAACTCTAGTGTCACCTGGGAAAGCTGAGAGGAACTTAGAGAGCGCTCTTCTGGATGAAAGGTCGCTTTTGGCTTGCATCGTTCGTACTATACCAGCAGGTGGAAGAATCAGAATCAGTTCAACGGTGAGAGCAAAATACTGTTTACCACAATGAGAGTGAACAATCGAATTTGGAAATGGTTTTTCTTACAACAGCTGCTTGTTGTGTCATTTTACAGCTTCCAAATCGTTTGGGCAAAATGCTAGCACCTCTGCACTGGCATGATTACAGGAAAGAGTACGGGAAGCTGGACGAATTTGTTGCTAGCCATCTCGAGGTTTGTCTCATTCCAATTCACAAACCAGTTTTAATGTCTTTTCTCAAAACTTTCTAAAGTATTAAGCTGGTTTTGGCTGCAGTTATTTGTGATAGAGAACGACTACATTGAAGTTAGAGAAGGTGCACAGAAAAAGGTAGCAGCTTCAGCTTCAGCAGCAGCAGCCAAAGTAGCAGCAGCTGCAACTTCATCATCTCCAAAGTCAATCTATGTGGCTATGACTCCAATGGCACAGTCTCACTCTCAGGGGTCAAAGAAGAATGACAAAATAGTCGAAAGGGGAAGACAGAGCTCTGATTATATGGCGAAGCCACAAAGAAAGCTCTGATGTTACTTGTGGAGTAGTACTAAAAGTCAAGCATTTCAAAGTGAAAAAGGCATAAAAGAGCGAGGCGTGACAATCTCCTATCTTACTTTCTTCTTCTATTTTATTTTATTGGTCGCCAATTCTCGATGCTAAAATATACACTTAGATATTTACTTTTCGGTTTTAATAGTATGCTCAAAATCGATTGTGTGTTAACTTTAATTCGACCTGCTTATATTTATTGCCTTGTACGTCAATCTATCTACATGTTCCAAGTTTTGGTATCGGTAAAGTCGAATTTTGAGAAATTTCAAAAATAAAGACGAGCAAGAACTTCTGAAAAAAGGCTATTTTTATAGGACCGGTCTAGTCCATAAATCCAAAGCTGATCCCAACACACAACAGAGATAAAAAAAAAAAAAAAAAAAAAAAAAAAAAAAAAATCCATGACAACACCAAAAAAAAAAGAAATCAAAGAATAACCAAAACACAAGTCCAAATGTACCAATCAAAGAAGGAGGACTTGACATGAGGTGGAGCGTCTTGGGATTCTGAGGATTTCCTCGAAGATGTCATCTTTTGATTGATGAGAATGCAATCGTAGCGTGAGTTTCTTGAGGATTACCGAATTATCTAGGAAGTACCTTGCGAGTTTCATTTCTGTAGCATCTTCCCAGATCTTTGTTTTGATATCAACAAACTCCAGCGAGGATAACAAACACTCGGGCACAGATGAAAAACTGGTTTGATCGCTCTCCTCGGAACACATCTGCCCAAAGCTATAATACCATACCTGAGAGGAGAGGAGATATTAAACGAAATTAAAAGATAGGCTGTTAACAAAAGTAAGAGAATCGTATAAGGTTTAGCAAGATTACTCACCAAGTTAAAGGATTTCAGATTCGGAAAGCTCCCAAGAAAAGCTGTCAACCATTTTAAATCGGATATAGAGAGACTAACACACAAACGTGATACGCAAGCAAATTGAGGCAGGGGGTCTACTTTCGAGTATCTGTAGAAGACCTGTCAATAGAAGAAAAAAAGGAAAAATTTGGTTAGAGACTTGTTGGAAGAATATTTAAATGCTCAAATTTAAAGTTGACATGTGATGTGTGTGTACCTCCGAAGTATCACTACTAATAGCTAGATCAGTGACCCTCAATATATCAGTGAGGATATCACGAACCACGCTTCTTTGGGATAAGTTACGTGGATCAAACCAACTACAAGAGACATAAACATGTAATTTTGCAGAGACACCCGAGATGATCCTAAAGCTCTTCGTAACGTAAACCCAAATCCTCAAAAACTGGAGTAGAGGAGCATCATCAATCACGACTTGCGCATTCTGATCTATGTCGATTCTCTTTACCGTCCGAGACCGCACATGAAAAACCTCATTATTATCAGAAAACTTAGTATCACTACTACATTTGTAGATCTTTAAGTCTTCCAGAACTGGAGAGCTTGAGATAAGTTTCTCTAAAGTGGCCACGTTGGGACATTCAACTTCTTCTAGATGCAAGATCTTCAGACAAGGCAAAGAAACAAACTCGGCGTTAAACAATTTGGCACCAAAGAGTCGTAAGTGTACTAATGTCTCACAGGTATAAAGGCTTAGGGGTATCTGTACTGACGCTTGGAAACGAACTTCAAGATGTTGAACCCTATGCTTAGTTAAAGCAGCACCAATCCAGAGGATGACACAAGGGGAGTCATTATCATCATCAAGTCTATGAATCATTAACCGGAATTTGCGTAACTCCATGTGTACATCGAAAAACCCGTCAGCGAAACTCGCTAAGGCATTGAAGTTGGAGAATCTGCACGAGTCTAAGTCCAATCCAGGAACCAATTTCCAAAGATTTCTCCATCTTGTGGATAAAAGGCTTGTCCTAACAGCGTTCTCTGTGGGAAGATGATAAAGGATGTGACATATCAGATGATCTGGAAATTGGCTTATCATATCTTCTTGACATCCTTGATTCGACCCTTGTTCAAAAATTAGGGTTTTTTTCTTTCTACCAACCATTTGTTTCTCTTTCACACAGCTAAATCTGCATCATCAAATACAAAACAAAAACAAATTAATCAGAGACAAATACGCAACAGAACTTGTAGTAATCATCAAAGCCAAAAAGGTATACATCAAAATCCGCCGTAAGACCTTAAACTTACATTGTAACCGAGTAATAAGAAGAGATACCCTTTGTTCAAAAAACAAAAACAGAGAAAAGGAAGAAAGAGCTAAAATCACACGGAGACAGCTGATGAGGAAGAAGAAAACGACCCGTTTGCCAAGAATATAGCAAATTAAATTAAAAAAATACTCAATCTTCTTATTATATAAAGTAGGATGCGTCAAAGTTGCTAATTCACATGATCGCGACACATGACAAGTTAATCGATCGGATTTTGACACGTGTCATAAGTATATATCTAAAAAAAGGAAATTAAAACAAAAATATTTATTTCAATTTAAAAAAAAAAGTATTTATTTCAATTTAAGAAATCTTATTATATAAAGTAGGATGCGTCAAAGTTGCTAATTCACATGATCGCGACACATGGCAAGTTAATCGATAGGATTTTGACACGTGTCATAAGTATATATCTAAAAAAATGAAATTAAAACAAAAATATGTATTTCAATTTTAAAAAAAGAAAATAAAAAGTATTTATTTCAATTTAAGAAAAGAAAAATAAAAAATAAAGTAAATAAGATTGTTAATTAACTTGATCGCGACACGTGGCGCTTCATTCGATTCAGATACTAACACGTGTTCCGATAAAATATTAGAATTTATATTAACTATGAAAATGATCTATTAGAATTTAAGAAAATGAAAAAAAAAAAGTTAATAAGATTAACTATGATATAAGTATATATTTAAAAAAGGAAATTAATACAAAGTATCTATTTCAAATTAAGAAAAGGAAAATAAAAAGTATCTATTTCAATTTAAGAAAAGAAAAATATAAAAATAAAGTAAATAAGATTGCTAATTAACTTGATTGCGACACGTGGCGCTTCATTAGATTCAGATTCTGACACATGTTCCGGTAAAATATTAGAATTTATATTAACTATCAAAAAATCTATTAGAATTTAAGAAAAGGAAAAAAAAATAAGATTAATTATGATATATTTCAATACTCTGACACGTGTCCTTATAAAATATTAGAATTTATATTAACTATGAAAAGGATATATTAGAATTTAAAAAAAGAAAAAAAAAAATAAATACGATTAATTATGATATATTTCTAATAAGATTAACCATGATATGGAGAGTATAGAGATCATATACGAGAGATGACTATGAAGAGAAAAAAAAGACTTTGTTTGCTTGGAGAGAGTTAATGGGGAGATCGTTAACATACTCGAATGACTCGAATTGCATACCCCAAGTTTTAAATGAAACAGAACAAAAAAAGATAGTTGATAAAGTGTGTGAACTACAAAAAAAGTAGGGTTAATGTTGTTTAGGATTCGCAAATGATTCTGTGTTTTAAATATTTTAATTAAAAACACATGAGAATTAAAATAAATAAACAACTCTTATGTTTTGATTTTGTGTTTTTAATATATATATTTTTTAATTAGTGATCCGATTTTGTTTTCTATTTAAAAAAAATCATTTTAACGGGTTTAAAATTTTGTTATTACAAACCCGCGTAAACGCGACACATGTCAAGTTAATCGATAAGATTTTGACACGTGTTTTAATTAAAATTAAAAATAAATAAACAACTCTTATGTTTTGATTTTGTGTTTTTAATATATATATTTTTTTTAATTAGTGATCCGATTTTGTTTTCTATTTAAAAAAAATCATTTTAACGGGTTTAAAATTTTGTTATTACAAACCCGCGTTGGGTTTTAAATTTTGTTATTACAAATCCGCGTAAACGCGACACATGTCAAGTTAATCGATAAGATTTTGACACGTGTTTTAATTAAAATTAAAATCTATTATAAAGAAAAATACTAATCCTAAAAGAAAAAAGAAAATACTATTATTTTAAAAAAAATCAAAAAAATAATAAAAGGAATGATAAAAAGGACATATATCAATTAAGAAAAGGAAAATCAAAACAAAAGTAAACAAGATATTTCAATTTTATTAAAAAGAATAAATAACAGTCAAAGTTAGTAATTAATATGATCGTGACACGTGGCAAGTTAATCAATAAGATTTCGACACATGTCAAGTTTATCGCTTTAGATTTTAATACGTGTCTCGGTAAAATATAATTTTTAAAGAAAAAAAGAAATTTCCAAAAACAAAATTTCAAATTTATCGATTAAGATTGTAAAAGTAAAATAAAATTAACTAGCATGTATTTCAATTTAATAAAAAGAGTGTAAAACAAAATGATCTATTTTATTTTATGAAAAGGAAAATAAAAACAAAAAGTAAATTAGATTAACTAAGATATATTTCAATTAAAAAAAGAAAATTCTAGATGTTAATGATATGATATTAGACAATGTGGAGGAGGATAGCAAAAATCATGTAGAGAAGCTTTTGATGCGAGTTTTGAGAAGCATAACTTTTCTAGAGAGCAAAAATATCATATAAGGAAGAAACGAAAAAAAAATTGATTAATTAGGATATATTTCAATCAAAAAAGAAAATTTTAGATGTTAATGATATGACATTAAACGATGATGAGTTCAATGAGGAGAAGGATATTAAGAATTATGTAGAGAGGCTTTTGATGCGAGTCTTGAGAAATATAACTTCTCTTGAGAACAGAGAGATCATATAAGGGAGATGAATGTGAAGAGAAAGAGAGACTTTATTTCCTTGAAAAGAGTTAATTGGGAAATTGTTAACATACTCAAAGCACTCGAATTGTATACCCAAGTTTTTAACGCACCTGAACAGAAAAATATAGTTGATAAAGTGTGTGAACTATATGAGAAGTAGGGTTAATGTTTTTTAGGACCCGCAATATTTTATGTGTTTTAAATATTTTAATTAAAAATAAATGAAATTTAAAATAAATAAATAACTCTTAAGTTTCGGTTTTGTGTTTTTCATATTTTTTTTCCAGTAGTGATCAGATTTTGTTTTCTATTTTCTTAAAAAAATATTTTAACGATTTTTAAATTTTATTATAATATATTTGTGTATACGCGGATCCTAATCTAGATTTTAATTATGATAAAAGTAGGATAATTAATTCGTCAAAATTTTATATATATGTAAGAATATCCGTAGGAATCAATAGATAAAGTATTAAAATTAAACATAATTAATATAAGAGTATTAAAACATATATATTTGGAGTATTAAAAGTAAATTTTATTTTTTCGTTACAGATTATCCGATTTGTTTTCAATTTATTTTTACGAATTTAAAATATTTTATTAAAAACCCGCATATATGCGGGTCATATTCTAGTTGATATAGGTAGATATAAGAGGCCCAATTTTTTTTTCTTTTCAAAAACATCTATTTTATCTATGTATAATATTCAGAGTTACATAAATATATAAAACAATAGAAAACAACATTTTGAATAAATAATAAAATAAAATAAATAAACTTAGCGATACTTTTCGAAAATAAGATTTGCTTGATTGTATTCGAATTGATGTGATCTTCATCTTTAGTTATGCATATAACCATCATAAACACTATTTTTTTATATATTACATTGGCCCAGCTGTCCTAACACCTGTATAGAACGTGTAAGTGTACATAGGGGACCAAAGGACCAACTACTAGAGTTGAAACGGATGTCTGGCATATACAGTCATTCATTGGAGCTGCTAAATGGGACTAGAAGGGCAATTATGATCTTATCAAGTGATCTTTTTTTTAGGGACGAAGTGGCAGGTAAATTGAGTCAGACAAGATATGAGGGATTCACGGTTATTCAAGATTTACCTCAGACTATATTTAGAAGTCATTTCCAATTTACAACTATATATATTCTTCGGTTAATAATTCAATATCTTGGTTCTTTCGATAGAAATAAAAGTTGGGTTGCCAACTTTCAACGATTGTACGTAGTACGTACAAATATCGTCATACAACAAAAAAGGATGCATATTCAACTTCAAATCATTGTAAGAGGCCCCATAATTTATAGATAGATTTAAATGTTTAAGAGGCCAACTCATTCTTCTTCTTTTTCAAAAACGAATATTTCTGGTCGAATACCGTTTAATCCGAATAATTTGTCGAAGTCGAAGTTAAAAACCTTATATTTATTTGTAACACTATTTATCATCAAAGAAAATGTTCACTTAGTTGATAAACCTTAATTTCTTTGTTGAAATTTTATTTTTTTTACAATTCGATATAATTTGAACACTGATTCGAAAAAGCTAATTTGGTGGACCAACTCATTTGGAACCACGTCGTTTACATGAGAAAAAGAAATTTCAACGATGTTTGAACTAGAACCATTAATGATTTGCGTGGGAAGATGTGAATTGGTCCATCTCGGTTTCAAAATTTTCTTCAATGATGTTGGAACCAGAAACTGATTAAAAAAACACCGTTAAAACTAACCAGGCATCTTATTAAAGGCTGAGGCTGATGATGCTTATTACATAGAGAACTCTCTAAAAATATAACCTCACACTTCACTAGCAAAAACTAACATGAAAACTTTTTAGATTGTAATAAGCTAACGAGTAAATTATGGGTGTAGAATAACAATCATTTTTGTTCTCAATTGTGTGACGGGGAGATAGGTGTGATCCGAGCACAGTTGTCTTTGAGGAGAGGAGGAAAGAATGGATTCAATGGGAACATATGGGGCCAACAGTTTGCATCTAATGTTGAAAAAACCTTGCAACATGAGGTTTTGATATTTCCAAAATTTCCAGAGAAAATCGATTTGGAGATTTCGAGCACACATCCTTCACCGTTGAATAGAGACGACCAACATTTCACCAGATCGATGGGTAAACCAGGAAGAAAAATTCCAGGGATCGTGGGTTGTTTTTGCATTTGAGCTACTCCTTGAGTGGCAAAAATGACAGCACAAAGAGATACAATTAAGAACATTGAGACAACACATTTGCTTTCCATCTTTCTTACTAGACGTCTTTTTCCTTTTCTTTTTGTTTGTTTTTGTTTTGGTTTAGAGATTTTAGATGCTTGGATGGTTTTAGATATCAGAGGAAACTTAGAATTTATAGGATCTTGAAACAAGATGTTATTAAATCGAAAAGTAACGTGTCAAAATAAATAAATGCGTCCCAAAATGTAACACATGTGTTAAATTTTCTTACATTAAGTTGTTTTGACTATTGTGAAGTGTAAACTTTTGCTTAAGTTTTGAAACCACAAAACCTGTGCCTAGTGAAAGGATTATTAATCCACGAGGTTACATAAGGTGCGTCCATTAACGCAATCAAGAACATTCTTATGTTTAAGGAACAAAAACAAACTTGATTGCATAAAGAACAACACGGGTTCTTACAAAAGTAGTAGTACAAAAAGAAACATGCAAAAGAGCCTAATTTAAACCTGCGTTTCTTGTGTGGCAAGAGAGCTTTTTCCTACATCGAACTGATTAAACAAAAGACAATCTTCTTCACATTGTTCTCTCTTTACCAATCAGATAACGACGACTTGACAGCTTGTAGAGCATCTTGGGATCTTGAGAAGTTCTTTGAAGATGTCATAATCATGTTTCACACGTAGAACGAGTCTGTCAAGCACTTCTGAATTCTCTAGGAAGTACTTTACCAGCTCCATTTCTGCAGCATATCCTGAGATTGGGGCTTTGAAACAAACAAACTCAAGCGACGACGACAAACACTCAGGAACGGATAAATAACTGAACTGATTCATCTCCTCCAAATTCATTTCCTCATCATGCTTCAATGCCTGAGAAAATAAGAGAGGATTAAAACACAATGATAAGATAAGTGGAATCTTCAAAGAGATGAGAAAATGCATTGGGTTTGATGAGCAGATCATCACCAGGATGAGGGCTTTCAGGTCTGGGCAGCTCTCAAGAAAAGTTGGTAAGTATTTCAAGTCGGATACACAGAGATTGATATGCAGACGGGACAAGGAACCAAACTGAGGCAGCGGTTCTAATTTGGAATAGTCACGAATGGCCTGAAACCAAACAGAAAGCATTTGTGGGTTAGAACTTAGAAGATACTCAATCAGAAAATGTGCATGGCAGATACATTTATATACCTTGAAAGTGTCAGCAATCATCATCATATCCCCAACCCTCGAGATCCCGGGAAGAAAACTGCGGATGCGACTTCTCCTGATTGGAACAGTTGCTTCATCAAAGTCCCCCAAAACTAAGTCGAGAGAGATTTCTAACTTGGCATTGGACTCCATATTGTTTACTACAAAGCTATATGATGCGTCATCATAGAGGCTCAAAAAGCTTAGTAGAGGAGCATCAACCTCAGCTCCCGAAGTAGGATCAAGCGGGACAGTAGAAATTCGTATAAACATGAGCTTCTTCAGTGACCGAGAATGCACCCGGTAGAATTTTGGATCATTCCTAACTACGAAAACGGCTAAATCTTCCAAGACAGGGCAGGATGAGACAAGCCTCTCGAAAGTGGCCTCACTGGGATACAATACTTTAATCAGGTGCATAGTCTTGATACAAGGCAAGGAAAAAACCACCTCTGCATCAGCAGGGAAGATCACCCACTCAAGCTTCAAGAACACCAGTGTCTCACAGGTGAAAATGCTTATGGGCATCTCATAAAGATACTCATTCAGAGGGCAACGAACATACATATGTTGAATCTTCCGCTTGACCGCAGCATCAATCCATGACTTGCGGAAAGAGACGCCATTTACACCGCCCTCAATATCTAGGTTGAGTTTGCGTATGCAAGAAAGCCTATTGGAGTCGAAAAAGCTGTCGCAGAAACCCACAAAGGCATTGAAATCTGGGAACTCGTCGAAGTCTACGTTCAATTCAGGAACCCAAAACCAGAGACTTCTCCATCTGGTGGATAAGACGCTTGTACAGACAACTTCCTTTGTAGAGAGAAGAGAAAGTATCTGAGATATCAAAGGATAAGGTAATTCGCTTATCCAATCCTCCTTCAACCTCTGACTCCACCCTTTGGGACGAGCCTCCTCTTTCGATTTCCCTATTTCAACCATGTATTGATGCTTCTGCTTACAACTATTCTGCATGACACAAGTGGAAAACGAAAGTTTTAGAGAGAAAGAAGATTTGGAGGCGTAAATATCACCAACACATTGCTTGCAACCAACCTAATCTCTCGACCAATTGAATAAAAAAAACAAAAAAAGGAAACCCTAGAAAAGTAATCTCAGATGTACATTCCAAAGGTTCTAGCTCGATTCTCGAACGCAGAGAGACAGAACTAACGAAGAGAATGAAACGAAAATGGTCGTAAATGTTTGACGCACGAGAGACGAACCTAAATGCGAGGGAGAGAGAGAGAGACGAACCTAAATCCGAGCGAGAGAGACGAAATTTCTTTAGGTTTGAAATTTGAGAGTGTGACTGACGAATGACGATGGTCTTTCCGGCATTTTGGGCCCATTGGGCTCAGTTTTAGCCAGCCCATAAATCCTTGCAAGTTTATTTCTAGCAAAGAAAACGAAGAGGGCTTATAAATTTAAACTTACCAGCCCATTAATCCTCACTTTACACCAAAGATTACTTTACTTTATTAGATTATATCCTTGGTTTAGTTGGTTTAATAGGCCGGTTAAGATTATTTGTTGTACAGATAGTATACCGTAAATGTAGCTAAGAAATCAGATTTGAGGAGTTTCTTGAGAGTAGACTTTTCGTTTATTAAATGATTAGCCAAACGTAGAAAGAATATTTTGAGGATTGCCGAATTATCTTACTATATATCTAGGAAGTACTCTACTAGTTTTATTTTTGCAGCATGTCCTGAAATTGGGATATTGAAATCAATAAACTCGAGAGATGATAGCAAACACTCTCAGGCACACATGAAAAAAAATAAAAATTATTGATTCATTTCCTCGAAATGTAGAGCATGCACGTAGTCAATAGTCACAGCATATCCATGAGGTGACAGTTAGGACATTCACCTAAGTTGTCGAATGCGCGGGAGTCTTAAGTCCAATGTTGTCGAATGGACAAAGAGCAATAATGGATGTACAGTCACCAATCAAAATCAGCACATATCGTCTCGAGGAGAAACTTTAGCCATGGGAACATTGGATTTTAAGAGAGTAACTATTGGAGAGTGTCATTCGGTTTAGATTGGTTTAGTAACCCAATTTTCTTTTACTGGTTTAGCTAAATCAATTGGACAGAAGTTAATGTATATATACCGTTGTACAGAGATACATTTTCCTTTGAGAAAATATCTTTTCATAACAAACTTTTTCCGCCTCTTTCACTCTGATTCTCTCGTTCGTAATATGGTATCAGAGCTATCAAGCTCAAATTCTCTTTGAATCTTCATTTGATTCATCATTTTCGAGCTATTTTGGTTACGATTCCTTCGATTCAAGCTCCGATTTAAGCTCCGATGGTGTCAAAAGGTATTCCGATGAAGAAAATCACGCGAAGATCAACTAAATCCGAAGCTTCAACAAATTCAGCTCAGAGTGGTTCTCCGGCGGCTAAAGGTCCGGTTAATCGCGTTCTCCGAGCTCCCGTCGATGAAATTTTTCCGGATTCAGTACATTCGCCGTTCTTCATGCACAATTCCGATCATTCAGGTTTGCAACTTATTGCTCTTCGTCTAGATGGCACAAACTATGATGATTGGAACGCTGCGATGATGATTGCTCTAGATGCGAAGAATAAAATCGGTTTTGTCGATGGTAGTTTACCTCGTCCTGAAGAATTTGATTTAGCTTTCCGCTTGTGGTCTAGATGCAATAGTCTTGTTAAGTCGTGGTTACTTAACTCGGTCTCGACTCAGATTTATCGTAGTATCTTGAGGATGAATGATGCTACTGATAATTGGCGAGATCTCTATAATCGATTTCATATGACAAATTTGCCTAGAACTTTCAATCTGACTCAAGAGATTCAAGATCTTAGACAAGGATCAATGTCTCTATCTGATTATTTCACCACTCTGAAGATATTGTGGAGTAATCTTGAGAATTCCGAGGAACCTGATGATCATTGTACTTGTGGTAAAGCTATTCGTCTCCAACAGAAGGCAGAGAGAGCTAAAATAGTGAAGTTTCTGGCTGGTTTGAATGAATCATATGCTATCATTCGTAGACAGATCATCATGAAGAAAGTACTTCCTTCTCTTGCTGAGGTCTACAACATGCTTGATCAAGATGATAATCAGAAAAGCTTCTCGGTAGTAGTTCCTCCGGTTGCTTTCCAGATTTCTGAGAACAATTCTGCTCAAGCATTTGCTGAAACTATATGTTACGTTCAGTCTGGACCGAACAAAGGTCATCATATCTGTTCCTTTTGCAACAAAGTCGGTCACATTGCATAACGATGCTACAAGAAAAAATGGATTTCCCCCTGGTTTTAAAGGCAAGTCATACGAGTCTCAGAAATCTCAGAGGGTTACTCCAGTAGCAGCACAAGTTGCCTTATCTCATTCACCCATTGCTCCATCTCCTAACATCGAAGGTTTGATTGGTAATCTGTCAAAGGATCAGATTCAACATTTCATAGCTCTCTTCAGCTCTGAACTTCAGCCTTCCACTGTTAGTCATTCAGATGAAGCCAGTCCATCTCAGTCTACAAGGGATATCTCTGGTATATCATTTTCACCTTCCACATTCTGTTTTGTTGGTATTCTGACAGTTTCTCAACACACCCTATGTAATGATTCATGGGTGATTGACTCTGGAGCAACTCATCATGTAGCACATGATCGAGGTTTATTTGCTTCGATGGATACTTCTATTATGAGTTCTGTCAACCTTCCAACTGGTTCTACCATCAAAATCAGTGGTGTGGGATCGGTTCAGATAAACAAACATATCCTTCTCAAGAATGTTTTGTTTATCCATGAATTCCGATTAAACCTACTCAGTATCAGCTCCATGACTAATGATCTGGGTACACGAGTGATATTTGATAGTTCTTCTTGTGAAATTCAGGATCCTATCAGGGCTGTGAAGATTGGACAGGGTAGAAGAATGACAAACCTCTACGTGCTGGATACACAAGCTTCCTCATCTGTCTCAGTGAATGCAGTTGTAGATGTCAGTGTATGGCACAAGAGGCTCGGTCATCCATCTTACTCCAGACGGGATGCAATATCAAATGTTTTGGGCACTTCAAGACACAAGAATAAAGGATTAGCTTATTGTCATGTTTGTCATTTGGCAAAGCAGAAAAAGCTATCATTCCCTTCCCCTAACAATATGGACTGATTGTGTCTTGACAGTAGTGTTTCTCATTAATCGAACGCCTTCTCAGCTTCTCATGAACAAGACTCCTATTGAAGTTCTCACTGGGAAGACGCCTGCTTATGATCAAATCAGAACCTTCGGCTGTCTGTGTTACGGTTCTACATCACCGAAACAGAGACGCAAATTTCAGCCTCGAGCAAGGGCATGTGTGTTTCTGGGATATCCTTTTGGTTACAAGGGATATAAGTTGATGGATCTGGAGAGCAATGTGGTGTTTATCACAAGGAATGTGATATTTCATGAGGATGTTTTTCCAATGGTTAAGGATACTCTTGAAGCAGATTCACATGATATTTTCACACCATTGTCTCCTTTGTCCTCAGAAACAAACACTTTTCCTTCCCCACAAATTTCTACTCCTTCCGTATCACCAAATTCATTGACCAGAACACGCAAAGTTCCTTCCCATTTACAAGATTATTATTGCTATCACTTACAATCTGATCTTGAATATCCCATTTCTTCTTTTATTTCCTATTCTCAAATATCACCTCCTCACCTTTCTTATATCAATAACATCACCAAAATTCCAATCCCTCATTCTTATTCTGAGGCAAAGGATTCAAAGGAGTGGTGTGAAGCCATTGATAAAGAATTTGGTGCCATGGAATTAACCAAGACATGGGATGTTACGAGCTTACCTCCCAGGAAGAAAGCTGTCGGCTGTAAGTGGGTTTTCACTTTGAAATTTCTTGCTGATGGTAGTCTTGAGATATATAAGGCTCGGTTGGCAGCCAAAGGTTATACTCAGAAGGAGGGTATTGATTACAAGGAAACCTTTTCTCCAGTTGCCAAGTTAGCTACTGTCAAGTTGTTGTTGAAAGTCTCTGCATCTAAGAACTGGTCTCTTACTCAACTTGATGTGTTGAATGCCTTTCTTAATGGGGAATTGGAAGAAGAGGTTTTCATGAAACTTCTTGAAGGGTATGCTGCAAGAAAGGGGGACTCTTTACCTAAACGTGTTGTTCTAAGACTCAAGAAGTCGATTTATGGTCTTAAACAAGCGTCACGACAATGGTACTTAAAGTTCTCTGCAGTTTTGCTAAAGTTTGGTTTTGCTAAAGGAGATGGGGATCATACGTTATTTGTCAAGGACTGTGCTGGTGGAAATTTTTTGGCAGTTTTGGTTTATATTGATGATATCATCATAGCTTGCACCAATCCTGCTGATTCAGTACAGTTGACAAATGACTTATCCGGCTGTTTCAAATTGCGTGATTTTGGCCCTTTGAAGTATTTTTTGGGTCTGGAAATTGCTCGTAACAATACTGGTATCTCCATTTGTCAAAGGAAGTATGCTTTGGAATTGCTTACATCGGTTGGAATGTTAGGATGCAAGCCTACTTCAACTCCTATGATTCCCAATTTGAAACTTTCTAAAGAAGATGGAGATCTGCTTTCGGATAAAGAAATGTATCGGAGTTTGGTGGGTAGATTGATGTATTTAACATTCACAAGGCCTGATATTACTTTTGCTGTTAACAAGCTCTGTCAATATTCATCTGCTCCCCGATCCACTCATCTCAAGGCAGTTTACAGAGTGCTCCAATACATAAAGGGAACGCTTGGTCAAGGTTTGTTTTACTCGGCTGATTCTGATTTACTCTTGAAAGGTTTTACAGACTCTGACTGGGCTTCTTGTCCGGATAGTCGTCGCTCGACAACTGATTTCTGTATGTTCCTTGGATATTCTATCATCTCTTGGAAATCAAAGAAACAGGACACTGTTTCTTGCTCCTCGGCAGAAGCAGAGTATCGGGCGGTGAACTTAGCTTCCAAAGAGATGGTTTGGTTCAAGAAGCTCCTTAATGATCTAAAGGTACTTGCTGATGATGTTCCAATCCTATCCTCGGATAGTACCGCAGCCATTCATATAGCAACCAATCCTGTGTTTCACGAGAGGACGAAATATATTGAAACGGATTGCCATTCCGTGCGTGAGAAACTTGACAGAGGAATTATTAAAACTCTTCACGTCCGGACTGAGGATCAGGTTGTTGATATTCTCACCAAACCATTGTTCCCCTCTCAGTTCGAACATCTCAAATCCAAGATGAGCCTTTTCAATATCTTCGATCGCTCATCTTGAGGGGGACTATTGGAGAGTGTCATTCGGTTTAGATTGGTTTAGTAACCCAGCTTCCTTTTACTAGTTTAGCTAAATCAATTGTACAGAAGTTAATGTATATATATCGTTGTACAGAGATACATTTTCCTTTGAATGAGAAAATATCTTTTCATAACAAACTTCTTCCGCCTCTTTCACTCTGATTCTCTCGTTCGTAATAGTAACTTTCGAAAATGATTGTATTAAAGACTTTTGCTGCAAGATATTGCATTTTGGAGACGAAAGATATATATAGACATTGTAGGTTTGAGGCCCAAATTTTGCAGAACATGAATGAGAGATTAAGGAACATAGAGTAACAAACTTGATTGCACAAACATACGAAATAGACTAAACCTACGTTTCTTGCGTGGCAAGAGAGCTTTCCTACATCGAACTGATTAAACAAAAGACCATCTTCATCACATGTTCTATCTAACCCTTACCAATCAGATGACGTAGACTTGACAATCAGATTTTTTGCTGGTAAACTTGTTACACATATCTATTAATAATAACAATTTGAATAAATGTCATTGTTTTTAATAAGTTGCGTCTTTTCAAAATTAGTATTTGTGTTTTTTTATAAATTCCAATTTTAATTCAATAAATGTTATTTGTGGTTGCGTCTTTTCACTAATGAAAAATTGCTTCTTTTCACTTATGTCTTTTGAAGATTATTTATATTATTTAAAACCACATAAAAAGGATTGTCACGAGCAATCCTCAAAAATGAAAACAATATTACGACCGCGATTTCAGTAGAAATATTATTATAGTTCTTCCACTTAATTGGTGAGACTTTTTCTCTTTTTACATTGCTCTAGATCCTCCAAAACTATAGTACCTACTAGCGATTTGCAGGTAACTTAATCTATATTCATTTAAATCATTAATTCACTGTAAAATTATAAATCTATTAAAATTTGAAAGATAAATACTATAAGAACCCAATAAATACAATATACGGTTTTGTCTTTTCTATTACGTGTCTTTTGCGTTATAACTGCATATATTTATTAGAAATTGCATTCTAAAATTGTGTATTTTCGTTATACACTTTTTCGCTAACAACCGATTTTTATTAAAAAGTTGCATCTTTAAGAATTATGTCTTTTTAACTTTGTTTAACTTTTTTGTTTACAACTGATTGTTTCCTACATCATTTCATTCAAAATTAAATTTTATAATGCACTCAAATCGTGATTTTGATAGACTACAAATACCATTTGTTTTGCATACATATTATGTTATGTAATGATTTTTTTATATTTGTAGAAAATGTCTATATATTTATAATTAGATGTGTCATCTTCTTATTTTTAATATTTTTTGTTGGTTGTATATGAATTTTAGGTACCTAATGTTATGTTCAATTGCAGAGAAATATAGTTTTTGTAAATAAATAAATTTACATATATTTTATATTCGTATTTTTACTAATATATTTGTTATGAATTTTAATAATGTGAAAAATATTTTTGAAAATTAAAATTTTTCATCTTTGTATTTTTTTTCACTTATAGCCATAATAGTTTTAAAAATATATAATTAAATTTTGTTGCATTATCATCATTTTTTATTCCATATTTTTTTTATAACCACTTTAGGTAATTTCTAAAATCTTTTTTTTTAAAGTGGCAAGTTTTCATCATGTATAATTATTTGCTTGTAACTTTAATTTTCACTTATCACTCTAATTATTATATAAAATGTTTTGAAATATTGTCTCTTCATTATTATTTTTTGCTTTATACCTTTTCACATATACCCATTTTTAATAATCATACAAATGGAATATTGCGTATTTACATCATATTTTTTTGTATTGCATATTTTTTTATATATAACCTTTTTAACACTACGAAACATACTTTGTGTGTCTTATGATTTTTTTTTTCTTTTTTTTCTTAGTAATAACAATTTTTGAAAATATTTTATAAATTTGCATATTTGAATTATTTTGTAACTTTTCATTTATATTGTTAATAATTCAAGAATTTTTTTTTGGAAAATCGTATCTTTATATTTCTTTGTTAATAATTATAATTTTTTAAATATTTACGTATTTTTATCATTATTTTTTGTTTTATAAATTTTCACTTATAATAATTTTAAATATTTTTTTATCTAAATTTTAATATACGATAAATACCACGCTTCATAACAAAGACCAAAATGTTTGAGGTAGCAATATATGTCATCAAAATGCTTGACGTAACAATCAATCATCGAAATAAAATCAGTAATTAGTGATATACATGAGCAGCAACCATCTGGGAACATAAGAAAGACATACTTTTTTTTTTTTGAAAAGAAAAGACATATACTTAATTTGCTTTTTTCAATTATAATCAGAAAATCTTAAAGAGTCAGTTTCTCCAGGGTTGTTGAATTCTTCGGGGAGTATACCTTACAAGCTTCATTGCCCCGTTAAGAGAATAAGAGGAACAAAAGAAAAGAGTAACAAACTTGATTCCAACAACAACAACACGATTTCTTGCAAAAGTACCTTAAAACAACAACAACAACAACAACACAGTTTCATCTCTATTTTACTCCGAAGAAAACAAACACAAGAAACACTAAACCTACTGCATTTCTTGTGTGGCATAAGAATCTCCACATCAAACTGATAAAGACACTCTTCACATGTTCTCGCTAGGCTTTACCAATCAGCTGACGAGGATTTGACAGGTGGCAGAGCGTCTTGGGATTTTGAGGAGCTCCTTGAAAATGTCAGAGTGTCTCGAACGGTTCACATGTAGAGTGAGTTCCTTGAGGATTGCAGAATTCTCTAGGAAATACTTTACCAGCTTCATTTCTGCAGCATGACCTGAGATTGGGGATTTGAAACCAACAAACTCGAGCGACCGTAAAAGACACTCAGGAACAGATGAATGACTGATTTGATTCATCTCCTCAGAAGGCATTTCTTCATAATCATCTAACCCCTGAAGAAAATAGTTGATTAAAAAGCAATGAGGATTTACACACACGAGTTTCATAAATAGTTGGAAAAAAATGTATTGGGTTGAGTAGATCAATACCAGGACGAGGGTTTTCAATTTCGGGCAGCTCTGAAGAAAGGTTGGGAAACATTTCAAATCGGATACACAGACTGTAGCAACCATGCAGGACAAGTAAGGTAACTGAGGCAGCGGTTCGAATTTGGAATAGTCATGAATGTGCTGAAACCAAACAGAAAGTATTAAATTTGTGGGTTAGAAACATTTCATTAGTTATAGAAAATGAAAATGAGCACACATGTATATATATACCTTGAAAGTATCTGATTCTACGGCCAAATTCACGGCCCTCGAGATCCCGGGGAGAAAACTGCTGAAGCGACCTCTCCTCGCTGAAACACTTGCTTCATCACTAGCATCCAAACCAAAGTCGAGAGACATACCTAACATGGCATTGGACTCCAGATTTTTTACTACAATGCTGTTTGATATGTCATCATAGATGCTAAAACAGCATAGTAGAGGGGCATCAATCACAACTCCCGAAACAAAATCAAGCTGGACAGGAGAAGCTCGCATAAAAAAGAGCTTCTTCAGTGACCGAGAGTGCACCCGATAGAATTTTTCATCATTCCTAGCTACGATAACCTTTAAATCGTCCAGAACAGGGCATGATGAGACAAGCTTCTCGAAAGTGGCCTCATTGGGATACAAAATCTGATTCAAATGGATAGACTTTAGACAAGGGAAGGAAACAAACTCGGCATCAGCCATGTTCACCCCAGAGAGTTGTAAGGATACCAATGTCTCACAGATGTAAAGGCTTATGGGCATCTCACAAAGATACTCATGTTCTGGATAACACCCAATATCTAGATGTTGAACCTTGCGCTTAACTGCAGCACCAATCCATGAAGCGAGATACGAGGCATCCTCTTCATCGTCACCATCTCCGTAAATCTCAAAGATGAGTTTTTGTATGGATGAAGCCCTATTGGAATCGAAAAAGCTGTCACCAAAACTCTTAAAGGCATAGAAATCTGGGAACTTTCGGGAGCTTAGTTCCAAACTTGGAACCCAAAGCCAGAGACTCTTCCATCTTGTGGATAAAACGCTTGTCTTCACAGCGTCTTCTATCGGAAGATGAGAAAGTATGTCATATATCAAAGGATCAGGTAACTGGCTTATCATATCTTCCTTCAATCTATGACTTAACTCTCTGGAACGAGCCTGTGCCGCTTTCCATATACCAACCATATCTTGTCTCCTGTAGAAAACTATTCAGAACAACGAAAATTGAAAAAGACAAGTTTGAGAGAGACAAAAGAAGATAAATTCAACCAAAACTAATCAAACCTATCCTTTAGTTCAAATTCCAGAGAAGGGAAGTTTCAAAATCCACATCAACATCCGCCATAAGACGAAGTAAATTCATATGCATAAGAAAATCCCGAGAGAGAGAGACGACTAACATTGAGACTATTCAAATCAGGCTAGGGTTTCTATGGTCTTATGAAACTATAGATCAAGAACCAAAAAACTGGGTCGAGTAGGAAGAAGAAGTAGAGGAAGTACCCACCGTGTTGTGGCCGAATGAAATACGGACAATTGCACTAGCTTGCATGCAACTCAAAACAGATATCGAGAAGACTGAGAGAGTGAGAAGAACTTAAAATCACGTGCAATGCTTCTTAGGTTTCTGAAGAAAGATGACTAAAATCAAGCAAGGAACATGAGGATAATATTAGGACAACATGAGGATAAGACAAAGAAGAAGAAGAACGCACTGGAATGGGCTTTTTAATTAAGACCACTGTGAAATTAGGGTTTTGAATTATATTGCCGCTCGAGTGGCTAAGATACGGTTGCCACCTGCTTCTTATCCTACGAATCTACTACCAATAGAAATAAATCTAATTGAATTGAATGGTACAAATTACAATTTGACAGGTATAGAAATAATTAAAATTAATATCACGTATATATAAAGGTGCGTGAAGTGTGAACTGGACCATTAAAAATAAATAAATTACTTAATTAATAACAAATACTTGAGAAAGGTTGGTAAAAAACTTAAGGGGTAACACACAGGTGGGGACATTTGACCAAACTGAGGCTAAACTTCGATTTGGCAATTCATCTCCTCGGAATACGTAAAAAATCACAGCATCAATCCATAAGGTGAGATAAGACGTATCAGCAACATAAGTAGTAAGCTAAATACGTAACTGTCAGCGAAACTCACAAATGCATTGACATTCGAGAATGCGCAGGAATTGAAGTCCAATGTTATCGAATGGACAAGAGCAATAGTGGATGTACTCACATGTAAACCAATCCAAAGAGAGTAATTTTCGAAAATGATTATTTAAAGACTTTTGTAGCAAGATATTGCATTTTGGAGACCAAAGATATAGATATATAGGTTGAGGCCCAATTTTGCAGAACATTAATGCCTGGTTAAGAGATTAAGGAACATAGAGTAACAAACTTGATTGCACAAACATACGAAAGAGACTAAACCTACATTTCTTGTGTGGCAAGAGAGCTTTCCTACATCGAACTGATTAAACGAAAGACAATCTTCTTCGCATGTTCTATCTAAGCTTTTACCAATCAGATGACGACGACTTGACATGTGGCAGAGCGTCTTGGGATTTTGAGGAGCTCGTTGGAGATGCCAAAGTCCATCGAACCATGGTTCACATGTAGAATGAGATCTCTTGAGTATTGTTGAATTCTCTAGGAAGTACTTCACCAGCTTCATTTCTGCAGCATAGCCCGAGATTTGGGTATTGAGATGAACAAACTCGAGCGACGATAACAGACATTCAGGAACAAAAGTAGTAAGCTAAATACGTAACCGAGGTTCATATGTAATGCTTCTTAGGTCAGGGTTTTTCAAGGTTTCTGAAGATCAAGGAAATGAGGATAATATTAAGACAACAAGTTTTAAAATTACAATTTGACAGGTCAGAAATATTAAAATTAATATCAGTTAGGAAGGTGTGACCTGGATTCTGGACCATTAAAAAAAAAATTAAATTTATACTAATTACTGGAGATAACTGAATTGAATAGTAAATATTACAATTTGACAAGTAAGAAATTTTAAAATTAATATCACTTAAAAAGGTGTGACCTGGATTCTAGACCATTTAAAATTAAATAAATTAATTAATTAAATTTATACCAATTACTGGAGATAGCTGAATTGAATAGTAAATATTACAATTTGACAAGTAAGAAATTTTAAAATTAATATCACTTAAAAAGGTGTGACCTGGATTCTAGACCATTTAAAATTAAATAAATTAATTAATTAAATTTATACCAATTACTGGAGATAGCTGAATTGAATAGTAAATATTACAATTTGACAGGTAAAAAATATTTAAAATTAATATTACTTAGAAATATGTGAACTGGATTCTTGACCATTAAAAAATAAATTAATTAATTAGTTAAATTAATACCAATTACTGGAGAAAGGTTGGTAACAATTTCAAATTATATTACACGAAGAGTAAGGGGACATTTGACCAAACTGAGGCTAAACTTCGATTTGGGAATTATCTCCTCAGAATGTAGCTCATGCACGTAGTGATCACAGCATCAATCCAAAAGGTGAGATAAGACGTATTCAGCAACATAAGTAGTAAGTTAAATTCGTAACCTGTAAGTATCATGTATGCATGTGACTCGTGTGAAATAAGATAAAAAAACTGTCAGCGACACTAAAAAATGCATTGTCATTGACATTTGAGAATGCGCAGGAGTCGGAGTCCAATGTTGTCGGATGGACAAGAGCAATAGTGGATGTACAGTCACCAATCCAAATCAGTACATATCGACACGAGGAGAAAATTTAGCCATGGGAACATTGGATTTTAAGAGAGTAACTTTCGAAAATGATTGTATTAAAGACTTGTGTAGCAAGATTTTGCATTTTGGAGACGAAAGATATATAGACATATAGGTTTAAGGCCCAATTTTGTTGCAGAACATTAAAACCTGGTTAAGAGATTAACTAACATAGAGTAACAAACTTGATTGCACAGTCATACGAAATAGACTAAACCTGTGTATCTTGTGTGGCAAGAGAGCTTTCTTCACATGTTCTATCTAAACATTACCAATCAGATGACTGACGACTTGACACGTAGCAGAGCGTCTTGGGATTTCGAGGAGATCCTTGGAGATGTCAGAGTCTCTCGAACCATGGTTCACATGTAGAGTGAGTTTCTTGAGGAATGTTGAATTCTCTAGGAAGAACTTTACCAGCTTCATTTCTGAAGCATACCCTGAGATTGGGGATTTGAAATCAACAAACTCCAGCGACGATAACAGACATTCAGGAACAGATGGAAAGCTCATTTGATTCATCTCCTCAGAAGGCATTTCTTTATAATCATCTAACGCCTGAGGAAAAACAGAGGATTAAAACGCGATAAGGAAATACACACAAGAGTTTCATAGAGATGGAAAAAAAAAAATCATTGGGTTTTATTTGAGCAGATCATTACCAGGATGAGGGATTTCAAGTTCGGGCAGCTCTCAAGAAAGGTTGGTAAACATTTCAAATCGGATACGCAGAGAGTAACAAACAGTCGGGACATGCAGCGAAACTGAGACAGCGGTTCTAAATTGGAATAGTCATGAATAACCTAAAAACCAAAACAGAAATCATTTGTGTGGTTTAGAAATGTTTCGTTATAGAAAATGTGCAATACATTTAATTATATACCTTGAAAGTGTCCGCAGCTATCGTCAGATCACAAACCCTCAGGATCCCGGGAAGAAAGCTGCGGATGCGACTTCTCCCCCTGGCTGAAACACTTGCATCATCGTTGAAAGGCTCCTCTGAACCAAGGTGGAGAGAAATATCTAACTTGGCAATGGACTCCAGATTTTTTACTTGAAAGCTATTTGATACATCATCAACGATTCTTAAAAAGCCTAGTCGAGGAGCATCAATCTCAGCTCCCAAAACAGGATGGTAAGCAACAATTCGTGTAAACTCGAGCTTCTTCAGTGGCCGAGAGTGCATCCGATAGAATTTTGCATCATCCCAGTTTAAGTCGACCTTTAACTCGTCCAAGACAGGGCAGGATGAGACAAGTCTCTCGAAAGTGGCCTCATTGGGAAATAATATTCGATCAAGAATCATAGTCTTGAGACAAGGTAAAGAAACGAACTCTGCATCAGGCAAGGCCACCCAATTAAGTTTTAAGAACACCAGTGTCTCACAGGTAAAAATGCTTCTGGGCATCTCATAAACAAAAAGAACATGTACATCTAGATGCTGGATCTTCCGCTTAACTGCAGCATCAATCCATGACTTGAGATAAGGGTATCCAGGGCCGTTTCCAATTTCTAACTTGAGTTTGCGTATAAATGAAACCCTATTGGAATCGAGAAACCTGTCGCCAAAACTCACAAAGTCTTTAGAATCTGGGAAATTTGGGAATTTGTAAAAGTCTAAGTCCAATTCAGGAACCCAAAGCCAGAGACTTCTCCATCCAGGGGATAAAACGCTTGTCTTAACGGCTTCTTTTATGGGAAGATAAGAAAGGATGTGACAGATCAGAGGATCAGGCAACTGGCTTATCCTATCTTCCTTCAACCTCGGAATCGACCCTTCTGAACAAGCCTGTTTCGCTACTTCTCCTTTCCCAACCATGTATTGATACTTCTCTAGACAACTGTTCTGCATAATAAAAGTGCAAAACGAAAGCTTTAGATAGAGAGAGAAAAGTATTGCTTGCGTTGCGACCAACCTAATTTCTCAAACAAACAAAAAAAAGGAAACCCTATCTGATATAAAAAGTGTTAAAAGAACGCAGAAACAGTTTTGGGAGTCAATCATTATGCGAATTGTTGTTGTGAGATTGTTATCTCTGGATTCTCGAACGCAGAGAGACAAATTAACGAAGAGAACGTAACGAAAACTGGTGGTAAATGTTTGAGGCACAAGAGACGAACCTAAATCCTAGCGAGAGAGAGAGAGAGCCGAGTCGAAATTCGTTAGGTTTGAAATTGCAGACTGATTTGGAAACCCTAATACAGTCGTGTAACGTGAGAGACGTGAGAGTGAAGATGGGTGCCTCCGGCGTCTTGGGCCTATTGGGCTCAATTTTAGTCAGCCCATTAAATCCTTGCAAGTTTATTTGTAGCAAAGGAAAAGAGGGACTAAAAAGTAATAAACATTCCTCCCTCTGTTATTAAAGTTTTTCGTTAACTACTTGCTTGACATTTGAACTTTTTGATATGAGATCATGAGCTGCCATGGACATTCAGAAACAATTCATGTTTAAGGATCATAAGAAGAGAGTATCAACAAAAAATCATGATAAAAGTACTTTAAAACATTACTATCACCAAAGATTACAAGCATACGAAAGAGCCTAAACCAGCATTTCTTGTGTGGCAAGAGAGCTTTCCTACATCGAACTGATTCAGCACAAGACAAATCTTCTTCACATGTTCTCTCTAAGCTTCACCAATCAGATTACGACGACTTGACAGGTTGTAGACAATCAGATGGCACAGTCTCAGAGTTCAAAGAGGAATGACAAAACAGTCGAAAGAGGAAGACAGAACTCTGAATATATGGCGCAAGCTCTGATGTTACTTGTGGAGGTACAAGTCAAGCATTTCAAAGTGAAAAAGGCATATAAGAGTGAGCTCATTTTAGGTTTTATTGCCAAATCAAAAGGTAAGGGTAAACAACGCCAATGTCCCTTATTTATAATCCCTGTCAAAGACTCAAAATCCAAAGTTAATCCCAAACATAACAACCAAAAAAGTCAAATATTACCCAAAGCACAAGTTCAAATGTTACAGCAGAAGTTCAAATATTCATCATATACCAATCAAAGTACGAGGACTTGGCATGTGGTAGAGCGTCTTGGGAATCCGAGGATTTCCTTGGAGATGTCATCTTTTGTTGGATGAGAACCCAATAGTACCATGAGTTTCTTGAGTAAAAATGAATTATCTAGGAAGTACCTCACTAGTTTCGTTACTGTAGCATCTCCCGAGACCCTTGCTTCGATATCAAGAAACTCGAGCGACGATAACAAACACTCGGGCACAGGTGAAAAACTGATTTTATCCCTCTTCTTGGAACGCATGTTTATAGAGTTACCATACCATACCTGAGCAAACAAAAAAAGATACGGAGGTAAACGCAATGAAAAATGATAGGCAGCTCGCAGATGTGAGAGAGAATCATATATAAGGTTTAGCCAAGATTCATCACCAAGGAAAAGGATTTCAGTTTGGTGCAGCTATCAAGAAAAGTCGGCAACCAATTAATATCGGATGCACAGAGTGTAGCACACAGACGAGACATGCAACCAAATTGAGGCACTTGTTCTACTGTCGAGTATTGGTCGATGATCTGGAACAAAACAGAGAATAACGTTGGTTTGATGAGACTTTTGTGGAAGATTTTTTGTATGCTCAAATTAGACTTTGGACAATGTATATACCTGGCACGTATTACTACTAAGAACAAGATCCCTGACCCTCGATATACCGATGAGGAAATCGCCAACGGCGCTTCTTTCGGATAAGTTATATGGATTAAACGCACCACAAAAGTTGACATTAACATGTACTAACTGGGGTAGACGAATAGATGATTCTAAAGAGGTGATCCTAAATCTCGTACTACAGTAAGCCTCAACCCTCAATAACTGGAGTAGAGGAGCATCATCAATCACAGCTTGCGCAAACTGTTTTATGACGATTCTCTTTACCGTCTGAGAGCGAACTCGTAAAACCTCTGCATCATAAGGCAACAACTTTTCATTACACCTGATGATAGCTAAATCTTCTAGAACTGGAGAGCTTGAGATAAGTTCCTCCATAGTGGCCTTGTTGACAGCTGTAACATATTCTAAATGGATGATCATCAGACAAGGTAAAGAAACAAACTCGGCATTAGACAAGATGACCCCAAAGAGACGTAAGTGTACTAATTTCTCACAGGTATACATGCTCAGGGGTTCATCTACTGTCTCAATCTGGTAGTAGTTTCCAAAACTAACTTCAAGATGTTGAACTCTATGCCTTGTTAAAGCAGCATCAATCAAGAGAGTGACACAAGGGGCATGGGCATGATTAACATAAACAGGAGTATGGATCCTTAACCGGAATTTGCGTAACTCCGTGTGGTCATCAAAAAACCTGCAAGCGAAACTCGCCAAGGCACTGAAATTGGAGAATGTGCACGAGTCTAAGTCCAATCCAGGAACCAATTTCCAAAGACTTGTCCATCTTTTGGATAAAAGGCTTGTCCTAACAGCGATCTCTGTGGGAAGATGATAAAGATTGTGACATATCAGATGATCTGGAAATTGGCTTATCATATCTTCTTGCCAAATTTGATTCGACCCTTCTTCACAAATTAGGGTTTTTTTCTTTCTATCACCCATTTGTTTATCTTTCAGGCAGATACACGTAGAAATCATCAAAGCCAACAAAGGTACATCAAAATCCGCCGGAAAGACCTTAAACTTAGATCGTAACAGAGTAAGAAGAAGAAGAAGAAACAAAAATCAAGGTTTTTTTTTTTGTGCTCTATTTTTTTAGGTTTTCTGAAGATGATTAAAAACAACTAACAGTAAACGAAGCTTACAATCAGCCTAATCATCATTGTAGGGAAAAACCTAGCCAAACAAAACAAAAAAACCCTAGAATAGTAATCTCAACCAAACATATACTGTATCCCAAAAAGAAAAATCAACCTCAAGCGCAGAGAGACATATAAAAACAAACTACAATTCACCGATCGAAAGGTTTTGATGACAATGAGTCGTGTGAGTTTCAAGTCAATTTAGGCCTATTGGGCTTAATTTTATTTAGCCCACTAATAAAATATAAGAGTATTTTGAGTCGAATACGGTTTAGGCCATGACTGTTTGCATAGATTTTAGTTTTTAGTTTTTGGTTTTTAGCTTTTGTTTCTGGATTTTAGATTTTGATTTTTTAATTTTTGGTTTTTTGATTTTGCTGTGCATTTTAGTTTTTAAAAAAACTTGAATGGTAATTTTTTTAATTTTTAGTTTTTAAAACATTTTTCATGCTTTAATTTTTTTTTTTGTTTTATGTGTTTAATGTTACTAAATTATATATATGTATATATCTAATTTTATTAATGAAAAATAATAACTCACAAAAAAAGAACATGTATAAAAAATATATACAAATGTCGGTAATGTTGCGGGAGAACCAAAAAAAAAGAAGAGATTTTGGCTTTTACTTGTAAATGAGTAATTATTTTAAAAAACTAGTTTTACTTGATTTTATGAAATCTATTTGTTTAAAATCTTGATTGGATGAAAAATGGTTTTTTGAAAAACAAAATCTAGAAACTATTTTAAAACCTACAAACATTCATCACCTTAATCGAATCGGAGAATTAAAAAAAAAATCATTTGTGGACTGTTAAAAGCTTATTATTTGTAACACACTATTCAGCAAAGAAAATGATCAACTAGTAAATACACCTTTCTTTGTTACAAAAGTTTTATGTATTAGGATGTTCGTTATCGGTGATATATATAAGATAATAACGCTACTAATATCATCATAATCACCTAACAACTTACTAAGTTAGTAAACCCAGCCATGAAACTAATTAGTGCTTGAATAATTTGGGGAAATATTTATCAAATTCGATATAAGCTAACAGCCAGTAGACTTTTCGTTAGCCAAACGTAGAAAGAATATTTGAGGATTGCTGAATTATTTACTATCTAGGAAGTACTCTACTAGTTTTATATTGCAGCATGTCCTGAAATTGGGATATTGAAATCAATAAACTCGAGAGATGATAGCAAACACTCTCAGGCACACATGAAAAAAATAAAAATAAAATGATTCATCTCCTCGAAATGTAGCTCATGCACGTAGTCAATAGTCACAGCATCAATCCATGAGGTGAGATGTTACATTCGAGAATGCGCAGGAGTCTTTAAATCCAAACCAGTACGTATCGAGATGAGGAGAAAATTTAGCCACATGGGAACATTGGATTTTAAGAGAGAACTTTCGAAAATGATTGTTTACAGACTTTTGTTTGCAAGATGTTGCATTTTGGAGACGATATAGGTTTGAGGCCCAATTTTTCAGAACATTAATGCCTAGTTAATAGATTTATAAGGAACATAGAGTAACAAACTTGATTGCACAAAGCCACAAACATACGAAAGAGACTACACCTACATTTCTTGTGTGGCAAGAGAGCTTTCCTACATCGAACTGGTTTAATCAAAAAGACAATCTTCTTCGCATGTTCACTCTAAGCTTTACCAATCAGATGAGGACGACTTGACAGGTGGCAGAGCGTCTTGGGATTTTGAGGAGCTCCTTGGAGATGTCATAGTCTATCGAACCATGGTTCACACGTAGAGTGAGTTCCTTGAGGATTGCTGAATTCTCTAGGAAGTACTTTACCACCTTCATTTCTGAAGCATATCCTGAGATTGGGGATTTGAAACCAACAAACTCCAGCGACCGTAAAAAACATTCAGGAACAGATGAATAACTGATCTGATTCATCTCCTCGGAACGCATTTCTTCGTAACCATCTAACGCCTGAGGGGAAAACAGAGGATTAAAATGCGATGAGAATATATACATAATCTTCATGGAGATGAAAAGAATCATAGATCATTACCAGGATGAGGGATTTCAAGTTCGGGCAGCTCTCAAGAAAGGTTGGTAAACATTTCAAATCGGATACACCGAGAGCAATATGCAGGCAGGACAAGGAATGAAACTGAGTCTGCGGTTCGAATTTGGAATAATCAAGAATGACCTGAAACCAAAGACAGTATTTGTTGTGGGTTAGACACTTTTCATTTATAGAAAATGAAAATGAGCATATCTGATACACATATACACATATACCTTGAAAGTGCCCGCATCTACCGCCATATCCCTGACCCTCGAAATCCCGGGCAGAAAACTGCAGATGCGACTTCTCCTGGCTGAAACACTTGCTTCATCAAAAGTCATCAAACCAAAGTCGAGAGAAATATCTAACTTGGCATTGGCCTCCAGATTGTTTACAACAAAGCTGTTTGATACTTTATCATATATGCTTAAAAAGCCTAGTAGAGGAGCATCAATCTCAGCTCCCAAAACAGAACCAAACGGGAAACAAAAAACTCGCATGAAAGTGAGCCTCTTCAGTGACCGAGATTGTACCCGTAAGAGTTTTGCATCATTCCTAACTAAGTAGACCATTAATTCTTCCAAGACAGGGCAGGATGAGACAAGTCTCTCGAAAGTGGTCTCATTGGGATACAAAACAGCTACTAAGTGCATAGTCTTCATACAAGGCAAGGCAAAAAACTCTGCATCAAACAAGACCACCCCCCCACTCAAGTCTTAAGTACACCAGTGTCTCACAGGTAAAAAGGCTTATGGGCATCTCATAAAGATACTGTGGAAAACACACAACATGTAGATGTTGGATCTTACGCTTAACTGCAGCACCAATCCACGAAGTGAGATAAGAAAAACCATCTTCAGTTCCATTAATTTCAAATATGAGTTGGTGTAACCATGAAGCCCTATTGGAATCGAAAAAACCTGTCACCAAAACTCTTAAAGGTACTGAATTCTGGGAAATCTCCGGAATCCAATTCCACACTTGAAACCCAAAGCCAGAGACTTCTCCACGTGGTGGATAAAACGCTTGTCCTAACAGCCTCCTTTGTGGTAAGATGAGAAAGTATGTGACATATCAAAGAATCAGGTAACTGGCTTATCCTATCTTCCTTGGATCTATTGGAACGAGCCTGTTTCGTTTTCTCTTTTTCACCGACCATCTTCACTTCTTCTGTAGAAAGCTTTTCACAACAACGAAAATCTGCAAAACAAAATTTAGAAACACGAAAGCTTCAGTGACAAAATTTAGATGCAAAGGTAACAGGGAGACATCTCATTCAAAATCCATAAAGTACCATAAAAACTCGCCGGAAGATGAACAAGACTCAAAACATTCATCTTTTAACATAGGCAGCAGAAGTGAGAGAGAGAGAAACTAAACCACATTGCGACTAGTCAGGGACAGGGTTAGGGTTTTCAAAGTTCACCTTGGTGAAGATGATGATTTTACAACAACAAACAAAAGATGATGATACAAAGAAAAAGTACAAGAGGTCAAGTAAGAAGAAGAAGAACCTTCAGTATTCATCACTTGCCGGAACTGTATAGATCGTGAATCTCGCCGTAATGGAAACGCTTAACGTGGGAAACTGGGAATCGAACAGGGCAACTCAATTTGGGCCGCAACTGATTTCTAGATGGGCCGAAATTGACATGTCCATACCATATATATGGTTTATTATTATTTATCTTTTTCATTTTTTGTTTTTGCTGTCAACTTGGACTTTTTTTTTTTACCGAATGAGAGAATATCTGTGGCGACCCAACCCGATAATCCTATCTGGACCGGCTGTCCCGAATCTAACTCTAGCAAGATTTCATATTTAGCATATTTTTCAGATTTTTCTTTAACTCAAGCAACAGATTCGATTCATAAAAGCCCATTCTTATTGCATAATTATTCAAATTCCAACGAATAACAGAGGTTCTTAAACCGAAAACTAACTTAGCCAAATTCGATCTAAGTCATAACAGAAGCAAAGCCAATATCCAGAATACGCATGATAAATAAAAAACCTCAAAACCCAGTCCTAATCCACTCTTTCTTTACTGCCTTCAAGTCCGCCTTCAAGACTAAACGTCCCGGATAACTTCTTTACCTGCACACTCCACACATAAGAGAGGCATAAGCATTATCACAAATGCTTAGTGAGTACAGTCATCCCGTACCACCAGCCAATAACAGAAACGCAATCATACATTAGTTAAACAATTCACATTATTACTTAGCAAGCAAGCACAGAATCACAGTTCTATGATCATCTACCTTAACTCGCGGACCATGACTTATGGACTCGGTTCGGCTCTAGCGTGAATCACACATCACCTAAGCACGAGACTCGATCCGGCTATCCAAACGAGCTAGTCAGACATAATGTATAAACCACGGTATCCAATACCATTCACAATCACAGTACACATTGATCTTGCTAAGCCTAAACACTAACTTACACAAGCAATCAATGAAAACCAGATAACCTAGCATTACTACGGATCTAGCTACCAGCTACAGTCACACACTCACCTTAGACACAAAGGCAGACGCTACAGTCGGATGCAGTTCGGTGGTTACTCGAACAGATTCAGTGCCAGTCGTACACAGCCGCGTCCTCCCGGCTATCGCTACGGCTACACTCGCGAGATCCAATCTCCTCTCGGATATCTTCCTATCCGTTCACTTTTCCTCGAACCAGAATCGAAATCGCTCGGACGGATTCAAAAAGCTCTCGGACGGATTCGACAGGCTCTCGGCTAATCCACAATTCGCTCGGACAAAACTCAGATGACTCGACCAATCCTCGCCTACGATCAGATTGCACGATTATAGCTCGGCAGAATCAGATCAGACAGAAATCTCACGGTAATAGCCAGCTTACCTCGACTAACTCTCGGACAGATTCGGATATCCCTCGGCCACGGTCGGATATTGCTCGAACACTGTCGGATTCCTCTCGGCTACGATCGCACGCCTTCGACTACGGTCAGATAACGCTCGAACAGAAATTCTTTCTCTCGGCCAAAATCACCTCTAGCTGCTTTCTCTCGGATAATTCTTCAGAATGATGCGGCTAGCCGCGACAATTCACGAAAATCAGCTTAAATACTCAGTAAAACCTAGCACCCCGGTTATAGTCGACTCGGTTCGGTTTTATGTCATACATAACCGGTACGATTTAAGTTTGGCTCGAACATGTCCCACATCGTTCGGCCAAATCCACGAGCCGCTCGACTATATTCACGGCCCATGGCCCATCCCGACACTTAGTTAAATTTCCACAAAAAACACTCGGTCCAACCACGGTACGGCCCTTGACCTTGCAGACGTACCACAGTACGGTACTTAACCTCACAGACGTACCACGGTACGGTACCAGACGTACCACTGTACATACTTATTTACAGAAACGGACGAACCTCAACCATATCAGAACTTATATACAACGGCCATCCCATGACCCGCACGACCATACTCGGGATTTCTGGTCACGAATGCTACAACTCTCCCCCACTCAGTTTGGATTCGTCCTCGAATCCGGCTCTTCTTCAGGAAGTTTCTCAAACCATTTCGGGAACTTTGTACTCATCATTGACTCTTTTTCCCAAGTCGTTTGCTCATCGCCATTACAGTCCCAAACAACTTTGATCATCTTAACCACTTTACCACGCTTAGCCTTTTCCTTCCGGCCAACCACTCGGATCTAATACTTTGTACTCATCCTTGACTCTTTTTCCCAAGAGACTATGATCTATGATCTTGGGGGTTTGTCGGTTGCTTCTTGTCTTATGATCTAATACAAAAATAAATAATTGAACTGAATGGTAAATATTTGTGGGCACTAAAACACACACTCAGATATTTGTAGAGTGATTGAATAGATTGTATAAATGGATTTCGATTGATAAGAACAAGTATTCGATTACAAGATGAATGAAGTGCGAGAGCTCGTAATGAATACAGGTCGTGAATTAGGTAAAAGTTATTCTTTCTCTGCGACCCATGCTCCTTTCATAGCCTTCCTTGAACTCCAACTGCTGCGCGAATCTCGGAGGTCGTTGCTCGTGCTCCGGATATCTCGGAGGTCGCAGCTCGAGCCGGATGACTCGGAGGTAGTTACTCGAGCCGGATATCTCGGGATCTTGCGTAACGTGCTTGACTTAGTCTTGAAGAATATCCTTAATGCGGGAGTTCGACATGGTGAGAGCTCTCGACACGGCGAGAGCTCGATAGGTTGTTGAAGGTTCAAAGGGGCCATATGTCTGATGGGTCTTCGCAGATGGGCTTGAGGTGACTCCTTAATGGGCTTCATGGGCCGGATTTGGTGTTAAATCCAGCTCCAACAGTTGCCCCCCAGCCCATTAAGTGAGGTACGAACTTAATGGGCGGAAGACAAAGTTTAAAGATTACGGTTTTGAGATGAGTGAAAACTTGGTTAAGTATGAGCGAGAGCTCGACTTGTATTGCACAAGTTTCACATAGATGTGAATGAGAGTTCAACGAGTGACGTTTTGCTTAAGTGCGAGTGAGAGCTCGACATTAAGCGCCTTGGATTTTTTCGTAAGTGCGAACTAGAGTTCGGCTTAACTGTAAGTAAAAATTCGCTTAAGTACGAGTGAGAGCTCGTACTTAACTGTTTGAGTTTTATGTTAGCGAGAATTCGTTTAATTACGAGCAGGAGCTCGAACCAAATTGTTTTGAATTCTCACGAGTACGAACAAGGGTTTGGTTTTTGTGATTGACGAGAATTTGTTTAGTTTTGAGCGAGAGCTCGAACTAAGTTGTTTAAATCTCGTGGAAGTACGAATGAGGGTTCGGTTTTGTTAACTTGCTTGCGAGCGAGAGCTCGACGTTTGCCTGACTCGAGTTTGTTTAGGTTGTTGTTGTTTTAAGCAAGATTTGATTGATCGAGAGTTCGATCGTGACGCGAGTGGGTTGAGCTCCCAATGTGTTGTCTGGCCAGACGTTGTTTAGCGGATCAAATTTATTTTTGAATCTCGTGTGCTCAATTGCGTCTAAGTGTGTCACATATCGTTTCAAGAGATCGTGTGTGTCACAGATCATTTTAAGAGATCGTGAGTGAAATTCGAAAAGAGTTTCAGTCGTTAAGACTATAAGAAGTTTATGAGTATGGTGGCTGGACTCTAGGGGTGAGCTGCCTACGTATCCCGCTTGGGGGATCAAGCCTTAACGTAGTTCGATTGTATTACTATTTGGTAATAGTAGCGTTTGAGGGATTCTGTGGATGTATTTCTTTTCGAATTAAGCTCGGGAGCTCGATTCGCGTGCTTTCACATCTTTTAGGATGAGCATCACTGATGCGTACCTGAGTGACAATGTTTTCTCGATGTTTAGCGAGCTCTCGATGTAATTGCTATACGGAAGAGCTCGCAGCTCGTTTAAAGCAGGGGGTTTGATTCATTTTGAAAGCTTCGTAGAGATCTACGAGCTCCAGTGTCTGTGATTACTCTCGACAGTTTGTATCCGGCTTCGTCGAGTCGTGATACGAGTGCGTTGACGTGAAGTTTTTTCTAGGTCCAGTGTCTCGTTTTCGAGAAATGGTATCTCGTGATCTGGACTTTCTAGAGATATTTGTGCTCTAGAGTCTGTTTCGAGCTTTCGTTGGAAAGTTTTTGTTGGGTTCTATCGAATTTCGATAAAACAATGAGCCTCCAGAGATGAAGTTTATTCATTTCGGGACGGAGGTCTCTACACCCCCCCCCCTCCGACAAAGGCTAAGCTTTTGAAGGCGTTGGCACGATATATTTCTAGGAGTAGGTGGGGGGGGGGGGATAGACTAATGATTTCATCGAGCTCCCGCAATTTTCGAAGTTTTTGACAATCACGTCGATTCGATGTTTGTTTACGGGAGGAAGGGAGTTTTACTCTTCCCAAGATCACTCTCTTTTGAAACCTTTCGTTTGGGGGTTTGACATTTGAGCTAGTAGCTCATGATGTCTGGCCTCGTAGGCTACTTCTTCCTCGGCTTGGGCGAATAGAAGGGCTAGGTGTAGCGCATCATTCAACGTCGAGGTAGTGCGTCGCACTTTGAGCTCTTGTAAAAAGTTAGATTCGAACCATAGCCCTTGCCTTAAGGCTTCCATTGCGACCTCTTCATTGAGATTATCGACTTTGGATTTGCATTCTTTGTACCGTGTTATGAAACTTCGCAATGGTTCGTTTTCTTGTTGCTTGATCTTCCATAGATCGGCTATTGTTACTCGAGTTTCGATGAAGATCGAGTATTATTTTAAGAAGATGGCTATGAGTTGATCAAAGTTATCGATCGAGCCGCTTTCTAGGCCCACTAACCATTCTAGTGCTGAGCCTACAAGGTTTTCTGAGAAAAACCTGCAATAGCCCGCCTCGAGTTCGTCCTCGTGAAGATGAACTCGAGCTATCGTAGCTTGGAAGGATCTAATGTGTGCTTTAGGATCTGCTTTTCAGGCGTATTCCGAGAATTTGATTTTCCCAGCGTCGCGGAGTCTGGCATTTGCAATTCTGTTGGTGAACGGAGTTCGGCGTGTTTCTTCGATCACACGATCGATGTCTGGTGCCGAGCTCATTGCAACATGCATGGCGTGTTTCATTTGCCTGAGTTCGGCACCGACGTATTGTTTGACATAGGCAGAATCTATTCTATTCTGGGGGTCGGGTTGAAAGTTGCTTTCGTTGGATTGCCGCCGGGTCGTTCGAGTATCGATGATATCGTTTATTCGATCGGCGGCATGATCATCCCGAACGAAAGTCGCGGTTGCCACAGGAATATGCTCCTGGGCATGCGAGGTGAAGGCGAAAGAGTATGTGTCGATCCCTCTTGAGGATCCGCGAGGCGGGGGAGGTGGTAGCTTGCTAGCACGGACGTCTACCGTTTCTCGTGGGCTTGAATCGTTGAGATTCACAACGTGGGGTTGCGGTCCCCTGGAGCTCGAAGGAGCGTTATGCTGTCTCGCGGGCTCCGGGGTTGTGAACGTTTGAGAAAAGTCAAGGCGTGTTCTGGGTAACGGGCTTTGATCGGGATCGATATGCTGCTCACGTAGGGAACCTTGAGTGTTTTCCCGAACAATAGACCGCGAAACTTCTGCCCGATATTCGTTCAAGACGTTAGCCTGCTGATTCAGTCAGACTTTGAGCTGTCGTTGGCTTTGGGCCATACTTTGAGCCAGTTTTCGTACCATTATCATGATTTCCATGTTATTTGATTCGACGCTGGGTGGGGCAGGTTGGGTCGGTTCCTCGGATCGGAGAAGATGTTCTCCGTTCCGGACCCAGACGTAGGGATTTCCCCATCCGGAAGGATTCAGGTGCTGATTCGGGATACATGTTCCTGAACCAACTGTGGTAGTTCGTATAACCGGGTTCGTGTTTATTGTTTCGATCCGAGATTCAGTGGCATTCGTACCCGGGGCTGCGATATCCGGGTTACTGCTGAGAGCACGCGGAGGGGGAGGTGGAATTGGATCTGTGGATCCGACTGTTCGGCCTTCACCCCTTACCGTTTCTGGTTGGATTGTCCTTCCAGCCGTGGTGGTGTTTTGGTTCAAGAAATTTATCCCTGAACGAGCTGCGGCAGCTGGACGGACGAGATCAACGTTCTCTGGTTCGGTTCGAGCCGTTGTGACGTTCGAACCGAAAGTTACGTTTTGGCTTGAGGGGTTAGCTCCCTCGGTGTTGACCATGACGTGCATGGTCGATCTGTTGGATTCAATGATTTTTGGATCCATTATCGTTCTAACGAGCCTTAGATCTGGCTAACTGTGTTAGAGATTGCTTTTATCTTTCCCCACATACGGCGCCAAAATGTGGGCACTAAAACCCATACTCAGATATTTGTAGAGTGATTGAATAGATTGGAGAAAGGATGGGTAAGAATCTCTATGAACCGAAGAATATAAGATTTAGATTGTATAAATGGATTTCGATTGATAAGAACAAGTATTCGATTAAAAGATGAATGAAGTGCGAGAGCTCGTAATGAATACAGGTCGTGAATTAGGTAAAAGTTATTCTTTCTCTGCGACCCATGCTCCTTTTATAGCCTTCCTTGAACTCCAACTGCTGCGCGAATCTCGGAAGTCGTTGCTCGTGCTCCGGATATCTCGGAGGTCGCAGCTCGAGCCGGATGACTCGGAGGTAGTTACTCGAGCCGGATATCTCGGGATCTCGCGTAATGCGGAAGTTCGACATGGTGAGAGCTCTCGACACGGCGAAAGCTCGACAGGTTGTTGAAGGTTCAAAGGAGCCATATGTCTGATGGGTCTTCACAGATGGGCTTGAGGTGACTCCTTAATGGGCTTCATAGGCCAGATTTGGTGCTAAATCTAGCTCCAACAATATTGCAATTTGATACGTAAGAAATAATTAAAATCAATATAACTTATAAATGCAAACAGCTCATTTAAATTAAAATTATGTAAACACAACTCTAGAAACTTTTCATTAATTATAAATAATGAAAAGTTTCAATCTTCGTCTGAACCAATGTGACAACCTTTTAAAGTCGAAATTAGAAAAAAAAATTAGCATTTAAACGGGATAGGTAACAAAACTGAAGCTACGGTCTCGATTTCAAGTATAAAAAGAGGTACTGAAAAAAAAAAAAAAACAAAAGAATTGTTAGTTAGAAACATTTTTGTGGAAGAAATGTTTATATTAATGCTCATATTTTCAGTTTCATCCCGTCCATGGTTTGATCCCTTTACCAATCAGAAACGACGAATTCACAATTTTTCGAGCCTTTTTGGGATTCTGAGGAGTTTCTTGAGAGTAGACTTTTCGTTTATTGAATGATTAGCCAAACGTAGAAAGAATATTTTGAGGATTGCCGAATTATCTTACTATCTAGGAAGTACATTCGAGGAGGCGCAGCAGGAGTCTTTAAGTCCAATGTTGTCAAATGGACAGCAGCAATAATGGATGTACACCAATCCAAATCAGTACATATCGAGACGAGGGAAAAGATTTAGCCATGGGAACATTGGATTTTAAGAGAGTAACTTTCGAAAATGATTGTATTAAAGACTTGTGTAGCAAGATTTTGCATTTTGGAGACGAAAGATATATAGACATATAGGTTTAAGGCCCAATTTTGCAGAATATTAATGCCTGGTTAAGAGATTAAGTAACAAACTTGATTGCACAAACATACGAAAGAGCCTAAACCTGTGTATCTTGTGCGGCAAGGCAAGAGCGTCCTACACAAACTGATTTAATCAAAAAGACAATCTTCTTCACGTGTTCTATCTAAGCTTTTACCAATCAGATGACGACGACTTGACAGGTGGCAGAGCGTCTTGGGATTTTGAGGAGCTCCTTGGAGATGTCATAGTCTATCGAATCATGTAGAATAAGTATCTTGAGGATTGCTGAATTCTCTAGGAAGTACTTTACCAGCTTCATTTCTGCAGCATATCCCGAGATTTGGGTATTGAGATGAACAAACTCGAGCGACGACAACAGACATTCAGGAACAGATGAAAATGTGAATTGCATCATCTCCTTGGATTCCTCACTACCATCCAATGCCTGAGGGAAAAACAGAGGATTAAAAAGAGATGAGAAGATAGACAGAATCTTCACAGAGACGAAAAAAGAAGCTAATCGGGTTGAGCAGATCATCACCAAGAGAAGGACTTCCAAGTTTGGGCAGCTCTCGAGAAAGGTTGGAAACCAATTCAAATCGGATACACAGAGTGTAGCAACCAGGCCGGTCATGCAACGAAATTGAGGCAGCGGTTCTAATTCGGAATAGTCACGAATGACCTGAAACCAAACCGAAAGCATTTGTGGGTTGATAAAATTTTCATTATAGAAAATTTGCACAAGTCCAATACATTTTATTATACCTTGAAAGTGTCCGGAGCTATCATCAGAGTCCTAACCCTCGAGATCCCGGGGAGAAAACTGCGGAAGCGACTTCTCCTCGCTGAAACACTTGCTTCATCAATAGCATCCAAACCAAAGTTGAAAGAGATACTTAACTTGGCATAGGGCTCCAAACTGTTTACTACAAAGCTATTTGATACGTTATCAAGGATGCTCAAACGGCATAGTAAAGGTGCATCAATCACAACTCCCTAAACAGAATCAAGCTGGACAGGAGAAGTTCGTATAAACATGAGCTTCCTCAGTGACCGAGAGTGCACCCGATAGAAATTTGCGTCATTCCTAGCTACGATGACCTTTAAATCGTCCAGGACAGGGCAGGATGAGACAAGCTTCTCGAAAGTGGCCTCCTTGGGATAGAAATTTTCTAGCAGGTGCATAGTCTTGAGACAAGGGAAGGAAACAAACTCTGCATCAGGCAAGGCCGCCCATTCAAGTTGCAAGCACACCAGTGTCTCACAGGTAAAAAGGCTTACGGGCATCTCATAAACATAAAAATACTCATCCGGATAAGACCCAACACGTAGATGTTGGACCTTGCGTTTAACTGCAGCATCAATCCATGAAGTGAGATAAGAGGCATCCTCTTCATCTCCATCAATAACGAGCTCGACTTCGTGAATGCATGACACTCTGTTGGAATCGAAAAACCTGTCACCAAAACTCTTAAAGGCATTGAAATCTGGGAACTTTCGGGAGCTCAATTCCAAACTTGAGACCCAAAGCCAGAGACTCCTCCATCTGGTGGACAAAAGGCTTGTCTTAACAGCTTCTTTTGTGGGAAGACAAGAAAGTATGTCACATATCAAAGAATCAGGTAACTGGCTTATCCTATCTTCCTTGAATCTATTGGAACGAGCCTGATTCGTTTTCTCTTTTTCACCAACCATCTTCTCTTCTTCTGTAGAAAACTTTTCACAACAACGAAAATCTGCAAAACGAAAGTTTCACATCTCAACTTTCAGTTCAACTTGTAATCAAAACTCTCCTAACTTCCACTAATCAAAGAGGAATTTCAAAATCCCTAATGAACCAAATAAAACCCATAAAGTAACATCAACACTCGCCCGAAGACGAACAAGACCCAAACATTCATCTTTTATACAGGCAGAAGAAGAGTGGGAGAGAGAGAGAGAGGGAGAAACTAAACCACATTGCGACTAGTCAGGGTCCTCAGGTTAGGGGTTTTCAAGGTGTTTTGTGAAGATGATTTTACAACAAACAAAAGATGATGATACAAAGAAAAATGTAAGCAAAAAGGTCAATTAAAAAGAAGAAGAACCTACAGTAAATTTGGCCGACCCGGAATGGAATCACCTGCCGGAACTGTAAAGATCGTGATTTCGCCGACGACGACGGTAATGGAAACACTTTAAAGTGAGGAAAACTGGGAATCGAAGAACATAGCAATTAGCAACTCAAGTTGGGCCGAAAATGATTTCTATATGGGCCGCAATTGACATGTCCATTACCATATCCTTCTAAACTTTTTATTTTTGCAACGTTTTTTTTTTCCTGACAACAAAATGTTCTCTTCGACCTTTCTCCATGGGACCAAGGTCGAAGAAAAGGTTCGGGTTATTCGGATTTTTGGGGTTTTTGTCGGTTGTTGCCACCCTCATTCTTCTTGTCCTATATGATCTAATACAAAATGAAATAACCGAACTGAATAGTAAATATTGCAATTTGACACGAGAAATAATTAAAATTAATATCACTTACAATTGCAAGCAACCAGAGCCGGCCCTTGGCTTTATTGGACCACAAGCTGAAAATACAAATGGGCTGATTTTATTTAGTGAAAAAATATTAAATAAAAAGGAAATTTTTTTGTACCACTCTACACGTCGAACCCGAGATAAATAAGAGAAAGAGAACGTACATTAGCCACTGCACTAAAGACACATTACTGTAATTGAGGGCCGAAAATTTATATATACAAAAGAGGGCTGCAAGCATGGACTTGGCCTGCTTGGATTCAGGGTCGGGCCTGCAAGCAGTTTCCGTAGTAGTGGACAATCGGTAGGAGCTTGATGGATAATCAGAGACAGCAAGGGAGGGATCATATCAAAATCGGTATGGAGTAACTTTTAAAAAATATTGTTTACAAAATATTGCATTTTGGTGACGAAATGTTACGAAAGTGAGACATCCGCCGTGAACAGAACAGGGTTTGAATTGGACCAAGTCGTTTTTGTTCGATCCGAACCGGTAAATCCCGAATAAATATGGACCAATCCAAAACATAAGCCAAGTTTAATTTGCTGATGTTATAAGCATATTTTCAACCTAATAATATTAGGCTCCTAATTAAAACACCTCAAACGAAATGTTGTTTAAATAAAATTAGCTAGGGAACAATTACTTGACAAGCGCTAGAGCACCTAGGCATTGCAACGACTTGTTTGAGGAAAGCACGCATTGCCTTTTTCGTATAGTAAGTATCAAGCTTTAGTTTCTCTAGGACTGTTGAATTCTTCAGCAAGTATCTTACCAGCTCTACTTCTCCTTCATACCTTGAGATCACACGTTTCAGTTCCACATACTTGAGCGATGTTACCAAACACGAAGGCACTGTTGAAAACATCACATTTGGCTCTCTGTTCATCTTATGACGCGGGTCCTTGACCACTTGCTGAAAAAGACAGAAGTAAACAAAATTGAGACAAAAGCTTTTCACAAACAATAATATGCGTTAAAATCACAGGGTTAGAGCTACTCATAAAATTATACCACTATGAGAGATTCTAGGTTTGGGCAGCTCTCAAGAATGGCTGGCAATATTGCAAGATCGAATTTAGAGAATTTAGCATTCAAACGGGTTAGTTCACGAAACTTTAGCAATCCCGAGGATGAAATTATGTTCTGGTAACACAAAACAAAACAAAAAATGCTGGTTAGAAACTTTTTAGTGGAAGAATATATTTATTTAAAATGCTCAAAATATTGAAATGTATACCTGCAAAAGAGCACTACTAATAACTAGGTCTCTGACCCTAGAAACATCGGCGAGGAGATCGATGATGAAGCTCTTAGTGTAATCGGCATGACGAAAGGCGACATCAATATCTAGCTTGGTACGGGAACTCGGATTCATGATCTGAAAGTTCTTTGTTGCGAAAATCCTAGTCGTCAAACACTGAAGCAGAGGAGCCTCAATTACAACTTGTGTATTCTCATTTATGTCGATCCTCTTTAGCGATTTAGAGCGCACATTTAGAGTATTCCGATGCTCATACAACCTAATGATGGTTAACTCTTCAAGAACAGGAGAGTTTAAGATAAGTCTCTCCAAAGTCTCCTCATTGTGATATTCAATACACTAAATGCATTGTCTTTAAGCAAGGCAAGGAGACAAACTCGGCTTCAGGCAAGACGACCCTAGAGAGACGTAACTGTACCAGTGTCTCGCAGGTGTACATCCTCACGGGTATCATAATAGCACAATGAGGGCCATCGCCACAAATATTGAGATGTTGAATCCTACGCTTAGTGACTACATCGATCCATGGGGTGAGAAAAGCCTTATTCTCGGAATAATAGGTAATACGTAACTTAAGTTTGCGTATCCATGACTCCCTTTGGGTTTCGAAAAACTTTTCTCCAAAACTCACAAAGGCATCCAAGTCCGAGAACGCACTGGTGTCTAAGTCTAATCCAGGAACACATTTCCAGAGATTTCTCCATCTGGTGGTTAAAACGCTTGTTCTTACGGCATCCTTTGTGGGGAGATGAGCAAGTATCTCAGATATCAAAGCTTCGGGTAATTGGCTTATCCGGTCTTGTTGTGACCCTTTGTCACAAAGTTTGGCCTTTTTCTTTCGACCCACCATTTTTCTTTCTTCTTCAAACAACCAGTCTGCATCATCAAGTTCAAGAAAAATATACGCAATGAAATACACATAGCTTTCTTCTAGCTAGCTGATCTGGATGCGTAGAATAGCTCGGTCACAGATAAGTTCGGTAAATTCTATCGTATATACAGAGCCAGAATAACACTAGAAGAGAGAGAGAGAGAGAGAGAGAGAGAGAGAGAGAGTGAAAACTTAAAATCACATGCGATGTTTGTTAGGTTAGGGTTTTTTCAAGGTTTCTGAAGATGAGTAAAATCAAGGAACAGTAGTAGAAGAAAAAGAAGAAGAAGAACGCACCGGAATGGAGTTTTAATTAGCACGGCTGATTGTAACCACTTCGGCTTCCTCCAAGGTCATGCTTATCTTCTTTGTAGCAGCTGATGACCCGATGTTATCTCCTTAGACCCCAATTAATGTGAGTTTAGGGTTTTCAAAAGAAAAGAAATGGAAACATTGAACAAATGCAAACGCCATGTCGTTTATCTCTAAGTTGGGGTTGGATGAAAAACGTTTCTCCGTTTGAGTTGGATGAAAACGTTGGGTTATTTTGTGATTCTTATGGAAAAAACGACACCGGTTTGAATTATAGGTTCCGATTGGTAACATAATGTGGTACAATATTTTTGATATGGTATATTATAAAAATAAATAGTATAAAATGGTACGAAATATAGTAGAAATTTTATAAATTAATATTTGATAAATTAATAAACTCTATAAATTAATAAATTTCTTCAGTTCCGAGTTGGACCAGTTTAAAATATAATACAAATCGATAAAATAACACAAATTAACTCTATAAATTAATAAAATATAAAAAAAGTTCCAATATTATTCATTTATAGAGTTTCTAGTTTCTACTGCATAGTGATATACAAGTAGAAGTAGTCCATACTTAATTATATTACAAACATAAGTTTCGATTAATTACATTGTTATTCATATTTTTAGAAATATTTTGTTTTCAAACCATTTTGTCTTTGTGGTATCATCAATTTTTTTTTGTAATATCCAAATTTGTACTATCATATCTATAATATAATATTATGTGATTGATTGCATAAAAGGCATTACAATCTTTATCATTGTCATTTTAAGCTATACCAATCAAAACCTACATTATACAATCTGCCACGCAACGCAAGAAGACAGTACGTACCATGGACAAGGCAAATATTGGACCAATTTGTTTTGTTCGACCCGAACCGGTAAACCCCGAAGAAATATGGTCCAGTCCAAAACATGTTTCGGATCAAGCGCTATATTTTTCATATAGCTGCCATGAAAGCAAAATAACTAAATCCAACTATATCATTATTACTAAACAACTTAGTAACCAAACATCAAATATATGAAACTAGCTAGTAGCTAGTACGCATATTCACTCTGTCTTGACACAAAACCTCACTAAGTTGTCTCTACTCAACGCAACTAAAGGACGACGACTTCACATTCGGTAAAGCGTTTTTGGATTCCAACGAGTTTCGTGAGGAAGTCAACTTGTACTTTTCTGAAACTATTATTATTCAAACGTAGAGTATGTATTTTGAGGATTGCCGACTTCTCTAGGAAGTACCTTACTAGCTTCATTTCTCCAGCAAATCCCCAAATTGCGACTTCGAAATCAACAAACTCTAGAGACGATAGCAAACACTCTGGCACAGATGAAAGACTGACTTGATTCCATTTCTTAAAATGACCATGCCATGCCTGAGAAAGAAAAAAAAAATTGATTAAAACGCGCAATATGAAAAAAGATCACGTGAATCTTCAAAAAAAAAACTCAAAAGGGTTTAAGTAACATATCATCACCAAGATGAGAGATTTCAAGTTTGGGAAGCTCTTGAGAAAATTTGGTAACCGATTTAAACCGATACCCTGAGATTGATATGCAGACGGGACATATAACCAAACTTAGGCAGTGGTTTTAATCTCGAGGATTGACAGATGAGCTGAAACCAAGAAGAAGGAAACTCAGAAACATTCATGATAGGAAAATTGACATATCACAGATGTATGTATGTATACCTTGAAAGTGTCTTTACATATTGTCATATCCATGACCTTGGAAATTCCGAGGATTAAACCGTGGATACTAATTCTCCTCGATGAAACGCTTGCTTCATCAAAAACCTCCAAACCAAAGGGGAGAGAGATATCTACCTTGGCGACATTGAAATCTAAGGATTTTTCGGAGTTCAGTTTCAAACAGGGAACCCAAAGCCAGAGACTTCTCCATCTTGTGGACATAACACTTGTCTTAACAGCTTCTTTTATGGGAAGACAAGAAAGTATGTGACATATCAAAGAATCAGGTAATTGGCTTATCCTATCTTCTTCCTTCGATATCCGACTCAGCTCTCTGGAACGAACCTTTTTCGATTTCCTTCTACCAACCATGTTCTTTTTTTCTTCGGTACAACTATTCTGCAGAATTTGTAGCAATAATCAAACTCAAAATAAAGTATATGAAAATCCACCGGAAGACACTATACTAACATGGAGGCTAGGGTTTTCAAGGTTTTCCAAAGATTATTGAAAACATAGAGAACGGTAAACGAAGAAGAAGAAGAGCCTACCTTATTCGTCTAATCTTTGGGCTCAAGCCCTTTTTCCTCCACGGTCAAACCCTTTTTCTCTCGTGAGATATATATCCGTTTTAGTATTCTTCTATTTTATTAATTAATTTTCTTTTTTAATATATTTTGATTGATAAATTTACTCAATTTACTCTCTACCACACGGAGACTGAAGTCTTTACAAGTCTTTCTAGAAACATAAGAAAGACTAACTAGCTTCGTTACTTAACTTGTTTATAAACAACCTTCCTTTGATATTTTCGCACGTAACCTAATAGTTCTCTTCTCTGGAGATGAATCAAACTTCATCTAAACAACAACAAATTTTGCTTACGAAGCTATATACTAATAATTAATAAAACAACAACAATATCGTTTTGTAATTAAAAAAAAAGGAATAGTGTAGAGCTTGTAATTGGAGAGTTTGTAATTTGCTGATGTAAAAAGCTTATGTTTGTAAATGTTATTTAGCGGAAATAAACGATTCCACTAATAATAAAGCTTCGTTTTCTATTAAACTTTTAAATTAGGAATCCTAATTTAGGATGTCTGCTAATTAATGGCTCGATTTGACTAAACATTTGAACTTTATTATAAGATCGTGTAGCTGCCAATGAAAGCAAAATAACTAAATCCAATGATATCATTATCATCACCTGACATTTTAGTAACCAACCATGAAAATATGAAACTAGTACGCATATTCACTTTGTCTTTACACAAAACTTCATTATGTTCTCTCTACTCAACGCAACCAAAGAACGAAGACCACATTTGGTACGTGATTTCGCCGACGACGGTTATGGAAACACTTAAAGTGACCCAATTTGGGCCGCAACTGATTTCTAGATGGGCCGAAATTGACATGTCCATACAATATCCTTCTAAACTTCATAATTGTCAACGTTTTTTTTTCTGTCAACAAAATGTTCTCTTCGACCTCCTCCTCCATGCCTCCATGGTCATGTGTTTTAACTTTTAAGACTACTGTGAGATTAGGGTTGTAGTATGAAGAATATTGCCTTTTGGTGACGAAAGATATGAGTTACGAAAGTGAGACACATCCGCCGTGAACAGAACAATGTTGCAGATACGCAAGGAAAAACAGAGCAACCAACGGTTGTATCTCAATTCTAATTCATGAAATATGATGTTTTAATCACACAAGAAACAAAAAAAAAAAAGGATAAAGCAGCAAGCACAAATTGCATATGTTTCCTTTTGATTTCTTCACAATCCAAAAACAGGGCAAATTCGCAAACCTTAACAGCCTCTAGAGATGTAGCAGTGACAAACCGATTCTAAGCAACGAAAAGATTTCTTGCAAACGTGGGTTAACAGTTTACTCCGAAAGAAACATACACATGCCATTTCTTGTGTGGCAAAGAGCTTAAGCTTCACATGTTCCCCCTCTCTCTCGTCTTTAACAATCAAAGTACGACGACTTCACACGTGGCAGATCGTCTCGGAATTGCCAGGAGATTCTTGAAGAAGAACTTTTCATTTGAACAATAATAATAATTCAAACGTAGAGTGATTTTCTTGAGGACTGCTGAATTCTCTAGAAAGTACTCTACTACTTTCATTTCTGGAGCATGTCCCGAGATGCAGGTTTTGATATCAACAAACTCAAGCGACGATAACAAACACTCTGGCACAGAGGAAAAATGGATTATAGGGTTATGCAGATCATTGTCGGATTGCATCTTCTTAGAGTTACCCTTCCATACCTGAGGAATAAAAAAGAGAGGAGAAAAGATAATGAAAAGATAGCCAAAACCTTTCACAGAGATGAGAAATAGGGTTTAAGCAGATCATCACCAAGATGAGGGATTTCAATTTTGGGCAGCTCTCAAGAAAGGTTGGTAACCATTTCAAATCAGATACACGAAGAGTAACACGCAGGCAGGACATGTAACCAAACTGAGGCAACGGTTCAAATCTTGAGTATTGACAGATGAGCTGGAACCAAGAAAAAAAGAAAAGAAACATAATGTGGGTCGGTCAGAAGCTTTCCTGTTAGAAAAATGTACATGTCCTATACAAGAGTTGACATATGTATTACCTTGAAAGTGTATCTACATATTGTCATATCTCTGACCTTGGAAATCCCGAGGAGGAAACCGAGGATACGACTTCCCCTGGATGTAACGCTTGCTTCACCAAAATCGTCCAAACCAAAGATGCGAGAGAGATCTACCTTGGCAATGGAATCCATATTGTTTATCATAAAGTTCTCTGATAAGCTATCCTTGATGCTCAAACAGCTTAGTAGAGGAGCATCAATTACAAATCCTAAACCAAGGGTCTGTACATCTTCTTCTAGTTTAATTCTGAGCTTCTTCAATGACCTAGAGAGCACCCGATAGACTTGTGCACCATGCGCCAGAAACTCATATGCGAAAATCTTCAACTCTTCCAAGACAGGACAGCTAGAGACTAGTCTCTCGAAAGTGGCCTCAAGACTGGCCTCATTGCCATAACGAATATATTTCAAATGCATAGTCTTGACACGAGGTAAGGAAAAAAACTTGACATCAACCAAGGTCATGTCAACCTCATAGAGTTTCAAGGATACTAGTGTCTTACAGTTAAAAAGCCTTGAGGGCATCTCATAATAAATAGAAGAAGTACAACGAACATGTAGATGTTGGATCTTCCGCCTAACTGCACCATCAATCCACGACATGAGATCAGCTTCCTCTTCATGAATATCTAACTTGACTTTGTGTAGGCAAGAAACCCTATTGGAATCGAAAAACCTGTCACCAAAACTCTTAAAGGCATTGAAATCTGAGAACTTTGGGGAGCTCAATTCAAAACAAGGAACCCAGAGCCAGAGACTCCTCCATCTGGTGGACAAAACGCTTGTCTTAACAGCATCCTTTAGAGGAAGATGAGAAAGAATGTTACAGACCAAAGGATCAGGTAATTGGCTTGTCCTATCTAATTCCTTTAATCTCTCACTCGACCGTTTCCATCTCGATTTTTCACTACCAACCATTTCGTTTCTTTATCAAACAACGAAATCTGCAAAGGGAAAAAAATATGAAACATATACATAAGTTGCAAAAAACATAAATCAAAACTCTCCTTCAGTTCAAGAGTGATAAACTAAACCAACCCACATTGAGACTAGTCAGCCTAGGGTTTTCAAGATTTTTTTTCCAATGAAAAACAAAAAAAAAAGGTCAGGGAAGAGGAAGAAGAACCCACAGTGTTTCGGCCACCGGAATGCAATCACTTGCCGGAACTGTAGATCTTAATTTTGCATCAGTCACTGCAAATTTGGAATCGCTCTCAGACGGATGCACTCCTCTCAGACTCTCAACAATTATAAATGTTTTGGTGTTGCCCAAAAGACCAATAGTCAACTCGGGTTTGGGCTGCTATCGACATATCTTCCTTTAGATATTAACTAGTAGTATTAAATATTGCATGTCAAGATTTTTTTAATAGTTGACTTGTTTTATAACTCTATCATCATTATATTATATCACCGGGGAATATTGGTTCAAATGCAATAGACAGATGGCAGCTTCCGTGGTATGTACAATCAGGGAGAAGATTGAATTTAAGAGAGTAATTTCGAAGAAGATTGTTTAAAGACTTTGTTGCATCTTGGAGACAAAGATAAGGAGTTACAAAAGTGAGAGACACCTCTGCAGTGAACAGAACAAGGTCGCAGATATGTTAGGAAAACATAGAGCTACCTTCGGCATGCTTCTTATGAAATTCCCTTTAGTCCCTGCTTGTATTTCACCACTTGTACTCATGGTATCAATACCAACTAAATAAAGCAGCAAGCACAAAGGAACATATCAAAAATACTAACTCACGTCATTACTTAACTTGTTTATGAACGACCTTAACAGTCTCTAGAGATGGACGACGACTGACTTATAGTTTCGCTATGCACAAAACAAAACAACCAGATTCTAAACAACAACAAGATCTCTTGCGAAAGTAGCTTAACAGTTTTCAGTCTTCATTCTTGTCTGCTCCGAAAGATATATAGACAAAGCCTACTCCTGCATTGGTTGTGTGGCAAGAGCTTAAGCTTCATATGTTCTCTCTCTCTCTCTCTCTCTAGTCTTTACCAATAATCAACGCACGACGACTTCACATGTGATAGAGCGTCTTGGGATTTTCAGGAGTTTCTTGAAGAGGACAGTTTCATTTGCAGAATGATGAAAACCTAGAGTCAGTGTCTCGAGGGTTATGGAATTCTCTAGGAAGTACCTTACTAGCTTCATTTCTGCAGCATTTCCGGAGATTTTGCTTTTGATATCAACAGACTTGAGCGACGAAAGCAAACACTCCGGCACAGATGAAAAACTGATTTGATTCATCTCCTCAGAATCGATCTTGTCATAACAATTAGTCAATACCTAGGAAAAAAAAGAGAGAGGAGAAAACACAATGAACAAAATACTGGAATCTTCATAGAGATATGAAAATATGATTATAGCAAATCATCACCAATACGAGGGATTTCAGATTTGGGCAGTGCTCAAGAAAAGTTGGCAACCATTTTAAATCAGATAGACAGATTGTAGCATCGAGGCTGGACATGTAAGCAAATTGAGGCAGTGGTTCTAACTTGGAATAGTGATGAAAGACCTGAAACCATACAGAAAGTATCTTGTTTTGGGTAAGAGAATTTCATTCTAGAAAACTTATAGTATGTAAACCGATACATGCATTGACAAAACATATACCTTGAAAGTGCTTAGATATATGACCAAATCCCCAACCTTCGATATTCCAGGCAGAAAGTCGCGGATGATATTTCTCTTTGACGAAACACTTGCTTCATCAAACTGTGCACCAAAGCTGAGAGAAATATCTAACTTGGCATTGGAGCCCAAGTTCTTTATTATATAACTTTCAGAGTCGGAATCATCGATCTTAAAAAAGCGTAGTAGAGGAGCATCAATCACAACTTCAAACTTATAACTACCCCCTCGTAGTTTTATTTTGAGCCTCTTTAGTGACAAAGAACTCACCAAAAAGACTTTAGGACCACATCCCAAAATCTTTAACTCTTCCAAGACAGGACAGCAAGAGACAAGTCTCTCAAAGATGGCATCTTTGGGATACCAAACATACTTTAAATGCATAGTCTTCAAACAGGGTAAGGAAACAACCCCGGCATCATGCAAGCCCACATTTTCGAGTTTTAGGGATACCATTGTCTCGCAGACATAAAGGCTTCCGTGAATCTCAAAAGGACGACAATCTGCAATACACCAAACATCTAGATGTTGGACCTTGCGCTTGGCTGCAGCATCAATCCAAGAAGTGAGATAAGAGGCACCATCTACGTCGTTTGCATTTTCATCAAGAATTAACTTGAGCTTCTGTATGCATGACATCCTATTGGAATCGAAAAACCTGTCACCAAAACTCTTGAAGGTATTGAATTCTTGGAATTCTCTGGAATCCAGTTCAAAACTAGGAACCCAAAGCCAGAGATTTCTCCATCTGGTGGACAAAACGCTTGTCTTAACAGCTTCTTTTGTGGCAAGATAAGAAATTATCTGACAGGTCAAATGATCAGGTAACTGGCTTATCCTATCTTCTTTGGAACGAGCCCTTTTCGATTTCCCCTCTACCAGCCTTTTTTTTTTCTTTAAAGACAGCTAAATCTGCGAAAAACAAAAAAAAATGTTGATAACGCAAGTTTCAGAGAAACAAAGTCGATGCAAAGGTAAACAGGAAGACATAGCTTGCAACAAACACTAATGAGAAACTCTCCTTCAGTCAACTCTCCAGTGATAAGAGAGAAACTAAACGACACTGAAACTAGTATGCCTAGGGTTTTCAAGTTTTTTTAATGAAAAGGGTTTAAGAAACAAACGAAAATGCACGAGGAAGAAGAAGAAGAACCCACAGTGTTTCGGTCACCGGAATTGTAGATCGTAATTTCGCCTATGGAATGGAATCAGCTACTGTAAATTTGGAATCGGAGACTGTAATTAATTAGAAGAGGAGATGTCGTGTTTGGTGTTGCCCAACAATTATCAACTCGAGTTTGGGCTGTTGTTGACGTATCTTCTTCCTTTGATATGTCACCGAAAAGCCCACTAATCAAGTCGACTCGACATAAGAGTTGTAAGTGTCTCATACAAGATCAGTGGCGAAGACAGAAACAACCATCTAATCTTAGTCAAAATTCTGGAAATTTCAATTTAGGCGATACATCAATATTCGCCGGATGACAATTTAATATAACCGAAGGCAAACCAAACCATATTCACTTTCGTCTTTACACAAAATCACAAAAACTCCCTACTGTCTCTTTTACCAATCAGAGGACGAGGACTTCACATTTGGTAGAGCCTCTTGGGATTCTGAGGAGTTTCTTGAGAGTAGACTTTTCTCCAGTTGAATCTTCCGCCAAATGTAGAGCGAGTTTCTTGAGGATTGCCGAGTTCTCTAAGAAGTACCTCACGAGCTTCGTCTCTCCGTCATGTCCCGAAATTGGGATTTCGAAATAAACAAACTCGAGAGATAATGGCAAACACTCAGGCACAGATGAAAGACTTGATTCATTCATCTCCTCGAAATCACCATCGCATCCCTGAGCAAAATGAAAAACAAAAAAGGGGATTAAAACGATCACGTGGAATCATCAATAGAGATTGAATAAAAACTCAAAAGGGTTAAGCAGATCATCACCAAGATGAGGGATTTCAAGTTTGGGAAGCTCTCAAGAAAGGTTGGTAATCATTTCAAATCGGAAACACAGACCAATATTTGCAGGTGGGACATGCAACCAAACTGAGGCAGCGGTTCCAGTTTCGAGTATGTAAAGAGGATCTGGAACCAAAAATAACAGTAACAATGTGGGTCGGTCAGCAAACTTTCATGATAGGAGATGTACATGTCCTATACCAGAGTGTTTACGTATGTATACCTGGAAAGTGTCTGGGCGTATTGTCATATCCCTGACCTTGGAAATCCCCGAAAGAAAACCACGGATACTACTTCTCCTCAATAATACGCTTGCTTCATCAAAATCCTCCAAACCAAAGGTGAGATCTATACATAAATTGGCATTCGAACCTATACTAGTTATCACAAAACTTTCTGATACGTTATCTCTTATGTTCAAAAAGCGTAGTTTGGGAGCATCAATCACAACTCCTGCAGCTAAACCATCCAAAGGAGAGAGTAAATCTATAGTGAGCTTCTTCAATGACCTAGAGAGCACCCGAAAGACTATTGCATCATCATTCGAACATTCGTCAATCTCTAACTCCTCCAGGACAGGGCAGGATGAGACAAGTCTCTCAAAGGTGCCCTCGTCGTTGGCATACAAAACATACCTTAAATGCATGGTCTTGAGACAAGGTAAATAAAAAAACTCTGCATCAGGCAAGGCCACCCACTCAAGTCTTAAGAACACCAGTGTCTCACAGGTAAGAATGCTTATGGGGATCTCACAAAAATAGTCATTTGTAGAACACCGAACATGTAGATGTTGGATCTTCCGCCTAACTGCATCATCAATCCACGACATGAGATAAGACGCATCGTCTTTATCTCCATCAAAATCTAAGATGAGTTTGTGCAGGCAAGAAACCCTATTGGAATCGAAAAACTTGTCACCAAAACTCTTAAAGGCACTGAAATCTGGGAATTCCAAAGACGCCAAATCCAGACCAGGAACCCAAAGCCAGAGACTTCTCCATCTGGTGGACAAAACGCTTGTCTTAACAGCTTCTTTTGTGGGAAGACAAGAAAGTATGTGACAGATCAAAGGATCAGGTAGCTGGCTTATCCTATCTTGCTTCCTTCCCTGACTCAATCCCTTGGAACGAGCCTTTTTCGATTTCCCTCTACCAACCATTTTTTTTTTTTTTTTGGAGACAACGAAATCTGCAAAAAAAACCAAATGTTGATAACGCAAGTTTCAGAGAAACAAATTGGATGAAAGGTAAATAGGCAGACAGAAAACACTAATCAGGACCCTCTCCTTCAGTTCAACTTCCGGTGACAGAGATAAACTAAACCACATTGAAACTAGTCAGCCTAGGGTTTTCAAGTTTTTTCATGAACTGAATTAGAGAAACAAACAAAAAAATGCACAAGGAAGAAAATGAAGAACCCACAGTGTTTTCGTCAACGAAATGCAACCGCTAGCCGGAAATGTAGATCGTAATTTCTCCGGCGGAATAGAATCAGCTGCTGTAAATTAGGAATCGCTCAAAGAGTCGCAAGTATCTGTGTAGACTGTACAATTTAGAAGAACACGTCGTGTTTGGTGTTGCCCAATAATCAACTTGGGTTTGGGCTGTAATTGAGCCCAATAAATCTTCATTAGAAACAACCTTCCTTTGATATTTTTCATTTTCTTGAGCTAAATCTGCATACTTACATGTCAAGAGTGAAGACAAATGTGAATAGTTTATAGTTATACGCCAATCAGTTTATTGCTAAGAAGATCTCAAGTGAATTTCGATTTGGGGGATACGGATACTATTTCACAAGTTAAAACAAGAAACTCCAAATTTAAGAGGTAAAATCGAATGTTTTTTTTTAGCTTCGATGATTGGAAACTTCATAGTTCATACACCGAAAAACTAAAAATTAAAAAGGTAAAAGAGATTGTAGCAATTCACTCTAATATCGCCTTAGATATCCTCCAATCTCGCAGTAAAATCAGAGCTTTCTTTGTTCTCAAGCTTCTTCCTTATTGCTTCCCCATATAATCAGAGCTCTGTCGTGGCTTGCTCAAGATCTTAACATTTGAGATGCTTTCTCTTTGGACTGTTTTCTTCAACCCCTGAGGCTGAGCCATAGGAGTCATAGCCACATACATGGAGTTTGGAGATGATGAAGCTGTAGCTGCTGCTGCTACTTTGGCTGCTGCAGCCGAAGCTGAAGCTGCTACCATTTTCTGTGCGCCTTCTCTAACTTGAATGAAGTCCTCCTCTATCACAAATAACTGCGCCAAAAACCATTTCAACATTTTAAAAAATTGAGAGAAAAGACATTAAAAGTGTCTTGTGGAATTGGGATGAGACAGACATACCTCGACATGGCTAGCAACAAAATCATCCAGCTTCCCATACTTCTTCCTGTAATCATGCCAGTGCAGAGGTGCTAGCATTTTGCCCAAACGATTTGGAAGCTGTAAATGAAATAATAAGCAGAAGTTATAAGAAAGAACATTCCCAAATTCAGTTGTTCACTATCATTGTGGTTAAAAGTATTTTGATCTTAACCGTTGAACTGATTCTGATTCTTCCACCGGCTGGTATTGTACGAACGATGCAAGCCAATAGCGACCTTTCATCCAAAAGAGCACTCTCTAAGATCCTCTCAGCTTTTCCAGATGAGACTATAGTTTCACGCACAATGGATCCAACTCCGTTTTGTTCACCGGGAGAAGCCTGACCATCAGACTCCTGGGGACGATCAAATAGAAAACAGATTCAGAATATTTTCCCTGTCTACATTCCACAGTCAAGCCAGGAAAATTTTTCCATATGATACGTGCATACCTCAGGTTTCTGATTTAGGGCATTGGAATCTAGCCTCAGCGCATCACGGAACTGTGAAGAAATGTCTTGAAAGTCTCCATTGCCAGATTCCACTATCTGTTAAGAAGTACTTTCTAAGATAAGTATGGTATCCAAATAAGGATCACCACATTTAGTTACAAGAACCTCCCCTACCTGTTCATTCACAGAGGATGATGGTGTAGTTGATCCGTATTTTGCTCCATGGCTAGCTTGAACATCCAGATACCCTTGACCAAGGGATTGTCCATTGGCAGGCATTTGGTATTCACTCTTCGCATCAGAACTTACCAAGCCGTGAACACCTTGAGATGGATGCACGTGATTCTGCATAGGCACCTGTGAGCTATCTGGTACAGCCTGCGAAAAAAAGCATGAAAGACTATGGTCACTAACTGTTAATAAAGTGGAACAAAAAAGATGCATTCGTTAAGCTCCCAACCTTTTGCTGCACCAGCACTGTTTGTGCAATATGAGGTGAATGGCCCCGAGGCTGAACCAGCTGAGGAATTTGTTGTTGGTGCATGACAAAAGAATGCAGAGGGGTCATCTGACCCGCTTGAAGGTACCCATGCGTCACATGATCAACATCTTTGTTCTACAAATAATCACAAAAGGCAGTCACGGTTAGGATAGGATCCATTTCAAGTGCTTTAGCACGAATTGTTTTATTGCCAAGAACACAAGCCATCAGGACTGAATATGATGTGGAACATGAAAAATCTAGAATTCTGAACAATCTGCATAAAAACTGAATAGACAAGTGACGAAACAAATACTTTCAAATACAATATCCAGAACTTCTATACGGGCCATCTTAATTTTTAGCATAGTACTTTTTCTCTGCCTGGTATATTCACTTATTTGACTTTTGCTATACAATTTTAGCATCCAACGTCTAAAACTGTACCTCGATTTGGTTCCCGCTGTTCTGGAGAATCTGGCTCCTGCCGTTTTCATGAGCCTCGAATTGTTTCCCGCTGTTCTGGACAATCTGGGAGGCGCCGTTGGAATTTGTTTTAGAGCCACCTCCTTCCTTTAAATTGGCAAGCTGAAGCTGCAGCTGTTGCACTGTATGCGAATGCAACCTCTCCATCTCCGCAAACTGAACTCAATGAGATGGAGCAATATAAGATAGGAGTAGAATCATCTAGAGCAGAAAGAAATTTTGGAAGAAATTCAGATAACCAACCTGTCTTTGGCAACCAAGCCAGAGCTGGTTATACTGCTCAGTACGTTCCCGCAATTCAGCCTGCAACGAGTGATTTGTAGATGATTGTAAAGCATCCATCTCTTGGGCACGCGCGATCCAACCTTGAGCTTCTCTCAGTTGCTCATCCTTGTACATGATAGTTTCTTGAACAATCCTATTCTACAAGACATTAAGGATAAGGACTCTGTTATTATCATGATAATCAAATATAACTGCTAGATCCATAACCACGAGATATTTGAACAGATTTGATCGTGTCTCAAAAACACGGGAAAACTAACTTGTTCCTGCAGGTCTGTGAACTGCCTCTCTTTCTCTTGAATATGCTCCTGAAGTTCAGATATTTTATGCATATTTTGGGACCTCTCAGCATCAGAATGATCTCGCTCCCTTCTGCATATTAAAAAGGGAAAAAATGTAGTTTGTTACATATTCTAAAACCTCACGCCTAGTAAAATGTTTTATACAAGTAGAAGTCGAATGCCCAATATCTAAAACTCCAAAAAAGATGAAACCTTCTCAAAGTAAACTGTGAAAGTAAATTATGTAAAGCCTTAACGAAGAGAAAACAGTTTCAAGAATGAAAAGCACCTGAGAGTAGCAAGTTCTTTGTTTTGTTCTCTTAGGAGACCCTCTTTCGCCCAGGCCTGGTAAGAGTACAAGAACAACTTAGTATCAAACCATTCACATTACTTTGTATCTGAAGAACACCTTGGAATAATAAATAAACCAACAGACCGCTTCGTTATCCAGCTTAATCGCATGCAGCTCTCTGTCTTTCTCTTCTATCTTTCTCTCCATCTCCCGAATAGATCTCTCCTTCTCATGAAGTTGCTCCTAAAAGTTCAACAACAATCCTTTATCTTCCATGCAACATTGAAGTGCTATTTGAAATACAAAACAACCAAGCGCTACTAGGTAATTTCAATATATATAAAATGAGAGTCAACCTGCATTCTAGCTGCAGCATTTTCATACTCTGCGGAACGAGACTCAAAGTCTCTCTGGATTTCCATTGCTATCATCTGAGCTCTGAGCTCAATCTCCCGCTGCTGTAGCTCTCCTTTTTGTCTAGAAACGCTACGAATCTGCTCCAACAGTTCACCATCTGAACAAGAACCATCCATCGTAATGGAGTAGAAATCCAAATCACCAGGCTCTCTTCCATTCTGCATCACAAGAAACCCCACAAAAATGTCGTTTCCACTCTCCAACAGGCAAAAATTAAAAAACATAAATGAAATTGCAAGATAGAAGTAATTCACCTCGTATATGGTTCTCTCATCTGTCTGGTTTAGCTTCAACTGTTCCAAGCCCTGCAACAAATTTGGCAAAAGGGCAATCAAAATGTGAAGTAGGAAACAACCAAAGGCAAACGAACATCGAAAATGCCATCGCTACAGAGCTACTGTGAGCTATAATTGACACAGAGATCAGATAAAACTGTATCATACGAGCAAAAAAAATGTAGATTCAGAAGCAAACACATCCCAGAGAGCACATTACCACATAGTCCGTGGCGTTTCCGAAGTTATGTGAATCCGGAACGGCGCGCCAGTCTTTCCTTGAAGGACTCGGCGACGGATTCTGAAGGGAACCGCCACGAGTCGCGGCTACGCTCGAAGCGGTCTCCATTAGAGAGAAACCCACCGAAGATTCACTGATAAAACTAGGGTTTTATCGGAAAAGTGAGTAAGAAGAAGGAAAACGAAAACCCTAGAGATTATAGCTAAGACGCAGACAAAGACGACGAATAAAAACCACGATTAACGAAAGAGAGTAGCTGAAGAAAGGTTTTAAGGAACGAAAATGGTGGGAATGTTTGACGCAGGAGAGACGAGCAAAAGTGCGAGAGAGACGACGACCCGTAAAGTTGTGAAAAATTACAGAATTAATAGCAATTATCTACTCCCAAGAGTAAAGATCGTGTTGGTCATCTTGGGCCTATTGGGCCAAAGTTATCTTCGGCCATACAATCCGCTTGTCGTTTAATTTCTGGTTTTAGCAGAATTTCGGTTTATCTCGTTGAATATTTTGCCTCGGATGCGAGAAAACTTAAAATAAAATCAACACTATTATAATTTTGGAATCTCTCTCCTACAAACTGACACATCAGCTTTTTAAACTATTTTGGTGTTGACATGTCAATAAATGAAAAAAATTGAAACACCAATCAAAATATTTTAAAAGTACAGATAAGTTTAAGTTTTTACACATCAGCAATTTAAAACACAAATCTATAAAAACACAACGACTTCCTTCGTTTCTCAATTTGAGTTCTTAAGCGGGTTTAATCTCAACTTCTCAAGTCGTCACAACAAAGAGATAGACTGAGAATTTCGAAGGTACCTGAGATCAGCAGAAGTTTAGCGTCAGGAGATTGACGCAGGAGGATGTAGCAACGGGTGATCGGAGAAGACGAGCATCCGAAAATTAATATCAGGAAAATCAAAGGGATTAAGGGTTCGGCAGCAACTTTAGTGGTGAAGGGTGAGAGAAATGGTGACAGATATAGCACCGGGAAGTGCAGAGATGGAGTTCTCGCCGGAAATTGTAAGGAATTTCGGAGATGACGATGGTCCAATCGAGAGGAGAAAAAAAAAGGAAGAGGGGATTTTCGGGATCGGGAAAGAGAGCAATCGGGAAAGGGAGCTTAAGGGAGAGTCGCGAATCTCTCAAGTTCTGTGAGCCCATGATGTAGATGATAGCTCTTGAGGTCGGCGACGGAGAAACTCGCCGGAATTGTTCTGTCGAAATCTGAAAATGGAAGTGGCGTGTGTTCCTCTCGCCATGGTTGATGAATCGAGAAAGAGGAGATGGTCTTGGAGATTTCACGTGCGATGGAGCCGAAGGAGAAGACGGATCTGGTCTGTGACGGGAAAACTCACCGGGAATTTCAGAGATTCCGACGAACAGGCATCTGAGCTGTTTCTGGTTCATCGGCATTGGGGAAATCGTTCTTCTTCTCTTGCCATGGAAAGAGACGTAGAAGAGAGATGATGGAATGGGCCTTAGCAGACCAAAGCCCAAGGTGGAGATTGTGAGAATATGGTCTTTGGGTCTTCAACTTCTGCTGGGCCGAGATGGGCCTCATCTAACAAATCAAAGAAGCATGAAGAATGAAGAATGAGAAGATGGACCAATAATTCCTTGTAAGCCCAAAAGACAATATCTCTTGGTATAAAGAAGAAGATGTGAGCGTGTGACCAAAAACCTAACGAAGAAGAAGAACAAAGAGAGTCGCGGAAAAGAAACCTAGAAGACCATCTCCTCTTTCTCGATTCATCCCTAAACCAAAATAGTATTATATTAATTGTATTGATTTTTGCTCAGTATTTGTTTGCATCCAAATCAGAAATAGGAACGTTCGCTTAAATTTCAGAAAATTTCATGGTCTTAATTTTTTCTCAAATATATTTAATTTTCGTGGTATTATATTCTTGTTAGCAGCTTAGAAGTTAGTTTTATTGGGTGAAAACTATTGAAAGTGAGTATAAATTGGGATAAAAAAAATTGTCTAACTTGCGACATGCTAAACTTATCGAAAGTAAAGAAACCGACAATAATGTTGTATAAAAAATTATAGAAGTTAGAATGGTGCACTCACTAAAGTTACCAAGATTTTAATTTAAAGTGTTCTCTCCAAAATAATGATGATTATGTATCAAACTATAAAATGTTAATATAATAAACATTAAAATGTAAAAATCACATGATTAAATCATTAAATACAAAATATCCTGCAGCGTAGCGCGGATAAATTTTCTAGTTAGTTAAATTTTGAGATTTAGACCAATGCTAAGAGCAGCAAGAACCGTTTCCAATAAAACTGATACGCATATGTATCCCTCGTATAGTTGCATTTCATCGATGTCCTTACATATGAAAAGCCTAGCTAGCCAACCCTCTTAACAGGTAAATTCCAAGACAACTTCACTATCTTCCCTCTACGCTTTACAAAATCAGAGGATGACGACTTTACATTTGGTAGAGGCTCTTGGGATTCTGAGGATTTTCTTGAAGATGTAACAAGAATTCGAAGAATATTCCGAAGCTGCTGCTAGAGTGAGTTTCTTGAGGATAGCTGAATTCTTTAGGAAGTATTTTATCATCTTCATTTCAGCAAGATACTTGATTGGGACTATGAAATCAACAAACTCGAGAGACGATAGTAAACACTCAGGCACAGATGAAGAAAGGTTTTCATCAATGCTTTCATAATCAACGACGCATACCTGAGGGGGCAAAACAAAAAAAAAACAAAAAAAAAGATTAAAACGCAATGAAAAGATGCAAAATTTTCATATATAGAATTTAAAAAAAAAACTCATAAGGGTTTAGCAAATCATCACCAAAATGAGGGATTTCAAGTTTGGGAAGCTCTCAAGAAAAGTTGGTAACGATTGATAATCGGATAAAAAGAAATTGATACGCAAGCGGGACATGTAACCAAACCGAGGCAGCGGTTCCAGTTCCAAGTATTTACAGATGATCTGGAACAAAAACAAAAAAACGAAAAAGAAGTCAGAAGCTTTCTTGATAGAAAATTTGCAATGTCCTATACCAGAATTAACAAATGTATTACCTTGAAGGTGTCGCTACATATGATCATATCCCTGACCATCGAAATCCCATTGAGAAAACTGCGGATGCTACTTCCCATCGATGAAACCTCAACAATTTCGTAATCTTCCGGAATCATGTCATCTTCCTCCTGAACGATCAAACCAAAGCGGAGAGAGACATCTAACATGCCATTGGACTCCATACTGTCTACAACGAAACTCTCCGATACGTTATCATTGATCTTCAAAAAGCCTAGCCGAGGAGCGTCAATCACAACTCCTTCGAAATCAATCTCGGAAGAAGAAACTCGTTCGAAATCGAGTCTCTTCAATGACGGAGAGTGCACCCGAAATTCTTGTCCATCATCACGTGCCACAACAACCTTCAAGTCTTCCAGTACGGGGCAGCATAAGACAAGCGTCTCAAAAGTGGCCTCATTGGGAAATTCTATGTATTCTAAATGCATAGTCTTGAGACAAGGCAAGCAAGCAAGCTCGGCATCGTCCAAGGCCAACTGAAAGAGTTTTAAGCATACCAGTGTCTCGCAGTTATAAAGTCTTGGAGGCATCTTAAGAAACTTACGGTCTGCGTAAGAATAAGAACTAACGTGTAGGTGTTGTATCTTACGCATAACCGCAGCATCAAACCATGACGCGAGATAAGAGACATCGTCATCTACACCGTCCTCGTCGTTTTTATGAATAGATAGCTTGAGTTTGTGTACGCATGGTGAAACCCTAGTGGAATCGAAAAACCTGTCACCGNGACGACTTTACATTTGGTAGAGGCTCTTGGGATTTTGAAGATTTCTTGGGACAAGTAACAAGCAATCAAAGAATTTTCCGAAGCTGCTGCAACAGTGAGTTTCTTGAGGATAGCTGAATTCTTTAAGAAGTATTTTACTAGCTTTAATTCATTAACATACTTGATTGGGACTATGAAATCAACAAACTCGAGAGACGATAGTAAACACTCAGGCACAGATGAAGAAAGGTTTTCATCAATCTTCTGAAAACCACCGTTGCATACCTGAGGAAAAAAAACAAAAAAAGATGATTAAAATGCAATGAAAAGATACGCGAAATTTTCATAGAAATTAAAGAAAGAACAAAATAAAAGTCTTTAAGGGTTTAGCAGATCATCACCAAGATGAGGGATATCAAGTTTGGGAAGCTCTCAAGAAAGGTTGGTAACCATTGATAATCGGATAAAAAGAAATTGATACGCAAGCGGGACACATAACCAAACCGAGGCATCGGTTTCAGTTTCAAGTAGTATTGACAGATGATCTGGAACCAAAAAAAAAAAAGAATTTATAAGTCAAAAGCTTTCTTGATAGAAAATTTGCAATGTACTATACCGGAATTAACAAATGTATTACCTCGAAGGTGTTTTTACATATGATCATATCCCTGACCATCGAAATTCCATTGAGAAAACTGTGGATGCTACTTCTCAACGACGAAACCTCAACCATTCTGTAATCTTCCGGATTTGGAAAGATGTTACATTCCGACTGATCGATCAAACCAAAGCGGAGAGAGACTTCTAACATGGCATTGGACTCCATACTGTCTACATCGAAATATCTCGATACGTTATCATTGATCTTCAAAAAGCGTAGTCGAGGAGCGTCAATCACAACTCCTACGGGATCAAACTGGAAAAGAGAAACTCGTTCGAAATCGAGTCTCTTCAATGACGGAGAGTGCACCCGAAATTCTTTTCCATCATCACTAGCTACAATAACCTTCAAGTCTTCAAGTACGGGACAGCATAAGACAAGCGTCTCAAAAGTGGCCTCATTGGGAAATTCGATGTATTCTAAATACATAGTCTTGAGACAAGGCAAGAAAGCAAGCTCGGCATCGTCCAAGGCCAACTGAAAGAGTTTTAAGCATACCAGTGTCTCGCAGTTAAAAAGTCTTGGAGGCATCTTAAGAAACTTACGGTCTGCGTAAGAATAAGAACTAACGTGTAGGTGTTGTATCTTACGCATAACCGCAGCATCAAACCATGACGCGAGATAAGAGACATCGTCATCTACACCGTCCTCGTCGTTTTTATGAATAGATAGCTTGAGTTTGTGTACGCATGGTGAAACCCTAGTGGAATCGAAAAACCTGTCACCGAAACTGATGAAGGTATAAAGATCTGAGAAGTCTCGGGATTTCAACTCCAAACTCAACCCTTTGGAACAAGCCTGATTCACCATGTGTGCTATTCTGCACTTTCTCACAATTGAAAATTCACAAGTTTCAGAGACGCGATCTGGATTTGAAATTCTCCCTAACCTAACCTAATTATATATACTAGTACCGACACCGTCTTAGTGTTAGCTGTATGTAAAAGATGACGTCGTTTCGAATCAGCCGGATTCATAGGAGTCGGTTTGGTTCGCGGCCGGTTCTTTTAAGCCATTGTGGGATCGGAGCTATCTTCGGGGTAATTTCATCCGGTTTAGGTTTAATTTTGTAGAATTTCAGATTTTTATTTTCAACGCAGATTTTTAGGTTTTTTTTTTGAATAATATTTAAATTAATTCAAAGAAAAAAAAAACATTTTTTACATCAAATGCTATTATTGTTTGAAATTTTGAAACAAAAAGAACAAACACTTCTTAATTTTTAACTTAACGAAGCAACCCAAAGTTGAAGTCCTTCCTCATATCGTCTAGGTGCACTCCGAATAGAGAGGAGTCGATTCCTCATTTGCTTATCAATGATTTTGATGATTACTTTTGGAGAGTTTCGCAAGTCGTCATGTCTTCTAGCATTTTGTTCCCTCCAAATGGTGTGAATAGAGCTTTGGAAAACGTATCTAGCAAAGAAGCTTTGAATACGGATGAGTCTCTTGTCACTTATGTAATGGACAATCGCTTGCCACTCGGATTTTTAAGTTTACTTCGTTGAAGAATTGTCATGTCTCCTCGATACGGATCCAATCAGCTTTTTTTTTTGTTTTTATGGTTTTTAATAGAAAAACTTTGATACTTAATAGATCCCGTGCGGTTTTTTGTTTTGTAAATGTTCAGATTGACCTGGTAAGAGACTGTCATGGGATATTCAGAACCGAACGAGCAAAACTCAATTTCGCAACCAAAAACAGTGAGATTTACTGAGAAGTACCTATATATAATTATCATTCTGTTTTACAAACCTACAAATTTCTTGACGCCTACGTCAATTGCTTAAACCAGTCAAAGACAAGCTAGATATATTCTCTATAGTCTTTACCATTCCAAGGACGACGACTTGACATGTGATAGAGCGTCTTGGGATCTCGAGGAGCGTCTTGACAAAGTCATCTTGAATTGCATGATCATGCAAACATATAGTGAGTTTCTTGAGGGTTGTCGAATTCTCTAGGAAGTATCTCGCTACCTTCATTTCTATGGCATATCCCAAGATGGTGCTTTTGATATCAACAAACCCGAGAGACGATGACTAACACTGAGGCACTGAAGAAAAACTGATTTGACTCATCTTGTTCATACGCATCTTCTTAGAGTTACCATTCCACTCCGGAGGGAAAAGAAGAAAAAAAGAAGAGGAGATAAACACAATGAAAAGAATAGCTAGGCAGAAGATGAGAGAATCATGTATATCGTTCAGCAGATTAATCACCAAGGTGAGGGATTTCAGATTCGGGCAGCTCTCGAGAAATGAGATTCAACTCCTAAGAGTGGAGATCATGTTTTCTGGTCTTCTTGGGCCTATTGGACCAAGTTATCTTCGGCCATACAATCCGCTTGTGGTTTAATTTGATTTTAGCAGAATTTCGGTTTATCTCGGCAGAAGACTTTGCCTCTCGGATGCGAGAAAAGTAAAACAAAATTTGTAGTTGGTTCTTTTAAAATTTTGACCAATGCTAAGAGCCTAAGAACAAAAAACATTGCCAACAAAAAAAAACTGAGACGCATATATATATCCCTCGTATAGTTTGCATTACATATGAAAAGCCTAGCCAATTTACTCTTTACAAATCAGAGGAGGACGACTTTACATTTGGTAGAGGCTCTTGGGATTTTGAAGATTTCTTGGGACAAGTAACAAGCAATCAAAGAATTTTCCGAAGCTGCTGCAACAGTGAGTTTCTTGAGGATAGCTGAATTCTTTAAGAAGTATTTTACTAGCTTTAATTCATTAACATACTTGATTGGGACTATGAAATCAACAAACTCGAGAGACGATAGTAAACACTCAGGCACAGATGAAGAAAGGTTTTCATCAATCTTCTGAAAACCACCGTTGCATACCTGAGGAAAAAAAACAAAAAAAGATGATTAAAATGCAATGAAAAGATACGCGAAATTTTCATAGAAATTAAAGAAAGAACAAAATAAAAGTCTTTAAGGGTTTAGCAGATCATCACCAAGATGAGGGATATCAAGTTTGGGAAGCTCTCAAGAAAGGTTGGTAACCATTGATAATCGGATAAAAAGAAATTGATACGCAAGCGGGACACATAACCAAACCGAGGCATCGGTTTCAGTTTCAAGTAGTATTGACAGATGATCTGGAACCAAAAAAAAAAAAGAATTTATAAGTCAAAAGCTTTCTTGATAGAAAATTTGCAATGTACTATACCGGAATTAACAAATGTATTACCTCGAAGGTGTTTTTACATATGATCATATCCCTGACCATCGAAATTCCATTGAGAAAACTGTGGATGCTACTTCTCAACGACGAAACCTCAACCATTCTGTAATCTTCCGGATTTGGAAAGATGTTACATTCCGACTGATCGATCAAACCAAAGCGGAGAGAGACTTCTAACATGGCATTGGACTCCATACTGTCTACATCGAAATATCTCGATACGTTATCATTGATCTTCAAAAAGCGTAGTCGAGGAGCGTCAATCACAACTCCTACGGGATCAAACTGGAAAAGAGAAACTCGTTCGAAATCGAGTCTCTTCAATGACGGAGAGTGCACCCGAAATTCTTTTCCATCATCACTAGCTACAATAACCTTCAAGTCTTCAAGTACGGGACAGCATAAGACAAGCGTCTCAAAAGTGGCCTCATTGGGAAATTCGATGTATTCTAAATACATAGTCTTGAGACAAGGCAAGAAAGCAAGCTCGGCATCGTCCAAGGCCAACTGAAAGAGTTTTAAGCATACCAGTGTCTCGCAGTTAAAAAGTCTTGGAGGCATCTTAAGAAACTTACGGTCTGCGTAAGAATAAGAACTAACGTGTAGGTGTTGTATCTTACGCATAACCGCAGCATCAAACCATGACGCGAGATAAGAGACATCGTCATCTACACCGTCCTCGTCGTTTTTATGAATAGATAGCTTGAGTTTGTGTACGCATGAAACCCTAGTGGAATCGAAAAACCTGTTACCGAAACTGACGAAGGTATAAAGATCTGAGAAGTCTCGGGATTTCAACTCCAAACTAGGAAGCCCTGGCCAGATACTTCTCATCCTAGTGGATAAAACGCTTGTCTTAACAGCTTCCTTTGTGGAGAGAAACAAAAGTATGTGACATATCAAATCATCAGGTAATTGGCTTATCCCATCTTCCTTTATCGATGTCGTCGGACTTAACCCGTTGCAACGAGCCTGATTCGCTTTCCTTTTCCCAACCATGTGTTTTCTCCTATAGAAAGCTATTCTGCACTTTCTCAACACGAAACCTATTCTGCTCTGGATTTGAGATTCTCTTGTAGTTCACGTTCGACTTAACCTAAACCTAATCAAAATTCTTATACTAGTACCGGGCACCGTCTTTCTTAGTGTTAGTTGTATACGAAACGACGTCGTTTCGAATCAGCAGAGATTTTCATAGCAAAGAATTGGGTGAACGTAGTCGGTTTGGTTCGCAGCCGGTTCTCTGAAGCCGATTATGGAATCGGAGCAATCTTCGGCCTATTTTAATCCGGTTCGGGTTTAGCTTTGTAGAATTTCAGATTTTTGTTTTCAACGTAGATTTAAGTCTACTTCGTTGAAGAATCGTCATGTCTCTACGGATCCAATCAGCTTTTTTTTTTTTTGTTTTTTAATAGAAAAACTTTGATACTAATAGATCAATTTTATTTTTTCCCGCGCGGTTTTATGGTTTGTAAATGTTCAGTTTGACCTGGTAAGAGACCGCCATGGAAATACAGAACCGAACGAGCAAAACTCAATTTCGCGACCAAAAACAGTGAGATTTACTGAGAAGTACATGTATAATTATCATTCTGTTTTACTAACACATACATTATCATTATGTTTTACAAACCTACAAACTTCTTGACGCCTACGTCAATTGCTTAAACCAGTCAAAGACGAGCTTGACATATTCTCTATAGTCTTCACCATCCCAAGAACGACGACTTGACATGTGATAGAGCGTCTTGGGATCTCGAGGAGTTTCTTGACAAAGTCATCTTGAATTGCATGATCATGCAAACATATAGTGAGTTTCTTGAGGATTGTCGAATTCTCTAGGAAGTATCTCGCTACCTTCTTTTCTACGGCATATCCCAAGATGGTGCTTTTGATATCAACAAACTCGAGAGACGATGACAAACACTGAGGCACTGAAGAAAAACTGATTCGACTCATCTTGTTGATACGCATCTTCTTCTTAGAGTTACCATTCCAATCCTGAGGGAAAAGAAGAAAAAAAAGAAGAGGAGATAAACACAATGAAAAGAGAATAGCTAGGCAGAAGATGAGAGAATCATGTATATCGTTCAGCAGATTAATCACCAAGGTGAGGGATTTCAGATTCGGGCAGCTCTCGAGAAATGAGATTCAACTCCTAAGAGTGGAGATCATGTTTTCTGGTCTTCTTGGGCCTATTGGACCAAGTTATCTTCGGCCATACAATCCGCTTGTGGTTTAATTTGATTTTAGCAGAATTTCGGTTTATCTCGGCAGAAGACTTTGCCTCTCGGATGCGAGAAAAGTAAAACAAAATTTGTAGTTGGTTCTTTTAAAATTTTGACCAATGCTAAGAGCCTAAGAACAAAAAACATTGCCAACAAAAAAAAACTGAGACGCATATATATATCCCTCGTATAGTTTGCATTACATATGAAAAGCCTAGCCAATTTACTCTTTACAAATCAGAGGAGGACGACTTTACATTTGGTAGAGGCTCTTGGGATTTTGAAGATTTCTTGGGACAAGTAACAAGCAATCAAAGAATTTTCCGAAGCTGCTGCAACAGTGAGTTTCTTGAGGATAGCTGAATTCTTTAAGAAGTATTTTACTAGCTTTAATTCATTAACATACTTGATTGGGACTATGAAATCAACAAACTCGAGAGACGATAGTAAACACTCAGGCACAGATGAAGAAAGGTTTTCATCAATCTTCTGAAAACCACCGTTGCATACCTGAGGAAAAAAAACAAAAAAAGATGATTAAAATGCAATGAAAAGATACGCGAAATTTTCATAGAAATTAAAGAAAGAACAAAATAAAAGTCTTTAAGGGTTTAGCAGATCATCACCAAGATGAGGGATATCAAGTTTGGGAAGCTCTCAAGAAAGGTTGGTAACCATTGATAATCGGATAAAAAGAAATTGATACGCAAGCGGGACACATAACCAAACCGAGGCATCGGTTTCAGTTTCAAGTAGTATTGACAGATGATCTGGAACCAAAAAAAAAAAAGAATTTATAAGTCAAAAGCTTTCTTGATAGAAAATTTGCAATGTACTATACCGGAATTAACAAATGTATTACCTCGAAGGTGTTTTTACATATGATCATATCCCTGACCATCGAAATTCCATTGAGAAAACTGTGGATGCTACTTCTCAACGACGAAACCTCAACCATTCTGTAATCTTCCGGATTTGGAAAGATGTTACATTCCGACTGATCGATCAAACCAAAGCGGAGAGAGACTTCTAACATGGCATTGGACTCCATACTGTCTACATCGAAATATCTCGATACGTTATCATTGATCTTCAAAAAGCGTAGTCGAGGAGCGTCAATCACAACTCCTACGGGATCAAACTGGAAAAGAGAAACTCGTTCGAAATCGAGTCTCTTCAATGACGGAGAGTGCACCCGAAATTCTTTTCCATCATCACTAGCTACAATAACCTTCAAGTCTTCAAGTACGGGACAGCATAAGACAAGCGTCTCAAAAGTGGCCTCATTGGGAAATTCGATGTATTCTAAATACATAGTCTTGAGACAAGGCAAGAAAGCAAGCTCGGCATCGTCCAAGGCCAACTGAAAGAGTTTTAAGCATACCAGTGTCTCGCAGTTAAAAAGTCTTGGAGGCATCTTAAGAAACTTACGGTCTGCGTAAGAATAAGAACTAACGTGTAGGTGTTGTATCTTACGCATAACCGCAGCATCAAACCATGACGCGAGATAAGAGACATCGTCATCTACACCGTCCTCGTCGTTTTTATGAATAGATAGCTTGAGTTTGTGTACGCATGAAACCCTAGTGGAATCGAAAAACCTGTTACCGAAACTGACGAAGGTATAAAGATCTGAGAAGTCTCGGGATTTCAACTCCAAACTAGGAAGCCCTGGCCAGATACTTCTCATCCTAGTGGATAAAACGCTTGTCTTAACAGCTTCCTTTGTGGAGAGAAAAGAAAGTATGTGACAGATCAAATCATCAGGTAATTGGCTTATCCCATCTTCCTTTATTAATGTCGTCGGAATCAACCCTTTGGAACAAGCCTGATTCGCTTTCCTTTTCCCAACCATGTGTTTTCTCCTATAGAAAGCTATTCTGCACTTTCTCAACACGAAACCTATTCTGCTCTGGATTTGAGATTCTCTTGTAGTTCACGTTCGACTTAACCTAAACCTAATCAAAATTCTTATACTAGTACCGGGCACCGTCTTTCTTAGTGTTAGTTGTATACGAAACGACGTCGTTTCGAATCAGCAGAGATTTTCATAGCAAAGAATTGGGTGAACGTAGTCGGTTTGGTTCGCAGCCGGTTCTCTGAAGCCGATTATGGAATCGGAGCAATCTTCGGCCTATTTTAATCCGGTTCGGGTTTAGCTTTGTAGAATTTCAGATTTTTGTTTTCAACGTAGATTTAAGTCTACTTCGTTGAAGAATCGTCATGTCTCTACGGATCCAATCAGCTTTTTTTTTTTTTGGTTTTTTAATAGAAAAACTTTGATACTAATAGATCAATTTTATTTTTTCCCGCGCGGTTTTATGGTTTGTAAATGTTCAGTTTGACCTGGTAAGAGACCGCCATGGAAATACAGAACCGAACGAGCAAAACTCAATTTCGCAACCAAAAACAGTGAGATTTACTGAGAAGTACATGTATAATTATCATTCTGTTTTACTAACACATACATTATCATTATGTTTTACAAACCTACAAACTTCTTGACGCCTACGTCAATTGCTTAAACCAGTCAAAGACGAGCTTGACATATTCTCTATAGTCTTCACCATCCCAAGAACGACGACTTGACATGTGATAGAGCGTCTTGGGATCTCGAGGAGTTTCTTGACAAAGTCATCTTGAATTGCATGATCATGCAAACATATAGTGAGTTTCTTGAGGATTGTCGAATTCTCTAGGAAGTATCTCGCTACCTTCTTTTCTACGGCATATCCCAAGATGGTGCTTTTGATATCAACAAACTCGAGAGACGATGACAAACACTGAGGCACTGAAGAAAAACTGATTCGACTCATCTTGTTGATACGCATCTTCTTCTTAGAGTTACCATTCCAATCCTGAGGGAAAAGAAGAAAAAAAAGAAGAGGAGATAAACACAATGAAAAGAGAATAGCTAGGCAGAAGATGAGAGAATCATGTATATCGTTCAGCAGATTAATCACCAAGGTGAGGGATTTCAGATTAGGACAGCTCTCGAGAAAGGTTGACAACCATTCTAAATTAGATACACGGAGAGTCACACACAAGCGGGACATGCAACCAAATTGAGGCAGCGGCTCTAGTTTCGAGTATTCGTACACGACCTGTAACAGAACAGAGAAGAAGAATGTGGATGAGAAACTTTACATGTCCAAGATCTATATTGACATTTATGTATACCTACCTTGAACGTGCGTGGACATATTATCATTTCCCTGACCCTTGAAACCACTGAGAGAAAACCGAGGATGCTATTTCTCCTCGACGAAATGCTTGTTTCACCATATTTTCTCAAACCAAAGAGGAGAGAAATCTCTAACTTGGCGTTGGACTCCAAATTGTTTACAATAAAGCTTTCCGACGCGTGATCATTGATGCTCAAAGCGCATAATCGAGGAGCATCAATCACAACTCCCGAAACAGAATCAAACTTGAAAGGAGAGACTCGTACTAAAGCGAGCCTCTTCAGTGACCGAGAGTACACCCGATAGGCTTTTCTATCATTCCAAGCTATTTTAATCTTCAAGTCTTCTAAGACAGGGCAGCACGAGACAAGCCTCTCGCAATCGGCCTCGTTCGGATACCAGTTATTTTCTAAACACATAGTCTTCAGACAAGGTAACGAAACAAACTCGGCGTTAACCACGTTCACCTGAAAGAGTTTTAAGGATACTAGCGTCTCGCAGACATAAAGGCTCGAGGGCATCTCGTAATAAAACTCTGGAGGACAACGAGCATTTAGATGTTGGATCTTATGCTTAACTGCAGAATCAATCCACGACTTGAGATAAGAGGGATCATCTACACCGCCTCTGTCTTCATAAATATCTAACTTGACTTTTTGTATGCTAGAAACCCTATTGGAATCGAACAGTCTGTCACTAAACCTCACAAAGGCATTGAAATCTGGGAATTCCCAAGAAGACAAATCCAGACCAGGAACCCAGAGCCAGAGACTTCTCCATCTGGTGGATAAAACGCTTGTTCTTACAGCATCCTTTGTTGGAAGATGATATAGTATCTGACATCAAACTTTTCTGCTTAACAAAATTGACGACAAACACAACAAGTTTCAGAGAGACAGATCAGGATTTGAAAATTCATCGAAATTCTCCAAACAGTTCATCGAGTTCGAGTTAACCCAAAACCTAACACTGATCAAAATTCTCCATCCAGTGAAGAGAATTTTGCATGAATCATTTTGGGCTGAAGGCTTAAAAACTAGTCAGGCTAGGGTTTTTAAGATCGAAACGAACGGTGAAATAAGAAGAACCCACCGGTGATTTCGCCGGCGGAAACGGAATCTGAGTATCGAGCACGAATCAACTTCTCGTCGACAAAATCATAAACTCTGCGATGAAATGTTAATTGTTCTTCTCTGCGATACCCTTGTTGGGGATTAGAGCTTATCAAGGTAATCAATTCATATTTATAGAGGACTACTAAACTAATAATCTGTGGATTTGATCCCAAAAAAAACTAATAATCTGTGGGCGGATTTGTAAAAAGATGATAATAAGGACTCAACGACGCCGTTTTCGTTAGTGGTTAAGGCCTAAAGGGATCATTTTCATTTAAACGACGTCGTTTTGATTCGGGGCTGGTCTCTTAAGCAAAATTCGTAGAATCGGAGATACATTTGAGAAAGGAGGAAGAAGAAAATGGGGTACGTGTTGAGGGTAAGATTGGCTTCTTTCTTCGCTGGAGCTGCGACGGCGTCTTTTATCGGCCTCGCTGTTCTCTATAAGGATTACAAGGTCGCTCACGAATCGATTTCTCAGCAGGTCAGCAATCGATTCGAATCCTGTTTATTCGAATCGGATCCTTTACTTTGATTTTTTCTCTTCGCAAATGTTGATTCCCCATGATTTTGAATTGCGAATAGCCGAATAGTTACATTTCGTTAGCATTAGTTGTTAAGAAAGAAATTTGTTGATCTGTATCGAGAGTTGAGGAATTTTGGAGATATACGGAGAGCATTCTAGGGTTCATATGATTAGTCCTTCTCTAGTCTCTCTGCGGTTTAGCTTCCGATGCAACCAGTTTTTAGCCATTTTTTATATATATTCAATTAGGAATTAGGGTTTCTGGTTGTGTTGCCGTTTACTGGTGAGATTTTGGTCTTGGACCATGGACATGCTTGCGTTTCATAGCCACCTATTCGTTAATGCTGCATTGACATCATCAAAACATGCTTCAGAATCGGTTTTGTGTGAATCTTGAGATGCCAAATTTGCTAGCATGAGAAACCCCTCATAGTGGATATTTGTGTGAATTTTGAAGCACTATGGTCATCAGTGATAGTGGATATCCATCATAGTGGTTTTGTAATGCTGAGTACTGTGTGAATTTGTAATGCTGAGTACTGGTCGAGTTGAAGCACTATGGTCAACAATCATAGTGGATATCCATAGCTGCAATTTCTCTGTAGCTTTAATGGCATAGGGCTACCTATTCGTGATATTGCGTTTATATTATTAAAACATGCTTTAGACCTAAGTTTTTTTGTGAATAGATGCAAAGTGTTAACATGAGAAAACTATCAAAATTTTTGGTAATGCGAGTATTGGTTGAGTTTGAGGCATAAGGCGTCATCATTGTGAATATCCATTATTAGCTTCAACGGTATTAGATTATCGGCATGGGCATTGACTGTAGATACGGGATCTGTTTTCTACAGGCAAAGGCTTTTCATGACTCTCTGGATAGAAGGATCTCTACTCTTGAAAGCTTGAGACAAAGTGAAGCTCCTCAGCTTGCTGAGACAACTGATTAGCATATGTCTCGACATTGATACTCTATCTCTGCTTGCTAATGATGTTTTTGAGGTTCGCTCTTTTTTTCGCTTTTATGAATGAATAACTTTGAAGTTCTTGTATGACTGCTGTTATAAAACAATGAAGTTAAGGTAGTCTACATGGATTGAAACTTGCTGTAACACTTGCCATGGAAATTTTATGTTTCGATCTATTGTTTTGGATCTTAAGCCAGTAGAATCTTGTTCTTTAGACAGATTCGCTTTTATCTTCTAGGCCACCTTGAGCTTTGAGATCTAGCAGTTATGGTGAAGATAAGCAATAATCTTTCTTTGACTATACCAAGAGCAATCTGGTTACTCATGAATCAAGTATGGGCCGAACAAAGTAGCCTAGTGTCTTTTTATGGGCTCCTGATGGATTAAGAGTCTTTACTTGAGAACCCAGTTCGATAGAACAGTAGTTCCCATACTCTCACGGGTTTGGAATTTATGGTTTTGCATTACAAATAAAATGAAGTCTTTACAGAGTTAATCAGAGACATAATCGCAAACTTAATAGATTAGGACACATTAATCCGCTAGCTAACCTCTTCTAACCCCGACCGTATACCAAAACCCCGGAGAAAATATTGGTAAATATTATTTTTTATTAAATGATATTTTCAAAATGCTAACATGAAATTTTTCTTGTGTTGTGTTTGGTGCTTGCGTTTACAACTAACAGAACGAAATGTTTGATATTTAGAAGGTAAAAAAAAAGATAAAAATAGGCAAAGGTAAAACAACAATTAACGAAAATCTTCTACATAGTTCTTTATCATTCCCGTTATAGAATATCGCTTTTAAAAAGCTAACTAAATCTAGTTTCGCATAATTAAAGAAACACGATAAATAGGGAAAAGAAAGAAGGAATCACATAATGGAAAGACATGTCGAGAGCACATGGTGTTTGGCTAGTGACAGTTTTCCGATGTGAAAGAAAATAAAATGAAAATAACATTTGAAAAGAAAAGTAGAAATATTCTGAAATAATAATATGAGAGAGAGAGAGAGAGATATGCATTTGTCTCCTTGGCGGTGGTATGGTGGCTTCGTTATCACCCGACACCTCCTCAAAATATGAAAATACACCTAATTATGTAGATACGACACTTGATCATGGATGTTTTGTTGTTCCATTATTTTCCTCTTTTCTTTAAATAAATCATTGTTGAAAACGTAAATGTTGGATGAGACTTTGGGATCGCACCCAACTACTTAATTGGAATTTAAAATTCTTTAACATTTCTTATTGTTTTATCGACTATGTATCTTTTGTTTGATGAGATTTATTTGTTTGATGGTTTCATGGATATTTATTTTTTACTGTTTTTGTTATAGACTCCAATGACCTTCGTATATCGTATCTAATTAAAATTTTAAGCGTAACTTAAATGGAATGAAGAATTATCCAATTGGTTTTCCAGTTGTTGCAAAAATTAAATTGTAAGTATTTAGGTTTTAAGATTTTATGTCTACACTAAAACTCTAAAACCCTTGTTTTGACTCTATAGTAATAGCTGTAAGTTTTTAGAAGGAGAAATCCAATAATACTTATAAAATCTGATTGAAAGAAAGAAAAAAATGTTAGAAAAAGGAGCTATATGGTTGCTGTAGAAGTTTTTAGGTACATTTTTTATTCACACACGGAGAAGTTTATCTGCATTGACATTTTACCAAACAGTATTTGACAAAAATTACAATAAAGTCTGCATATACAGAGCCAACACAATATATGCATTTTATAAAGAAAAATAACTTTTAATTGGATGTGATAGAAGAGAGAGCATCAATCGTCAATATTGAAATGGGAAGAGACTGAGAGAAGTCAGAAGAAATTTTTATTTTTAAAAAGGACAATTAATGGGGGGGATATGGGTCCTGAGGAAGAGAGTGTCCACATCACCTTTTACCATCCTATTTTGTCTCGTGGCTTTGTGCTGCTTTTGGATTCAAAGCTCGAGACAAACAGAAAGACGTTCGTTACTTGGCTACACAACAACTTCACTTTCTTTGCTCTTGTCACAATCTTAACCCATTTTCTTTACCTCTAACGTATCATAGATTCCTTTTGAGAAAAAGATATCTACCGCAATTTGATCCACATGGGTTTGTTTATTAGTGTAGATTATTTTAGGCTTGAATCATTCTATGATAGTTAGCTAAGGATGTTGCGATGGACCAATCCATGGTTTTGATATATTCTGTTTTGGCATGGCTAAACCGGTTCTCGAGGAGATTAGTTTCTTACAAACCGAGGCTAATCCTGATTTTTTTTTAGTATCTTACAAAGAAATTCGCAGACCGGCCTGTTCAGACTAGACCGAACCTTCCCGCACGGTTTTGGTCTATCACAACATCCCTAAATTTTAGCATATGCAAATGAGTTCAACTTTCTAGATTATATTTAAGAGCAAACGTTCTCGATAACCAACTATTTAGTCTTTTTTGGCATGGCTCAACCGGTTCTCGAGGGGATTAGTTTCTTACGGACCGAGGCTAATCCTGTTTTTTTTTCTTAGTATCTTACAAAGAAATTCACAGACTGGCCTATTCAGACTAGACCGAACCAGTCCACCACAACATCCCTAAATTTTAGCATATGCAAATGATTTCGACTTTACATATTATTTAAGAGCAAACGTTCTCGATAACCAACTATTTTTACTATTTTTAAACTTTATATTAATCTTGTGAAGGAAAAAAATAAACTTTATATCAATCTACTAACTAAGATTCGATAGAAAACTTCTCCACCGTTACATCCCCTAATTGAAAATGGTCTCAAGATGGGTCTGTCTTTTAAGGATTTGATCCAAATGTCGGAAGCATGGAGGCATAGTATAGGACAGTATCGGCGGCAACCCATCACTACTCCATATCAATTGCATCCACCCCAAATCTCAATCTCTCTCTCTCTCTCTCTCTCTCTCTATCTATGTATATATATTTATATATGATACATTAGTAGTATAGGATATGAAGGTAAAGGCAAGCAAACATTTAATCATTATCTCCATTTCTCACCAAATTTATAGCCCACACAACCACCAGCAAACTTCTGTAAAACGGATCTTTACTTTCTTTGTTTTGAGAAAGTCCACATGTTTCTTCTTCAGCCTCTCCTCATGAAGATATAAAGGGCAAAAAATTCTCATAGTCTTTACACAAATAGTTTTAAATCTCAAACCCTCATGGACTTTCTCAAAGTTTCAGACAAGACAACAACACCTCCATGTAGAAGTGACTCTCTTTGTGGTTTGAATCAGCAACAATACAAAGAGTCGTCTTTTGGTTACAGAAACATGGAGATTCATCCTCATCCTCATTCTCATGTCATTGCTCCTTGTAATAACATCTCTTCTCTGTTCTCTTCTTTTGATTTGATTCTCGAAACAGATATTTTTTTTTTTTTTTTTAAACAGAGCATAACGATTGTTCTTCTCATGATTTGTAACAGATGCAGGAAACGGAGTTTTGGGTTGTTACTATTATTACCCTTTCACAAACGCGCAATTGAAAGAGCTCGAGAGACAAGCGATGATCTACAAGTACATGCTCGCGTCGGTTCCTGTTCCTTTCGATCTCCTTGTCTCATCATCGTCATCCTCTGCCTCTCCCTGTAAAAAGAAAAACTTGGCAGGAGATTTAGAGCCGGGAAGATGTCGGAGAACAGACGGGAAGAAATGGAGGTGCTCGAGAGAAGTAGTCTCTGATCACAAATACTGTGAGAGACACTTACACAGAGGCCGTCCTCGTTCAAGAAAGCATGTGGAACTTCCTTATTCTCGTCCTAGCAACAATGGCGGTTCCGAGAAAAACATAGATCTCGGGAATGTTCCTCAGAAACCATCAACCAGTTCTATAATTGACAAAAAGCTTGAGGCAAAAAAAGTTTCATCATCCCTCTCAAACTACAGAGAATCAAGGTCTTGTTCTTTAATTTTATATCTCAGAGTCATACTCTGTTTTATTTTGTTCACTCAGAGCACTACTCTAGTACTCTGTTTTTTTATCTCCTTTTTTAAATATGTGAATATGTTTTGATCTTTTTTAGTTTTTTTGTTTCGAATTGGAAAACAGAGGAAGCGAGATCTTTCCTGTATCGGAGACAATGGAGCAAGAAAACAAGTATCTGAACTTTATCGATATCTGGTCTGATGGAGTAAGATCGTCTGAAAAACAGAGCACGGCTTCAACCCCTGCTTCTTCTTCCAATGGCAATCTCTCTCTTTACTCGCTTGATCTTTCCATGGGAGGAAACAGCATAATGGGCCACGACGAAATGGGCCTGATCCAAATGGGCTTAGGAGTAATCGGGTCGGGTCGTGATGGGTACGGTTCATATGGTGTGTCTTCAGAGGAGATGTCGAGCTGGCTTGCTCCGACGTCCGCCACGCCCGGTGGGCCATTAGCGGAGATACTGAGGCCGAACCCGAATTTGGCGTTCTCCGGCGACATGGAATCGTATAGCTTGACGGCGACTCCGACTCCGAGCTCGTCGCCGTCTAGAGCGGTGAAGAAGTTGACTGGATCAGTGTCTGATGAAAGCAGCCAGATTTAGGAATTATGGAGTTTGGTGATGAGTGACGACTTTTTTGTGTCTTCCTTTGTTTTGCCCCTTTTTTTTAACCTTGTGCCGGTAAAACTGTAAACAGTTATTTTAAATAAACTAGGAGAGAACCCCCGCGGATTTATATTAAATTAAGTTTAAAATAACATATTATTGGTTCTATATTTTAACTATTTATTTTATTTTATTTAGAATTTTAATTTTCTACTTTTTTGTGATAATTTGTGCAATTTCTTTCATACTATTTTACGAATCTTTATTTGTTCTTCAATTTTCATACTCTTTTTATTTTTCTAAATTTTAATATTATAATCAATTTAAGTTTTTTCAATTTATCATTTTGAAGATTTATTTTACATATCTTGCATTGAATCCATGTTTTTTTCCATGTTTTAAAATTTTGTATTATTTTGTATCTATTCTTCTTTTTCTTTATTTTTATCTTTTTCTCTATATTTTTTTAATATAATTTGTTACCTTCTCGATTTTTTTATTAAATATTTTGTTGTGTCTTAAGATTTTATAGGTTGTAGTTAACTTTTTAATTTATATCATATCATATTTTTTTTCACTTATACCAAAGTTTAATTATGGTAATTTATTTTAAAATAAGGATTACATCACGCAAAAAATATAATGATATATTTAAAATTATGTATTATATAAGATATATATTTTATTTTATTTTTTAAATTAAATTAGAATTTCACCTACTTATAATAATTTTGAAATAGTTGAATTCAAATTTAATGATTTTTATGTATGGTTAATTGTACATATGTTAATATTTATTTATGTTACTTGACGTTTAAAAAAAATTACTTTTTTCAATTTATCATTTTGAGTATTTCGTTATTTATGCGTTTGGGGGCATAAATCTATAATTGATATATATATAAACAAAAAAATGCTTCTAATTTGATATGTAAAATATAGAGATAATATCATAATTTTTATAAAGAATTGTCAAAGAGTATCTATGACATAATAGAAAAAAGAACTTCTTTTATTGAGATGATTATGAGTCTGAAACCGTATGAAAGCAAGTAAGAGGATAAAATAATGATGTTTGGTTCAGATTTAATACAAATTTTTTTTTTTTAAAATTAAATAATAAATGACACGTGGCATACTCTGAGATGTTGACGTGGCAAGTCCTATAGATAGCCACTAAGCTTTTGTATAGTAGAAAATGCGGATTAAATTAATCAAAAATATAATGATATATTTAAAATTATGTATTATATAAGATTTATATATTTATTTATTTTTAAATATAATTAGAATTTTATCTACTTATAATATTTTTAGATAGTTGAATTCGATTTTAATAGTTTTTATATATAGTTAATTGTACATATGTTAATATTTACTTGATGTTTAAAAAAAAAGTTGTTGTTTTTAATTTATTATTTTGAGGATGTCTTTATTTATGCGTTTGGTACATAAGTCTATAATTGATATATACATATAAATTATAAAAAGTGCTTTTAATTTAATATGTAAAACATAGACAATAGCATATGTTTTTAGAGAGAGTTGTCAAAGAATACCAATGGCAGAATGGAAAAAATGATTTTCTTTTATTGAGAGGATCATGTGCTGACGTGGCAGAAGCAGGAGAGAGCCCTTCTGCTTTTATATAGTAGATTATGGAGTTTATTATATTCGGTCAATGCTACTTTTGATAAGTTCTTCAAGAACCTTTAAACTTTTTTTAAAATTAATCGGAAGCAATTCCAATTTTAAATCCGTTTAGGTTTTATATATTTCCAAACTCTTAAATCCGTTTAGTTTTTTCTTTTTTTTGCTAATTTTAAATTTATTTTATTCATGTTGATAAAGATCGTTTAGGTTTTCCTTTTTTTCTGACAGGCAAAATTTCATATAGGTTGTATGTGGTCCTTATTAAAAAATCTTAGATTTTCCTAATCCCTAGAAAAAAAAGAAAAGATTCTCCTAATCTTAATCCGCATATGATTTCGTTGGACTTCTTCTATATATACACTCGTTAAGTTTATAGCTTTTTTTTTTCTTCTGCTAGTCTCCACTAAACTTTCAATTTATTTTCGTTTTTTTGTTAAAACTTTGTGAGAGAGACATGTCTCAACGCCAAAACCTCGACACAACATACACGAAGATATTCGTGGGAGGTTTGCCTTGGGAAACAAGAAACGAAGGCTTAAGAAGTTATTTTCAGCAGTTCGGAGAAATTATCCATGTTAATGTCGTTTGCGATAGAGCAACAGAACGATCAAAGGGATATGGATTTGTAAGTAACCAATAATTACATTGCACATAGTTTGTAAACAGTTAATATATAATATTATCTTAATTTTTTTCCTGTAGCTAAGATTATCTTAATTTCTAGAGATTATATTCAATCATGAGTTATGAATTCTTGTTCAGGTCACGTTCAAAGATGCAGAATCGGCAACGAGAGCCTGCGTGAATCAGAATCCAACCATAGAAGGACGGAGAGCCAATTGCGGACTGGCTTCTGATGGTCATAACATTGACCATAACCAGCCCAACATAACCGGTTTTCGTAACGACGATCTTTGTTATTTATCCCAAAGTTTTATGCGAAACCAGCAACAATTTGCAGATCTCCATCAACCATTAGCTACCTATGTTGAACCTTCCTGGTATATTTTATTATTATTGTACAAGTAGTTTTTTCTTCGGATTTATTTTCCATATGAAGCATAGTATATAGTTTCTACTTTCTACTTTCTAGCCATGGTTTTGTTGAATAACATGAAACTAATGTAATTTCTTTGTTTTGCAATATTCAGGAACCAACACTATCAGCAACTTTATTCGCAAAATAATCTACAGTGGCAGTATGCTCCACAAGTATATAATCCGCAAAATAACTACTCGCAGTACGTTCCACAGTATGCTCCGCAATATGATTATGATCCACAGTATTACCAAAATTACTTTGGGGTTAATACCAACACAACGTATCATCAGCAGCATCAGCCTGTGAACGTGCAGAGAGAGAATCGAGCGGAGTCTCCGGGTTTGATTATAAGCTCGTTGCCTTCGACACCAAGATCTCCACTTAGCTTGAATGATGAAAAAATGACTACTAATCCTATGCCTGATGAGAGCTGCCAGATTTAGGAATTTCGAGAGTTTATTGTGACCACCACTTTGATTTACTTAATTATTTTGTATGTCTTTTTTTATATGCCTCTTTATGAATCTTTGTGTGTTAAACAGTCGCTTGCATTAACTATATGAAGTTATATTCGGTCAATGCTAAATCGATTTGAATCTTTAAATTCATTTGAATTAATCAGAAGCAAGTCAAATTACAATAATATTTTCCGAAATCTTAAATACGATAATCTTAAAATATTTGTTTTACGAAGCGTCACTATACACAGACGCTGGAGAATGGTGGGGTAGATATATCAGATATCTTTTGCTCTTCTAAGAGCATCTCCCTTTTATCTTCATTATTGTGTCATTAACCATTTTATCGGCAATATGATCCCTGATACGGCCTATTCGTTGGGTCGTATTAGCCATATAGCTAGGCTGCTAGGGTCATATTGCGGATCCAATACAACCCAACGAATAGGCCGTATTTATCAGTCTACCAATATTGTCGACTAAGAATCGAACAGCTTAACGGATATGGCGATAAGAGTCAAAGTTGCCTTCGATGGAAGCAGTCAGAGTGAGACTTGAAGAGTTTAGTGATGATTATGTGTGAAAAATATTTTTAGAGTTTAGATGTGACCTGGCCAAAGTAAAAAGACATTTAGACCAAACACACACGCGCGCTACTTAATTAATCCGAACCGAAATTGGTGTACTCTATCATAAACTATTTTTCTTTTATTTTCAGTGTTAAGAATTTGGATATACATCCACGGATTTTAAACTTTTATCTACAAATTTATGTGTTTCAGTGAATTCTGATTCGTTTATATTTATGATTGATTTATATAGATTTATTCGGTTCCTATATCACTTTGACTTTGTGCTATTCTCTCTTGTTCCACCTCATCTTTATTTTGGATTCTAATAAGTAATATTTATCTTTAGGATTTAGGTTGTGCTAAAATTACTAAAGTTCTCATCAAACCTTGGCATAGTCTTCATCATCATCGTGCTCGAACCTTTACTGATCTACTAAGCAGGTTCTTTTGATTTGGGCACTTGGTTGATTTAACTTTCAATTTTCTTGTCCTCTCTCAAGTCCTACTTAGAGTTGGACAATATAGCAGATTTTTCTAATCCTAATCAATATGTGCATGATTTTGTTGGATTTCTTCTTATTGGACTGTTCTCAAGTCATACTTTTAAATTCGAACGTTCTTACATTGTTGTTCAGTTCATACCTTTAATTTTCTTTTCCATATGAATATTCCCCACTAAAGTCCGACTTTCTAATCACTTTTTAGACTTTGTGACAGAGACATGTCTCGACATAACGTGAACCAAAACTTCAACACGACGTACACAAAGATATACGTGGGAGGCTTGCCTTGGACAACAAGAGAAGAAGGCTTGATAAGCTTCTTCGAGCAGTTTGGTGAAATTATTCATGCTAATGTGGTCTGTAATAGAGAAACACGGCGATCAGAGGGCTTTGGCTTTGTAAGTATCTAACAATATATAAATACTATTCCGCACTAGCTAAGAACATAGAACCAATGATTTTGAGGAGAGAAATTATAAGTATACATAAATGTTTAATAAACAGCGTGTTTCAACATGGAAACGTAAACGTAATCAAACAATCGGAACCTAACTTTTCATAGAGGGATTTTGAATGAATTATTAGGTCACGTTTAGAGATGCTGAATCTGCAACGAGAGCCTGCCAGAATCAGTTCCCGGTCATAGACGGACGAGTAGCCAAGTGCAATCTTGCTTATCTTGGTGCTAGGGTTATCAATAATCAAAACGGTTCTTTACTCTCGCTTCTCTCGATTTTAATTGTATTCTCTTTGCATCGATACCATTTTTTTTTAACATAAACTTTTGTTCTTGTAACCGCAGATCAACAAGTAGCTACCTATGTACCACCCTGCTGGTAATTTATTTGCTTATAAACTTGAAAATATTTGTTTTTTTTGGGGGGGGGGGGGGGGGGGGGGGATAAAATGTCAAATAACTTGAAAATATCTTGTGGAATTAACTTGTAATTAGTAAAATTTCTCGGTTTTTCATGTTCAGGTACCAGAAGGATGCACCGCAGTATTATCCGGTTTATGCATATTACCCGTACCCACCGTTTTGGACACAATATGGCCCGTACTAGATGAACCAACCAGGCTCATGTGACTTATGTATGAGTCACATATCTCTCGTTGTTGTCTGTCAGAGAAATTCTTGTTATATTTGCTAAATTCAAACTGTTTAGTTCGTAAGGCTATATATAATCTAGCTAAAAATTTTAATTATCTATAATTTTTTATATCCACTGCTGTATTGAATTGCTTCTGTTTTTAATTTTTAGTAGAAAACAAGATACAATTTTTCAATCCCTGTTTATTATGTCAGTGACATTGTTGCAATTCCCATCTTGTGATGATGACTCTTTATATTTTTAATAAAACTCAGCGTGTTTACAATTACAACATATTTGAATCAATATATAATTTATATTGTTTTATTTTCAATTTCATATTTTTGTACTTACAATATTTAATTTCAATCCTCATAACACATAAATAAATCTATAATTCATATAACCAAAAAAATAAACACATTTTAAACCTCATTTCTTATATCACATATTGTAGATTACATAATCTAATCTTCAAATATAATATATCCGCGCGAACGCGCATGTCCATATACTAAAGGAAACTGAACATAAAAAAAAATATAAAATAAAATTAGATCACTAATTGTGAATATAAAACTACTTACAATGGCTCGGTTAAAAAAAATCAACGATTTAATAGGTGCAATAGTGTGTTGAATATAAGACTACTTACAATCATAATTATTTTATTATTTATTTAGTTATATATCTACTTTTAAAAAATATTTTGACCAATTAATTCTCATACATTATTTTTATTTTAATTGGATTTAATTTTATTTCTTATCATATTTGACTATTTCTTTTTTAAATTTGTATATCATCTTTTACTTATTAGAAATAAATTACTCGATTATACTATTTCCTTAATCTCATTGGAAAACATAAAATATATTCATTTGTTTTTAAAACCCTAAATATAATTTTCCTTTTTCTTAATTTTGTATTTACTTTTTTTTGTTTTTTTTAATTCTTTTCCTTTTAGTATTAGTAATGGATAATACAATTTTTTTAATCTAATTGGAAAACATAAAAGATAAGTTTTTACTTTTTTAAAACTAATTTCTAAATTTATGTTAACATATAATTGATTGATTGATTTTTTTACACGTGTCAAAATCTTAATCAGGATGTTTAATAAAATTGTATATTTTCCTAAACTAAAGTTAATTTTATTTACTTTTGTTTTTATTTTTCTTTTTTAATTGAAGTATCTTATTTCTAATTTTTCCTTTTTGTTTTAGGATCAGTATTTAATTTTATAATTTCTTAAACTAAAGTTTTATTTACTATTTTTGAAGTTGAAGCTTTATATAATAAGATATATCAATTTGACTTTGTGCTATTCTCTATTGTTCCACACATCGGCGTCTATATTTTGGATTCTAAGTAATATATATCTTTGAGTACTTTGTGCTAAAATTACTAAGTTTTCTTCAAACCTTGGCATAGTACTTCTTCATTATCACTGTGTTCGAGCCTTTATTGTTCTACTAAGCAGTTTCTCTGTTTTGGACTTTTGGGTCACTTGGTTGATTTAAGTTTCAATTTTTTATATCCTCTCTCAGGTCATACTTAGAATTTGACACTATATGCAGTTTTTTCTAATCCTAAGCCACATGTGATTTTGTTGAATTAATTTCTTCTTATTGGACTGTTCTCAAGTCCTACTTAGATAAACTGGAACGTTCTTACATTGTTCTTCAGTTCATACCTCTTCTTTTTTTCCCTATGAATATTCCCCACTAACGTTTGGCTTTTTTCACTTTTTTAGACTTCGTGACAGAGACATGTCTCAACATAACGTGAACCAAAACTTGAATACAACATACACAAAGATATACGTGGAAGGCTTGCCTTGGACAACAAGAGAAGAAGGTTTGAGAAGCTTCTTCGAACAGTTTGGTGAAATTATTCATGCTAATGTGGTCTACAACAGAGAAACACGGCGATCAGAGGGCTTTGGCTTTGTAAGTATCGAATAATATATAATTACTATTCCTCACTATCTAAGAACATATAACCTAAATTTTATAGAGGAATTTTGAATGAATTATTAGGTCACGTTTAGAGATGCTGAATCTGCAACGAAAGCCTGCCAGAATCAGTTCCCGGTCATAGACGGACGAGTAGCCAAGTGCCATCTTGCTTATCTTGGTGCTAAGGCTAACAATAATCAAAACGGTTCTTTACTCTCACTTCTCTCGATTTTAATTGTATTCTCTTTGCATCGATACAATATGTTTTTTAACATAAACTTTTGTTCTTGTAACCGCAGATCAACAAGTAGCTACCTATGTACCCTACTGGTAATTTATTTGTTTATAAACTTGAAAATATCTTGTGGAGTTAACTTGTAATTAGTTAAATTTCTTGGTTTTTCATGTTCAGGTACCAGCAGGATGCACCGCAGTATTATCCGGTTTATCCATATTACCCGTACGCACCGTTTTGGACACAATATGGCCTGTACTAGATGAACCAACCAGGCTCATGTGACTTATGAGTCACATATCTCTCGTTGTTGTCTGTCAGAGAATTTCTTGTTATATCTAGCTAAAAATTTTAATTATCCAAATTTTTTTATATCCACTGCTGTATTGAATTGCTTCTGTTTTTTTTTAACTTTCAGTAGAAAACAATAAATTAAGCCTTCTAGCAAAAAAGTAGAAAACAATAAATTTTTCAATCTCTGTTTATTATGTCAGTGACATTGTTGCAATTCACATATCGTGTGATGATGACTCTTTGTATTTCCTTTGGCTCTTTTGTATCTTGTTCTTACTTTAATATGTTTTTATATACTCAAAACTTTTGAGGACTTTTTTACTGACAGGAAAAATTTCTTATTAAACATGAGTTTTTTTTTTATTGTTTTTTTTTAACCTAACAATAATCCCCACCAACGCTTAAAAACGATATTGCTTAAAAAATATTAAAACTGAATTTATATTTGCCGTTTTTTTACTTCATATGATATTAATTTTAAACTATATAAGAAAATATGGAATCATTCACACAGGTCTAACAGAATAGATTAAACATAAATCATAAACATCATAAATAAGTTTGGAAAGAAGATCAGCAATATGGTTTTTCCAATGTTAATATGATTAGCCCCTGAAAATTTTGGGACTCGGCACAGGAATTTACGGGTATGGGACGGGAACTGTAAATTTAGAAATTCAAAAACAATTCTCAAAAAGAATCCGATAAGAACGTGACGAGAAATTCGGATAACGAGACGGGTTCGAAAAATTCTTTTACCTAAAATTCTTCCCAAATGGGTAATTATTTTGGATAAATATTAACTTTGAGACATATATTTTAGGAAAATTTGGAGAAATTCGGATAATTTTAGAAAAATTCAAAAAAAGTATATAGAATTTTTAAACAAGTAGTTCGAGTATCCGATCTCATATTCGTTCTCTTTTCGTATCCTTTCCGTACCCATTTGAATAAAACAAATGGTCCCAAATGAGAATTTTTTTTAACGGAAAAGAAAATGAGACGAGAAATTTAGAACGAGTACAGAAGAGAACGGAAAACCCGTCCCAAAATTTTCAGGCTAACATGATCAACAGAGCATAGTGGAAGCTTCTGTATTCAATGCCTTTATATCATATAAAACATTTCCAATTTCCAAATTGTCTTCCTTCTTATCGATGACATTTACGAACTCTTTGTCTCTTTCAAATCATACATTTCGCCTTCCTTTATCCCAAACATGTTGTAAAACATAAAAAACAAACATTTGCTTCTGTGTGCAAAAGAGTTTGAACATTCTATAATCTCACACAACCTGAATCTAAATGAGTTTCCTGTTCTATTTCGAATCATCCATCCAATTCTCAAAACTACTATCAAAGTTACATTTTAACCAACCTTCCGATGGAGGCTCCCATTAACTTCTACGATCACTATCCACAGTATGCTGATGAGTTGTGATATTCAGATTTGTTGAAGTGGCCTCCATGAACTCCATGACTGCAAAAAAAAATCCCATTTGTGCATCTTCATTAGGGTGTATATTACGTTTAATAGATATAAACTCATTCTTTGATTTCCATATTATCCACACAATTCAAAAGGGAAGTAATTGTACCTGAGTTGGAAGATTCTTATTCTTATTATTATTCTTATTCTTATATAGTTATATTTGCCATTTATATAAAGAACTAGTATAAATTACACTACAAAGCCGACATGGATCGAAATCCATCCGGAGACAAAGCCGGCGAGTCTAAACAAACTCCCGGAAACCTTAACTCCAAAGAAAGGAGAAACTTAACCCAAAAGAGGGAAACAAAGAAGAAGCTAGTAAACAAACAAACCAATACAGATTTTTAAAATTAGGAAGGAAAATGACAAGTTGAGAACGCTAGACAAAGCCGGGAGAACTTCTCCGACCAAACGATTTTCAAAGAACCAAAAGAAGACGCAGAGGAACCAGACCCAAACAAGGAGAGGAGTTGAAGCATAACACGCAAGACAATAGCTATGAAGAACTAAGGAAGAGAGACACGAGACACACAAGGCTGAGCGAGGAAGAACTGCCTCGAAAACAATCTCTTCACCGGAAAAAGGCCAAACGCACTTCAAAACTCTAAACGCCAACTTACTGTTGCTGAAGAAAGACGAACACAACATGAAATCCAAAAACCTAACTACCAGGAGGACGGCAGATACGAGATAAGGAAAGAGACGAGTCGAAATAAGGAAAGAGAAGAGTCGAGAACTACGAGAACACAGCAGACAGCAAACACTTTGAACCGGAGCTACTTCCCTGGTCAGAGACGAGAATCACACAGAACGGAGAAAAGGAGCCAAGGAGCCTGCCCCAAACCATACCGCAGCGCACATCGAAAAGGAGTTTTTTTTTTTCTTATGACATTTTTTGTTTTATTTGCATTTTTTTTAATTTACAATAATCCCCACGATTAGGTTTAATTTACAATAATCCTCACAAACATAATAATGATATTCTGATTACAGATCTCGTTTTAACCATATTCGAAGTAGTGTGGAGATACCCCAAACTTCGCAGATAATAATGAGATTCTGATTACAGATCTCCTTTTGTCTCAACTATTCGAAGTAGTGTGGAGATACAGATCTCATATTCTGATTACAGATCTCGTTAACCTTCAATCAGAAATCCACAATACCCGCTAAGCTTCGCAATCATGATTCCAGGTTAAGATACTATGTTTTCGATATGATCTCTGCAATTAGGGTTTACGGTTTTTTGCTGATTCGAAGCGATACGTCCTTTTTCTCACCAACAAAAAATTAAAACAATGGAGGTTAATGTTTCTTTCGGTTTTAGTGCCTCTTCGATCTGTTAAATCATGTTCTTCTTCTGAATTTGTGGTGATCTTATGGGAAACGCATGTCAGTCAATTTTATGGTCAATTAGTCAATTGTGTAAGAATCAGTTCAGTTCTGTGTAACGGAATCACGTGTTTTGTGACTTTGATGTTTTTCCGCTTTGTCTGGTCATTCAACTCTTGATTTTGCTTTGGTGTCTGGCGAATTTATCTGTAGTTAGACTCCATATATATTTGGTTTAAGTTTTTGTTCGAATTTGGATGAAACCATGTTTTTTGTCCATTAGATCATAATATTTTGCTTCATTCCCTTTTAGAAGCTAGAATTGCATGTTAACCTTGGAAACTTCATTTTTTGTCTGAATGTTTAAGCCATTAGTGAATGTTTCTCTCACATTCTATGGTAGAAAATTAGGATTTCATGTCAATTTTGTATTCCAAAATTTGCTATCATATCATATGTGACACAAATCTTATTCCTCATTTTGATCAGTGTTGGGATTAGCATCTGCGTTTTCCAATGTCGAGTCGATCCCGATGCTAAACGGGTCAAACTTTTCGGAATGGAAAGAACACCTCCTACTTGTGCTTGCCCTCATGGATCTTGATGTTTCGCTCAGGGAAGAGCGTCCTGATGCCTCTAAGCACATTGATGAAACCGAGCATTGGGACCGTTCCAACCGCATGAGTATGATGATAATGAGAATCAGGATCCCGCAAGAGCTCAGAGGCGTCGTCCCCGAGGACGTTACAACAGCCAAAGAATATCTAGCCGCGGTCGAGAAATGCTATCCGAAGAACGAGAAGTCAGAGATGAGTATGGTTTTAGCCGAGTTTTCATCGATGAGGAAAGAAGAGAGCGAGAGTGTTAGAGAGTATATAATGAAGAAGATGAGTGTTGCAGCTAAGTTGAAGAAACTCGGGATGCATGTTCCCGATGACGTCGTGGCGAGTATGTTACTCGATAGTCTTCCCTCGGAGTATGATCCTCTTAAGAGGACTAATAGGTTTCGGCAAAAGAAATGGTCGACTCATGAGCTCATATTTCACTGTGTGCAAGATGAAGAGAGCTTGAAGCTGGAGAAGAAGAAACAAGATCTTGCTGCGGGTAAAGTCATTTGTGGTACTAAAAGAAAGAACTTTGAGGATTGATTCATTGATCCAAGAGTATCATAAAAGAAATATGCTTTAGAGGCGATGCCATATTTGGAATTAAGAAGCAACAAGGCGTTTTGAAGTTTTCTTTGTTTGTTATGTAAAAATAATACTATTGCTTTGTTTGATTGTAGCTTTTATCATATTGATGTTTCTTGCTCTGTTTTCCCCTGTTTAATTGGGATATTTGGATGAAACCGAAAAATGTGTCTTGCTCTGTTTTCCCCTGTTTTTGCTCTGTATAACGTTTTCAGTAAAACAACGCTGAAGTACAAAAAGACTTTCTGATACTTTACACTAAGATTTAATTATAAGTTATTACCAATATCTGTTCATAGTACAAGAACCATCGGCTGCAAAAAAAAAGATCTTAAGAAACATCTAAGCATCAAGTTCCTTACAATTCAGGTGTTTCATGGATAGATTCAAGAACTGGTTTCCACTTATTGTCGTCGAAAGATCTGAGTACCATTCTCTGATTCATCAAAAGCAGCTGCTCCAACGAAACTTGCTTCGCCAGCAAGCGATCCAGCTGTTTTCTAGTTATCATCACCTTGATTCTCATTCTTCCCGCGATAGCCTTCTCTTTAGACACCGAATCATCCTCGGGACATACAGATCCATTCTTGATCTCTATGTTAGAAATTTGAATCTTGTTACTCTCAAGATTTTTTATGCACAAACATGCATCGGAGAGAGTTATCAAGAATTGCTTCAATCTTAGTAGTCTCTTCTTCATTTTTGTGTGTGTGTGTATCGTTCTTGGACGCAGATCCTTTGATTTAGTGACAAGCTGTGAGATTCACCTTCTTATTCTTATTATGTGGTTATACAAAACACAAAGAGGGTTCGTTTGGATACTTATATTTAAAAGGCCTTCAATTATTAAAAGCATGGGTTGTGTTTAATTTGGAGTGGATGGTGAAAAAGTTGGTGGGAATGTAACAGATTCGTATCAATGAGATTCTTAATGAACAAAAGAAAATTAGAGATCAAGTCTTGAGGATGTTAACACGTGTGCATCATGGGTCGGTCTTGCGCACATAAAACATTAATTTTGGACCGACTTTTTTGATCCAAAAACATATGGCTTGTCTAATACTTCGTGGTATATCATGATGAAACCTACTTGATGTATAAATGATTAATGTTGTTGATCACTAAAGTCTAAAACTAATTGAGGTTGACCTTTCTTGTTTTTGTTTTTGTTATCTTTTAGAGTTTGAAAAACTTAATCGGTTCCATAAATAATGAAAATTTTATGTTACAACATTTAATCGCAAGCCAACAAAATTTTATGATGTGGGAAATGAAAAATCTCGAATTCTGAACAATCTTGCATAAAACTGAATAGACAAGTGACGAAACAATTACTTTCCAATACAATAATATCACAGTAACTTAAACCACGTCTTACAGAGCAATTTCGTGGGAAGATTCAAGAGAATCTGAAATAGCAAGCAATCTAAATTACCAAAATCATCACAAAACGATGAAGAAAGCATATACTTTTACATTAACTAGGTCACCAAAAACTAGGAGGATCCGAAACCACAACCTGGCATGAGGTAGAGAGTCTTGGGATTGTAAGGAGTTTCTTGAGGAAGATGAGAGATGCTTCCTTCTTTCTGTCAGGATATAAGAACATAGTTAGTTTCCTGAGGATTGTTGAGTTCTCAAGAAAGTAACTCGCTAGCTCAATCTCCGCCGCGTCATCTACCATGGGCTGTCCTATCTCAACATACTCGAGAGTTGGTAGGAAGCAATGAGGTCCAGGTACAATACTATCTGGCTGCTCCCATGGAGATTTACTAAATCCCTGCAAGTAGGAAACAAACGGACGAAACAAGTTGAGTTATGAGATTTTTCTTTCACCTATTTGCATTCACAATAACAAAAGGAAGTTTATGGTTTCAGTAAATTAATCCTAACCAAGGAGAGAGATTTCAGATTCGGACAGCTCTCAAGAAAGACCGGCAACATCTCCCACCTGTAGTCGGTGAAGTTAGCACTCAAGGAAGTTAAGTTACGTAAAAAGGGTACTCGTTCACATCTCGAGTAATTATTAGATGGCCTGCAAGAAAACAGTATCATAGTAGAGCTGAAATTGTATTTGAGAGGTGATATAATAACTTGTTATATGAGAAACTTAACCATATATAGGTTACCTCGAGTGTGTTCGAAGTGATGATCATGTCTTTGACACTAGAGATCCCCACAAGGAAACTACGAATCATGTTTCTTTTTGGTAGATCATTAGGATCAAACCTCTTTTCGGAAGACAAGTTAAACACAATATCCATATGCACCATAACAAGTGAACCAAGATTACATACTATGAAACTATCAGTTCCACCATCAACAAGCACTAGTTTCTCAAGCCTTGGAGCATCAACTACAACTACTAGCTCTTCCTCAACAAAATTGACACCGTGGCCAACATGAGTGAATCTCAGCAGAGACTGAGAGCACACACGCAAGACATTCACATTGTCATGAGGACTCCTCCTTACAGTTTACTGGGCAGCCTAAGACGAGCATTTCGAAAGCCCATTCGCTGACAAACCTAACACTATCCAGTTTCATGACTTTGACACGAGATAAAGAAACGGACTTGGGATTTGCCAAGCTCACGCACCAGAGCTTTAAAGATACCAAGCTCTCGCAATTGTAAACCGTTGAAGGTATCTCTGCTTCCTTTTCGACCTCCCCTGTGCTGTCTGTAACAAGGAGATGTTGAACTTCCCGCTTAACTACAGCGTTGATCCACCGGGCGACATCATCGCCATGAGAGTGATCCCATTCCCAATCGTACTTTCTATCTAAAGATTTGTCTTTTAGCTTGAATTTTTGCAGGCGTGATTCGCTGTTGAAACCCAGGAAACCATCGACAAAACTCACACAAGCCTCGTACTCCGGGAAATCGCCAGGCTCCAGGTTCAAACCAGGTACATGTCTCCAGAGATTTCTCCATCTTTTAGATAAGACGCTGCTCTTAACCACATCTTTTGTGGGAATGTTCAAGAGAACCTGGCACAGCAAGCTATCTGGCAAATCGCTCAGCCTATCTAGATCAGCACGCACACGTTTCGCTGCGTCTTCATCCATGTACTACTCTGCCTGAAAAACCTCGAATCGAATAAAAAATCCTTTAAAAAAAAAAAAAACATTTTTCGAATGAAGAATCGAGTACATTCTTCGGAGTATACCAAACGTCAAAACTCAAAAGGAATCGAACAATAAAATCACGAAATGGTAGATTTGTTCTTTGACTCTAGGCGATAGAGAGAGAGAAAGAGAGAGAGAGAGAGAGAGAGAGAGAGAGAGAGAGAGTACCTTTTTAACGGCTCTTGAAGAATGATAAACAAATCGCGTTGAGTTTTCCGGCCAAAGTATCTCCTTTTGTCTCTACTTCAGTGGCTCATTTGCCGGCGTCTGTTTCAGATTTTCTCTCCGTGGAAAAGTGAAAAGACATATACTTTTTGGCCCGGCAAATTTTCTTCAGTGTTTTTTGTTTTACATTTTAACCCCTAAATTTACAGTTTCCTTCATCTCTCGCCCTATATTTATTTTCCTAACATTATTAATGTCAGTGTTCTAAATAGATAACTTTGAGAAAAGGTAAAGATACAAACGTAGGAGGTTAGTCCACAGAGCTTTACAGATTACCTAGCTCTCACAAGTGTAAATGGTTGTTCTCATAGACATAAGTCAATTCGGTTTAGTTTGCCTGACTTTATATATTAGTAAAAAAATAAATTGTTATGCCATATGTAAACTTTTTATATCATTGCTTCTCCTCTGTTTCAACTGAAACAGAATATCATTTATGCTCTGGTTTTTTATAGATTTTTGTCTCATTCAGAAGAAAAAGAAAACTTTAATGAACTGTTTTGTTTAGTTGTTAATAAAGGTTGTCGCAAGATAATAATAATAATAATCTACTATATAAAAGCAGAAGGGCATTCTACTGCTTCTGTCACATCAGCACGTGAGAGAGTGCCACGTGGCACTTCCTCATTTAATTTTCAAAAAAAAAATTAATCCTCTTATTTGCATTCAAAGGGATTCGAACTCATGATCCTCTTATTAAAAGAAAATCATTTTTTCCATTCTGCCATGTGTACTCTTTAACAACCCTCTCTAAAAACGTATGCTATTACCTCTATGTTTTACATATTAAATTAGAAGCACTTTTTTAAATTTATATGTATATCAATTATAGATTTATGTACAAAACGCATAAATAAAGACATCCTCAAAATGATAAATTAAAAACAAATTTTTTTTTAAACATCAAGTAACATAAATAAATATCAACATATGTAAAATCAATTTTACATAAAAACCATTAAATTTGAATTCAACTATCTAAAAATTATTATAAGTAGATAAAATTCTAAATTAATTTAAAAAATAATAAATATATAAATCTTATATAATACATAATTTAAATATATCATTATATTTTTTGAGTGATTTAATCCTTACTTTCTAATATACAAAAGCTTAATGGATGTCTACATGACCTGCCACGTCAACATCTGAAAGTATGCCACGTGTCATTTATTATTTAATTTTCAAAAAAAAATAATTTGTATTAAATCTTAACCAAACAACTTTTTTTTCCTCTTATTTGCTTTCATACGGTTTTAGACTCACAATCCTCTCAATAAAAGAATTTTTTTTTTCCATTATGTCATGAGTACTTTGACAACACTCTATAAAAATTATGATATTGTCTCTATATTTTACATATTAAATTAGAAGCACTTTTTTAGTTTATATGTATATCAATTATAGACTTATGCCCCAAACACATAAATAAAGAAATACTCAAAATGATAAATTGAAAGATGTAATTTTTATTTTTTTAAACGTCAAGTAACATAAATAAATATTATCATAAGTAAAATTAACTATACATAAGAACTATTAAATTTGAATTCAACTATTTTAAAATTATTATAAGTAGATGAAATAATAATTTAATTTAAAAAAATAAAAACATATAAATCTTATAAAATACATAATTTTAAATATATCATTATATTTTTTGAGTGATGTAGTCTTTATTTTAAAATAAATTGCGATAATTAAACTTTAGTATAACAGAAAATAAATTATGATATGGAATAAATTAAGAAGTTAACTACAATCTATAAAATCTTAAGACACAACAATATATTTAATTAAAAATCGAGAAGATAACAAATTATATTAAACAATATAGAGAAGAAGGTAAAAATAAAGAAAAACAAGAATATATGCAAAAATATACAAAATTTTAAAACATGGAAAAAATATGGATTCAATGCAAGATATGTAAAATAAATCTTCAAAATGGTAAATTGAAAAAAATTAAGATGATTATAATATTAAAATTTAGACAAATGAAAAGAGTATGAAATTGAAGAACAAATAAAGATTCGTAAAATAATGAATGAAAAAAATTGCACGATTATCACGGAAAAAAGTAGAAAATTAAAATTCTTTAAAAAGATAAAATAAATTGTTAAAATATAGATCTAAAAATATATTATTTTAAACTTAATTTAAAATAAAATTCGCGCATCGCGCGGATTCTCTCCTAGTAATGATTAACGAACATAAAGAATCTATTCTTGCAAGAAGAAGAACAACACCTTCTTTCAATTGCAGTATTCTTGGATATTCGAGTCTTAACGAATCCATGAATCTCTTGCTTTGCTTCCTCGTATCTGTTGAAAAAAACATAGAAACTAGGGGAGGGAAAAAAGGGGCTTTACCTTGATTCTTCCAGAAAGTAGAGTAAAGATATGGAAAACCAAAAAATAAAAAGTAAATGGGAAACACACACAATATATGGACCCAACAATCTCAAATCTTTATGCGTAGAGCTCGAAAAAAGATGTAACCACCATGAATTATTAAAGAGAAAATGTGGAAAAATAATCAGGTGAATTTCTTGGTCAATAGGGCAAAAACATTGCTCCTTCGCTTTTTTTTTTTATCGTGTATAGCCATTTCAATCCTCTGCTTTTAACCAAAGATAATGCTCTGTTTTTTTTATTTATTATACATCGGCCAAGAGTAGAGCTATATAATTCTATATAAACAGTTCAATATAGCTTTACTAGAAGTACTAATTACCAACACAAAAACATCATCAAAATACAGTGTTTATCAGAAGGAGCGATTAAGCATAAGTGAAAGAAACTATTGTGTATATATATGGTTGATTATTCAACATATCTCATATATCTGTAGAGCAACGAGTCCCTTGTATCGAAGCTAATGGAACAGTGGTCACGTTCGGTTCAAAAGCTACGATTGCAACACAGTTCACATTAAACCGGTATGCGCCAGAGACAAATGTCCCGATCTTCCACCGTAGCTTCCCGTCCATCTTCATACCGAGGATTACTTTACCGGCTGACCGGTCACGACCGATTTGATAACCAAAGGACTGAGAAACGGGTAGCTCAGTGCCTTGAAGAAACGCGGTCAAAAGATTGATTTCTTCGTGGGATTGATAAAAAGGCGGTAGAGAAGCCTCTGATGTTATTTGTTGTCCTCCATAAGCTGCGTATACGAGTAGCTTGTCGTAGTAGATTCCGACTTTTTTGTTTGGGTTCTTGGAGAAGAGAGTGAGTTGGATTGAGGAGTTGAGGAGATGAGTTGCGGAGGAGGAGAGATTGAGGGTGTAGATATCGGCTTCCGTGAGGGAGAATTCGGGTTTCGCGGGGTGGAGGATGAGCCAGATGAGGAAGATGATGAGGAGAAGGCCGCTGAAGAAAGTTGAGAATGTGAAAAATAGTTTCTTGCGACGGTTGTTGATGTTGATTCCTCCTTTCTTGGCGCAATGTTTTGGAGAAGTTTCGGAGATTTTAGACATTTTTGAGAGAGAGAGAGAGAGAGAGAGAGAGAGAGAGATAATGGCGATGATGGAGAAAGAGGAGAAGAAGGATGAAGAATGAAGGAGAGAAGGTGAAGGGGTTAATATAAAGAGAGAAGTGATGGGAAGTAGAAAGCTATAAGCACTTGAGCGGCAATTATCTTTGTGTCTTTAGTAATTTGCTTTTTTGACTTAGATGTTGCTTGTGAGTTGTGAAGGTGTGAAAATATTGACCGTTGGATTAGTTGATGAATAATGACTTTTGTTTTCTTGCTGTCTTTTTCCTTTTTAATTTATTTGCGTGAACGTTTTAGTTACTTATATTATTATACATGCTAGATTAATTAGTTAAGGAAAATTAGCACGAAATTATCAAGGAAGTTAACTAACACATCGTGAGACATTGAAACGCCGAGAAAAATAAAATCTTGCACCCCTTTGTGTTCTTCTTTAATTTTAAACGATAAGGGCTTTTCAATATTATATGTGCATGGTAAGTTTCGTGAGCTCATGCAAAGTTAAAAGACAAAAAGTCATGAGAAGAAATTAAAGAGGTATATATATATAAATCCCTAAAAGACCTTAGGGTTTGTAGAATAAAAGTATAAGACCGAGTTATATTAGTTTCGATCATTTTGCTAGTTAAATCACATGAATGTAGAACCAGGTTTGGGTTTCTGGAGGTCCAAAAGAAACTGTGTAACGAAAAAATAGTTGAGCAAAATTATGAAGCTAAATATGTGTCTATGGACTATGTTACACCATCTCCAATGCTAAGAACCCCTAACACTATTTTAATTATAAATTTTGAAAATATTTAAGTTAAGAATTTTTTAACAGTAATTAAAATTTTATAGCTTCAATGGTAGAATCTCATTTGAGAGTTTCTTAAGAATAAAAAAAATATTATTTTGAAATTATAATATTTTAAGTAGAATTTATTTTGTTTAAATTATTAAACATTTTATATTTTATAAAATTTAAAAATTATTGCATTTCATAAATTTTGTGAAGTTTTGTGAAATTTTAATTTTCGTAAAGTTTTGTGAAATTTTAAAATTTTGAGAAGTTTTAATTTTTTTTAAATGAACCGACCAATCACAAACTGACACGTATGAGGTTCTTAACAATTCTAAAAGCTCTCTTTTAAGAATCGGTTCTTAACATTTTATTTAGTTTTGAATTATTTTTTTATTTTTTTCCATAAGAATCCTGCATTAAGATCCTCCATTGGAGGTGCTCTTTCAAAGGCTTGGATTTTTTTCTTCTTTTTTGACAAAAGCTTGGATTTTTTTTTTTTTGATAAAGTAGGTTTAGATTTTGAGTGCCAGCATATATATTTTTTAAATAGGTAAAAACGTTCTGAAATTTTCAAAGAAAGTTTTGTTCACGCCTTCCACCGCAATAATATTGTACAAACAAAAAAAAATGATTCAAATAGGAACTTTTATATGAAATATTCTTATTCATGTGAATATACACAAGAATTATGGAATATGTGTGAATGACTCACGGGTCCGAAATCCTTTTTGTCTGAACCTATATACCGTTACACGGTCTCTTGCTCGGTTTGTAGTATTTACATGAGACAAGCCTCGTATTATTTTTGTATTCTAAAATTCTATGCTATTAAATAAAATACAAGTACAAGAATCAACGCCTCCAAATTGCTTTTAAAAAGTCATCCTATGCAAAGCTTAGATTTTTTCCTTCCACAAAAGCAGCTTTTTCATATTATAATAATTGGATAGTGACTATTTTATTATATAAATCAATTAGAATATCCTACTACAGAGATGCATTAAATAGGTTTTTTTTTCCATACTTTAGCCTAAATGAATTTTCTAGATTAATATAAATTAGCCTTTTAGGGTTTTTTTTGTTTGAGATTCACCAAAAATTAAGTGGATTTCACTGGTATCCTACCTAGGGGTGGGAAAAAAATCGTAACCGAAAAAAATAAACCATATCAAACCGAAAAGTGATATGATTTGGTTATGGTTAAATCTAAAAAACTATTTGGTTATTATTTTTAAAAGTTTTGGTTTAGATTTGGTTTGCTTAAAAACTGTCAAACCGAATGTTTTTTTTTGTTTTCAGAACTAAATTTTAAATAGTTTATATTTTCTTAGTTTAGTCTATGACTATATTTTATTATTAAGTTTAATTATCTTTATAATTTACTAAATCTTAACTAATAAATTTAAATATAATATTTACAAAAAAATCTACATATAAATATTTAAAATATAATATTTACAAATACAAACTATGAATAGAAATATATATTTTTTAGTTTTTGTCTTTTATATACATGGTTTTATTGATGATTTAAATTTATTTCCTATGATTTAAATTTTATTCTTTTAACTTTTTGTTTTGTTTCACTCATATCTATTATTATTATTCATATTCATAGTTTGAATCAAAGATTCAAAGTATGATTCCGAAAAAACCGAAACCGAACCATACCAAAACGAACCAAGGTGCATGTGGATTTTGTAAGGTTTTAATTTTTATAAAACAAAAAAACCGAAAACCGAAAAAAAATCGAACTATAACAAACCGAAATATATATGGTTTTTATATGGCTTGAATTTTTTTAAAACCGATAAAGCGTAAAACCGGAAAACTCGAACCGAAAACCGAAGTGCCCACCCCTCCTACCGTATCATCATTCAAATTAAATTAGCAGATTGCGGTGTATAAATTGTAAATAAAAGAATACAATCATATAATCAGACTAGAAAAATTGTCTAAAATGTGTTAATCACATAAGGAATCAATAATTGGCTTTTTTAGAGGGAGAAAAACATTTAAAATAGAGAGAAAAAGTAGGAAAAAAAAACCGTGGAAGCATCTCAATCATTTCATGGGGGCCTTTTGTGTCTTTATGTAGCCGTTCCTTTTACGCTAAGGAAAGATAGAGCAACTCGTGTATGCATCCAAATTTCTTTAGATATGTCACGATTACGTTGATAATAAAGGTTTTTATTACTCTCTTAGATATGCTTATTAAATCATATAATTAAACTGTAATAATTTGGAGAACTAAGTAGAAGAGATGATTCGTATATTCAAAAAGTAATGGATATATATCCATACTCTATTACAGGATTTTCTCTTGTAAAATAGCCCTAGAAGTACATTTATATATAAAAAATACATAATAGAAAATAGCTCTAAAATCCATATAAATTAATTTTAGCCTCTTCTGCTGTATATATATTGTCAATTCTCAACGGATATTATTGTGTGATAAAAGCGCAGGGACCTCTACCGCGCTCAGAAGTTGAAAAAGGAGTAGTTACAGAAAAATGCAAGATAATAGTTTATATAATTGATTTATAGATTATATATAATATACACATATATGGATATTTATGTGTTATAGTATATGCTTTTTGGTTCATGAATAAACTAATCTTATAAGCAACGACCCCATGGGCATGGACTTTGGTAATGTGCGATTTATAATCTTCTTCACTTCTTTTGAAATACTTTTCTTAAAATTGTTCATCATTATGATGTTCTTGCTTTGGACCTAACTTTTGGTGTATTACGGTTTAATTAATCAAACAATGAAGTGGGAAAAAGAGACTATGCTTTTCGTTTCGTAGTGTATTTAAAAGTCACTTTTTGTTGATTTTTCCCACATAGATTCATTTTTTGTTTGTATTTTAATGAAAAGTAAGTTAATACCAGAATAAACATATGAGACTAATGTTATTGGCTCTGTGCTTTGATTACGAGACTTTAAGTGCAACCTAAACATCAGGACGAGTTGAAACTTTAGAACATGTAAAAGATTAACAAAATTATGAACCAAAGAAAGTCTTACCCGCATTTAAAAATCCGGTTCTTTCACATGTTCTGAAGATTAGTATGGACTTAAACCCTATAGATCTCCTAGTTATATATATATGCATGAGGGAGTGAAATCAGCTNGGGGGGGGGGGGGAAGCATGATGTGAACCGGATTTGTTGCGAAGCTAAATGAACTTTAGTGCAACTTGGAATCCTCATTACATTGCTGGGGGGGAGGGGGGGGGGGAGGGGGGTGAAAGCATGATGTGAACCGGATTTGTTGCGAAGCTAAATGAACTTTAGTGCAACTTGGAATCCTCATTACATTGCTCTAAATTACCATTAACCATGGAAGAAGAAGAAAAATAACAGAGATTTTTAGGATTATAGTAATAATAATATATATGTATATACAAACTGTACTCTCGTATGATTTCTTGAAAAGAACCGATAAGTACATAACATGCATGGCATTTCTCGTTTAAGGTAAAAGTTGAGGGAAATGAACAAAAGACCTCTCTAGTTACTTGAAAATGTGTTTAGTAAAAGGCTAAAACAACAATTGGCTCTGCGCTCACCGCACGGCTCCGTGACTTTTTGGGTAAATGACTTTCGGTCTTACTTTATTTCCCGTGTGTTGCTCGTTTTCGTGATCGGTGAATGCCAATGGACAAATATAGCTTCATCACCAAGGCAACACACGGGAAAATAACCTTGAAGATACTCCTTAGTCTATATGTATAAGCATATGTTTTTATTAATGTCATATGGACAATATAGCTTCATCACCAAGGCAACCAAAAATAAAATGTAATACCATATGAAATCCGTTTCCTTAAATTTATACAGCATCAACAACTTTTTACACAGTTACGTTATTTTACAATTGTGCAAACATCAGATTGTGATTCCCTTTTTGTCCTCCTTAAAATATGATCACAAAGTGGTGCTTCTTCTAGTAAATCTTTAAACAACGACAGCTCTAAATCACTTTGAATCAGTGGTAATGTCCGGTCTTCTCTTTTATAGTCGAGTCTTTCATATTCAAACAGATTTGCATACCAACATTTAGATATTTGTTTTGGTGAACTCGAATCTAATTAGGTTCTTACTTGATGATTGAATGGTGCAGAATAAAAGACCATGTGTCGATATACCTCAGATTATCCTGCTTAATAATCAATGGTAAATTGTGAGATAACTTAGCACTTTAAATGTTTTTGGAATAGTAAATTGTGAAATAACTTAGATTGTCGAGACCGTTATTTTTATTTTTACTGAAAGGTAGACCATCCAAGTTACTTCCGGTTTGGTTTCAGAAGCATCTGGTTAAATCTTATACCAATAAGGAGAATTTGCAAACCACAGATTCCAATGAAATACTCAATTTTAGAACTAGGTAATTGTAGGGCTTTACCCCAAAGGGAGCCCTTCCAGAAATTCTCGTGAGCCCAATACAAGCTTAGGCCCAGGAGGGGGTTTGGAAATAGTTTTCAACCAGCAATAGACGCGCCTCGGTTAGTACCTCATTAGCTGCGTCATTGCCCCAAGCGCAAAGATGAGCTTCACCTATCGAAGTCCTCTTCCTTTATATCTCAACGATTCGTATCAGCTTCACTACCACTTCCGATGTGGGACGCTGTAAAGATTTAGCTTGACTTAACAAAAAGCATTAAACTAAAACTGGGCCTGATTTGTCAAAAGCCCGTTTATTCCTAAGCCCAACTAATAGAGAGGTTACGTAAATGCTCTGCCACGCTGGACAACTATAGACAGCAAGTGGCTCTGTTTGATATATTGGACTTATCCAGGTGCAATGATTAAAACTTAAAAATTGATTCTTAGTTAATATTTAATTATAAAAAGAAAGAAAAAGAGAAAATGATAAGAGAGAGAAAGAAAGAAAACAACTAAGAATTTGTTCTTATTTAAGAATCAAGTTTTCACTATTCATTCAATTTTAATTTTTTTTTATTTTAAGAACCACCATTGCACATGTTCTAGACCATGTACAATAGTTTCAACATTCAACACTTTCTTTTTCACTTTTTAACATTCCACATCATTTCCTCTCTCTTCCACATAATAATTTAACACCTATTTAATTTTAATCATGTACAATGGTTTTGTTTAAAATATTCAACACTTTACCCCACCAAATTTTATATTTATAATTATTTTATTTTTAAAAATATTTTTGGTTACCTAGTATGAAAAATTAATCGATTAAAACTAAATTGAAATAATTTACTATTAAATAATTTTTACTGTTTATTTTATAAATTGAAATAATTTACTATTAAATAAATTGAAGACAAAAAAAATTATTCAATTGATAATTGAAAACTATGTTAAAAATTGATTTTTTATGTCCAAATGAAACGAGAGTAAGCTCATTTTATAGATCATAAAAAATGATGAATTTTGATATAATTTTTATTTTATTATAAAATAGTTTAATAATAAATAATTAAAATCAAATAATGTGGATGAGATAAAAATTACGACATATAAACAACCAATAAAAAAACACATGTTTTCATCTTTTGTAGACGCGGACTCCACGCACTAATGCCTCCTCCTCTCATGGTTCGCCATGTGGCAATGCTTAACAATTTTCTTTGAATTCAACATGTTGAATCTTTTAAACATCCCACATGCCACCTGCTTTTTTCAAAAAATTAAACACCCTCCTTGCACAATATTATACTGTTGAATGATTTATTCAACATCCTCATTGTACTTGGTCTTAGGAAATGAGTTTTAAAAGCAGAAGTCGTCGTATAGATAATCCTGCTCAGGGTCGTGCTTAAAGGCTTAGAAAAAGGCATTTGCCTAACCTAAAATAATATTAAACTTTTAAAGTTTGCAAATCCCAAAAACTAGTTTCAAGTTTTGTTGAAGAAAAGTGTTATTTTAATTAGTTTTATTAGTTACTAAAATTCCAAAAATCTAATTGTTTGTTTTAGAGCCATTAATATTTCAATCCATAATTTTGACATTATTTTCTATATGCAATAATTTTTAATTATGTTTAGCAATAGTTTAGTATCGTTATTATGGAAATTTGATGAAAAACTTCATATAAAAAATGATGTAATAGTTTAAAAAAATAGTTTTAGGTTTTATCTTTCATTATTTTTTTAAAAATAAATATTATTTATTGTTTAATTTTAAATTATGTAAACTCAACTACACCGGTTTAGATCTCTAAACAATTCTAAAGCTGAAATTGTCGACAAAAAAAAAAATATATATATACATTTACGTTAAACAAATTTTAAACTCGCCTCAACGTATTCGCACGGCACTGATCCTGCTTAATTAACAATTTATGGAAACTAGATCAATAAGAGCTATAATAGAGTTGAGGCGTATGAACAAAACCAAAAGAGAAGAAGATTTTTCATATGAACAAAAATCAAAAGATTTGTTTGCATTGTTCACCGGAGATTCAAATCAAAAGTTGCACTGTTCACCGGAGATTCAAATCAAAATTTGGTCAGAAGAGACAAAGTTATGTTACATCCTTATTCATAAACTGAGGCACAAACTAACCTCTGAGCCTCTGAGCAAGAATATAACGACCCGGACACGGTCCATTTGAATAAGTTTAAAAAAATTGATTTGGCTACCTATGTCATCAAAGTGCAGTTACCTTTTCCGGTCACTTACCCTAAGAGAATTCCAGAGTTAAGTGTGCTTATGCTGGAGTAGCACTAGGATGGGTGACCTTCCAGAAAGTCCTCTGCAGAACCGTGTGAGTGAGGTCAAAACACGGGAAAAGGTCACGTGGTGATTGCAGGAACAAGTAAATCAGTCGGTTGGGGCCCCGAAAAAAAAAAATAATGCACCGACCGTCGGACAGGGGCGGGGCCCACGAGCCCGACGGAGGGATGGGTGACTCGCCGGTAGGGGCGGTCGGGGCGTTACAAGTGGTATCAGAGCCAATGGAAGTCAAACTGGTTCTGTCCCAGGAGACTATCTTGGGGTTTGGGGGTTAAGGTTCACATTGGCGGGATGAGAATTCGGGGACGAATTCCCGTTAAGTGGGGGAGAATTGTAACGACCCGGGCCCGACCCATTTGAATAAGTTTAAATGGATTGATTTGGCTACCTATGTCATCAAGTGCACTTACATTTTCCGGTCACTTACCCTAAGAGAGCTCCAGAGTTAAGTGTGCTTATGCTGGAGTAGCACTAGGATGGGTGACATTCCGGAAAGTCCTCTGCGGAACCGTGTGAGTAAGGTCAAAACACAGGAAAAGGTCACGTGGTGATTGCAGGGACAAGTAAATCAGTCGGTTGGGGCCCGGAAAAAAAAAATAACGCACTGACTGTCGGACAGGGGCGGGGCCCACGAGCCCGACGGAGGAATGGATGACTCGCCGGTAGGGGCGGCCGGGGCGTTACAAATAACGTTAGGGATATACAAAAAAAAAGCTTAGCTTAACTATATAAAAATCAAAGTGGTAAAGTATAAAAATCGAGCTTATCTTAACATTCATACCAAAAAAAAAAAAGTATTAATGTTGATATATCTAATTGAGAAATTGTGATATAAAACCTTTAAACTATTGTAAGTTCTCAACGAACTAAAACTAGGTTCAATAACTTTTATTGTTTCTTTTGTCACTCAGAGCAATCCCAATGATCAACTCTTAGTATGGTGTCTTAAAGATAAAATAATATTTTGTGTACTTTTTGGATATAAGACACTTTGTTAAAATTTGTTGATTTTTAGTTTACAATGAGACACTTGGATGGGTGTCTTAAAAAACAAAAAAAAATTTTTTAATTTAAATAAAAATATAATATAGTAAAACCTCTATAAATTAATAATGTTGGGACTTCAAGATTTTATTATCTTATAGAGTTATTAATTTATATGTAAGTTAATAATTATTAATTTATCGATAAATTAATATAGAGATGTTTTCGGTTTGAAGTTTTAACTTTCATCAAGAAACAATACAAAAATGTTTTCGAAATTATAAAATTCATTTAAAAATATGATATTAAAGAATTTAAAGATAAATCAACAATTTTTAAAAACTTAAAACAATAATTTAATCATATTTTACTATATTACATTAGTTATATATATATATATATAGATATATATGCTTAGATGTATAATTATTAATTTATCTTATTATTGGGACCATATATTTACATAAGAGTTTCAAAAAAATTATTATCTTATTATCTTATCGGATTTTACTAATTTTTACACTGGTCCGACTCGGGACCAGCAAAATTTATTAATTTATAGTGATTATTAATTTATCGAGTATTAATTTATAGAAGTTCTACTGTACATTGAAACATAATACATTTTCAAAAATATAATACATTAAAACATATAAATTACAAAAATGCAACAGAGTCTACGCGATGAAATTGAGTGTCTTAAATATAAGACCAGTGTCTAATATTAGACACTGGTCTTATATTTAAGACACTCAATTTTATTTCTTTATTCACTTATATTCATAAGACACTTGGTTTAGATCTCATAAATTGTCCATTGGGGTTGGTCTTAGGTCATATAAAACTCGCAGCTTTTAAACTATTGTTGTAACTTCTCAATGAACTCAAACTGGGTTCAATAACTTTTATTGTTTCTTTTGTCACTCAATCATAAACAAATCACTTCAATATTGTCCGCCGTCTTAGAGAATCTTTCGGCTGATACTGTCAAAAGCTTATTAAGAAACATGTTCTCATCTCTGCTCTTCAACTTTTCTTCATACCGGTGCTTGATCCTGCTATCAAGCATGTATCCAAGAAACGCAGGGAAAGCAAGAAGCTCTTCGACTTCACGACCCATGTACTCGATCAAATACTCCAGTTTTTCCTCTAAAGAGCTATGACTATACTGCGGGACTTGAGGATGCTTTGTGCTCATAGCAAGAATGTCTTCAAACGAAAGACGGTAACTCAAGTACATCCCAATTGCTCTCTGCATATTGTCAGAGCTTGTCCTGGTCACAGCTCCCATCGCAAACGCCAGCTCCTTTGTTCTATGCTTGTATCCAATCTTCACCAGGAGCCTCAGTTTGTGCGAGAGATTATCTTCGGATAGAGCTAGAAACAACGGCGCTTTACTCAAGAAACTCTAACCTCGGCCTCAGTTTCCTCTCTTTATTACGTGAGAGTCCCTATCACGTGAGTCCAATCAACACTTAAGGACAGTTGAAAAAAAAAAAAAATTTGAATAGGGAACGACTATCTTTGTCAGACATTTCGTTCAAGTCTTATAAACAGACAAGTAACAAAAAAAGGAAACCTGTCAGACCGCCGTGCGACCACCCCGGCAAGGATTAAACCGAGCCGAGTAACGATCCTCTACAGCACCGGATGCATCTTAGAGATGACCGTGGCCGTTAATCACGCTCCGATCGCACGGTCATGGTTCATCAACCAGGGTTAAGGGCCTGTCTCCTTAGAAATCAAGGATACAGAGGTACGAGCCTATAGAACAGATCCTGTTCAAGTAAGGTCGTGATCATCATTGCGATCTCTCTGTTATATATACGACGAGATTAATTCCCAGCTAAGCGATGTGGGATGATGTTACGCATTAAAAAAAAACTATAAGGAAAGCATCCTTTGTATTGTATCTGTTAATTGGTGAAGGCCCAATTATATTTAAAGCCCATAATATTTGCTCTGCCACGTTGTAGTAGCAAAGAGAGAAGAAGACGGTTTCTTCAAACCGGACGGTCCATCTATTAAATAAACAGAATTTCTTGCTCATACCATAATACTGGAATTTTTTTTAGCTAGAGCCAAATAATGTGAATTGTACAACAGGTTTTTTTTTGTTTTTATCAATTTGTACTTTGTCAAGGCATTTTTAAAAATATTTCAAAAAATATCGAAACCCCTAATTTTTCATGAATTTTAGAACAAGCTTTTGATAAATTTTGATTTCCCTCTACCTTCTTAAAAAATAGGCATGTTCACTGTTATTATTAGATATTATAATTTTTTTGTTTTGTAAAATCTTTAAAACATATTATACTACCAATAAAAACATAGCTAAAACGGAACGTCGGATCCAAATGCTTCTCATGTACTTATATAATCTGTGAAGAACAGAAATAGAGTTAAAGTTTTTTTTTTTTTTTGAACTAAATTTTTCCTAGAGTTAAAGTTGTAGCAATGAATGTGACAAAAATCGTTTTCAAGCTTGTTTATAACTTATGCGCGGATAACGAGTCCATCTTCACAACTACTTTGTTAAAGTTGTAGCAATGGATGTAACTAGTTTTCTTCTCGGGTGGCTCACAATACATATTAACATTAACTACATAACCTACATATATAGTTATATTTGTAATAATGGAAATCTACAAATCTGTTTTAACTAAAAACGTTGGATCTACGTGTTATTAGGCATTTTCGCATGTGACCGAAAAATATGGCACATATATTTTTCAGTAATCGAGAAGATGATGGTTGCTCTCGCATCGGTGCAGCTGCTCCCACACACAAGTGAAGCTAGGAGCGATGAGATTATGAAAGAATATACCCTAAGCTATTAGCTTCTATGAAAGATATCTACATGTGTCTTGTTCTTTCTTTGTTTCATTTGTTCTACAACAGTTTCTAAAAAGAGGTTAAATTTTCTTGCATTATCTATTTTTACTTAGAAATTATTAGGAGTTGAATATGTAACATCTATTGAGTCATTCTTATGCCAATATATCATAGGTTCTTCCCTCAATCTTAATCTGAGATGTGGGATACTTTGTTCAAGACAAAACGTATTTACAGACCAAACTTCCAAGATGATCATATGGCGTGGGAGAAACTTAAAATGTCATTTGATAACTTAAAAATTCTATCAACATAACTTTCACACTAAAGAATTGATGGGGGGCTTTAATTTTTAAAACCCTTTCCAAAAATAGGCGTACGCCGCTTAAAAGCAGAGAAAACACGGTATTCTTTAGTAAAAGGCGAAAGAATAGTTCGTTTTGCTCTCACTGCACGGCTTCGTAACTTTACTCAGAGAGCTCTGCATCTTATCTTTAGTCCATTTTGATTCAGTGTCTCTGACTAATGTAACCGATGTGGGATCTCAAGCATTTGACATTTTGACATTTTATGGATCTTTAAAGCCCATTTTGTTTAAGTCCAACCAAATTGTTAATGCTTTGCCACGTTGGAAACAAATTGTTAATTCTGGACATAATGAGAAACAAATAGAAGCGAAGAGAAAGCCTACCACAGCCTGAGGCCCTGAGTTACAGTACTGTAGTTGTGAAGTTGGCGTATTCTAGTGTTCTTCTCCTATAGTGTATACGCAATGGAAACACACACCAACCATTTTAGGTAACAGAGAGAACATAAGAGAAAACAAAAACAGAATTGGAAAAATAACGGATTAACTTTAGATACAACATGTTAAGATTTTCTTTTTCCCCTGGGGTTTATTTTTAAAAATAAAGATTGATTCGATTTGATATATAAAAATATGATGTAAAGGTTTTAGTATATGATGTTTTTCTGTTATAACTTTATAAGATACAAAAACGTAACATTAATCAAAACAAAAGACACAAAATGTTACAGAGTTTAGTCCACGACTACAACATATTTTATACATGTAACACTTCCATGTTTTAATTCAAAGATTGTCAAAACGGACGACGCTGAAAGTGTAACTCTCCTAATAAATTTACCGAAGTTCGTCCAAACTTGAGCTACTCTATAAATTGTTAGTTTCTCTTGATATCAAAATCATCCCAATCAAGCAATTCCCTATATCTACTCCAATATCAAAAGAAAAATAAGGAAACAATAGTGTTGGTACTGGGCTTGAAGCACATAACTTTGGCACGGCCCAAACCGTTAATTCCGTTAGGCCTATTCCCGTCAAAAACCGCAAATAACATTTTTCTATAAATACCGCATTAGGATGAGAAAATGGGGATCCAAAAACTTCCAGAGAGCACCCCCTAAATTCCTGATTTCTACGCAAATCGTATGTCCAACGATTCTTACGATATTTTTCTTATCGTGTACGATTTTTCTCATTTGTATTTACGACAAAGTCACTTTGACGATTTCTTTTGTAATCTCCGATTTCAATATTTCGTATAAGAAAGTTCCCGAACCCATCATTTTCACATATTTACGATAACCGGATTTCGCTATCAACAATTGGCGCCATGGAAGGTAGGATCGAAGCTATCTTCAACTTCGGCCGCGACAACCACCACTGCCTCAGGAACGACGATCTTTGGAACATCGGCAAGGCCAACCCCCACCGGGTCATATTTATCGGCGATCTTTAGAAATGTCGATCTCATCATTATCGGCGATGCCAAGTTACGGCACATCTGAAGCGCCGACTCCAGCAATGACAGCTTGGCCGACCTCGATGGCCTCGGCATATCGAACTTACACGCTGCCGACGGGACCGGCTTTCCTAACTACAACGAGGACATCCTTCTCCGATCCAACAAGGATGGACAAGACGACCGCAAATCCGATAAGCGCCACAAGGATGGAAGTACCCGCAAACGACACGTCGGCACAATCCGACATCTCGGCTTTACTCCAGACGCTTATCACCCAGATAAACGATAACACACGCGGGACTAACGAACGACTGGACGAGTTGGCCACGGCTCAACAAGTGTGCCATAGCCGATTTGACGACCTCCACAATGCTACCGACAGAGGCCAGATGCCAAGGCAAACCACCTACACCCCGCATCTACAACGAGTTCTGTTCGGGGACCAGACCGCCGACCTAAATGACCAGGGAGAACGGCATCCCCCGATAGACAGCCAAGAACGAAGGGATCAGAGACAACCGGCGAACAGCGATCACCAACGCCAAGAGCACATCGAACGACCAAACGATGCTCCTAATCGTCAAAATCAAAACAGCGAACTCGAGGGCATCAAACAACAGCTAAAACAGATGACTTCGCGAGTCCACCAGGCAACGAGCTCGGCGCCAGAAATAGATCGGGTACTCAAGGAAGCGCAGAATACCCCATTCACGAGCAAAATAACCAACTCCACAGCCCGGCATCCAGGCAAAATCAAGATCACGGCCTACGACGGGACGACAGACCCTATGCTGTTTATAAGCGCATTCAGCGTCGCGACTTGCCGAACCCAGTTCTCTCCCGAAGAACGCGACGCAGGGTACTGTCAACTATTCGTAGAAAACCTAACCGGCGGGGCTTTAAGTTGGTTCACTAAACTCAAAGCGAATTCGATCAATAGCTATGAAGACCTCACATTGGCTTTCGTTAAACACTACTCCATGTACATAGAACAGGGAGCATGTGAGGCCGACCTATATACGTTAAAGCAAGGCCCAAAGGAGTCTTTACGGTCATACGTTAGCAAATTCAAGAACATTGTCTCGAAGGTGTCGATATCAGACAGTGCATCGATTCCAGCACTGCGCAACGGGCTCTGGTATGAATCGAGTTTCTACGAGGAGATGAAAAAAAACAAACCACATACCCTGGAAGACGCGCTACACAGAGCAACAGTCTTTATCGAAATAGAGGAAGAAAAAATCGAGAAGGGGAAGAAGTATGTTGTCCCAAAAGCGCAGAGTCCGAAAGAGAAGCTGAAGGAGGACTACTACGAACCGCGCCAACATCTCGACGGTAACTACCAAAGAAACAGCAGAGGTAGCAGGTCGTCTACTTTCGTCATCGAGGACGCACAATTCAACCAGCAAGGTGGGCGCTCCAACAAGTATATCCGACCAAATCGCCACGACACATCCATCGGATCGAGACCGTATTGTACTTTTCACAAGCGCTACGGGCATTCAGACGAAGAATGTCGTCATCTACAAAACGACCTCATGGCACGCTATAGAAGAGAGCTCAAAGAGTCAGGTTGCAACCAAACACCGAGACTGAACGAAAGGGGCGAAGCCCCGCAACCAAGAAACGAGGGAGAACGATTCCGACTCGCACAAGAAGAGGCCCGGCGACAACCCGCCGTCATCGCACCAAATCCGCCGGTTGGACCTATCAACGCAGACATGGCACCTCCAAAACGCGAACCCGACGACCAAGGACAAGGCAACGCCCCAGCTCCGGCGAGACGAAGAATCAACATGATAATGGGAGGACTTCCCACGTGTAACGACTCTGTCCGATCAATCAAAAGTTACGAACGAAGAACGATCGCAGCTAAACCGTGGAAGCGCAATGCCGACAACGAACTTAAAATCGGCAACGACATATCTTTCACAAAAGATGACATCGAGGGAGTGGATACGCCTCACAACGACCCTCTCGTCATCGAGCTCCGAATCGGAGATTGCGAAGTCACCCGCGTTTTGATCGACACCGGGAGCACAGTGGATCTCATCTTTAAGGAAACTCTCCAAAGAATGGAACTCGAAGGTTTCGAATTTAAGGCAAGCACGAAGCCACTCACAGGATTTGCGGGGGACACCACAATGACAATCGGAACCATCAAACTCCCGGTCTATGTCGGACGAACGACTAAGGTTGTCAAGTTCGTGGTCATCGATAAGCCGGCCATCTACAACGCAGTCCTCGGCACCCCCTGGCTAAATGCGATGAAAGCAGTCCCGTCAATCTATCACCAGTGCATAAAATTCCCAACTTCGAGCGGCATCTTCACGGTTAGAGGTAACCAACGAATGGCAAGAACCTGCTTCATCACCGAGCACAAACTGCGAAAAGCGGGGCAAACGTGTCTGATCGCAACCAAAGGACCAAGCGAGCTAACACCCCCGGATGATCAACAGCGCGAAGACGTTGTCATAACCAATATCGACATACAAGATCCGGAAAAACGCATCGGCATCGCACCAGAATTGAGCGACGACCTCAGAGACGAGCTGAAACATTTTCACATTCACATAGAAGATTAACGACCTGAAAGGGATTCCTCCTGCTTCTAACACGCAAAAAAAAATCGCAAAAAAAAAATCGCAAAAAAAAATCGCAATAAAAAATCGCAAAAAAATTCGCAAAAAAAAAAAAAAAAATTGTCTCGTGTAATATGAAATACGATCGGCTTGTTCCCCACTTTAGGGATACGTAGGGAGCCTTTTTTAAAAGGCGCAGCCATACTTAATAAAAAAAGAGGGTTATCAATTCACCCGATTCGACACGCAGTCCGGCTGCCCAAAGACATTGACACCCTGGCCAGGTGATCAATTTTGAAACGCGTTCCGCACGAATGCAGTGGTGAAATAATCCACTCCTTCGATGCATAAGCCTAAAAAACTTAACTCGTCGGGTTTAAAAGCCGAGCCCAGTCTCGCACAAATTAAACCGGATAATCCGAGCCAAGTCTCGCGCCCAGGATCGACAAAGCCAGACTCCGGTCCGCATGAAGAGGTCGAAACAAACGAATAAGCCGAGCACCTCGCAAGTTGCGATTTCGACCTCAGAATATATAAAAAAAAGTAAGGAGAAATATGGATTAATTAAAAAAGTCATACCAAAAAATTCGTACATAGAAAACAGAGTCCACATACGGACTACCCGATAATAAAGCAATAAATAAAAGACGAAGGCTAAAAATAACTAAGGCTCCAAAGCATCATCCTCCCGGACAGTGGCCACAACCGCAAAGTAAGCCTAGTCGCGTTCGACCCATACTCGTTGATGATAGGAGCCGCGTCCTCTAGACATGTCAAGTGCTCAATCCGAGCATAGACAGGGGTAACAACGAAATCGGCTTCCACGAAATCCTCGACATGCATAGCCCGAGCCTCTCTATCTCTTTCAGCTAACTGCTTTTCCAAATTGGAAATTTTCCCCTCGGGAAATTGAACACCCTCATTCACGGAACCTCGAAAAGCTTCAAGAACCGCTTGCGCCTGACCATAAAGACTAAGAGCTTCCTCTACGGCCTTATCACCATCGTAAAAACGACGAAATGCGTCAAAACGCTCTTGGTACCTCAAGGCGACTGCCTCAAGAGCATGATGCCTCTCGTCTTCCACCTCACGCGCACCATTTATCAATGCCGCCTCGTACTTCCCTTGTACCATTCACGTTGCATCCAACTTCGAGTCGTTCAACGGACGCTCCGACTCTGCCTCGTTCGACAGACGTCCCAACTCCGCCTCGTTCGACGGACATTCCAACTCCACCTCGTTCGACGGACATTGCGACTCCAACTCGTTCGACGAACTCTCCGACTCCGTCCCGCTCGAAGAAGAGGCTAACTCCGTTACATTCTGTTCCATAACTATATCAAGCCAAGATGCGTCATCATTCGCCATCAAGTGTCCAAACAATCAACAAAATACTCGATCAAATTGGGGCGCTACCTGCGAGAACAAAAACGAATCATCAGAAAATCAAGAAGTAAAACGAAGCTCGGCCAAATAAAATTGAAGGAGTCAACCCCGATAAAATTCTCGAAGTTTTGGCAACAAGCACCCACCGAGGTATCATGGCATCCTCGTAAAGACTCGAACCAAAACAACGTCGAAACTCGCGACCCCCTAAACGCCGATTTCAAAATTAATCCATCAAAACCATCCAATACAAGCACACCGATTTGAGACGGAGCTCTTATCTCACGGCTCGAGAACATTAGTCTCACCAACTCGATTCGACTCGACAAAATAACGGCTATCTCACTCGATCACGCATTGGGATCGAATTTGGGCTTTGTATTTCTTCTGGTGCTAGTGGGCCTGTTTGAGAATTATTATTGGTGTTGAGCTTAACTACGAGAATCACACGGCGAGTCGGTATGAAGAGATTCGACCCGGCGAAATCTGATTCCCGGCGAGAACTCGACCCGGCGACGCGAGCTTGACCAGATGACACGCACGGCGAGATCCCACCCGGCGACGGCAAGACCAAGCTTCACCCGGCGAACACCTTCTCCACTCGGCGAACGAGCTACACTCGGCGAACACTTACTCCACTCGGCAAGACCAAGCTTCACCCGGCGAACACCTTCTCCACTCGCCGAACGAGCTACACCCGGCGAATACTCCTCCACTCGGCAAAATCAAGACCATTCACGGCGAGACTCAAACCGGTGATCAATCCCGACTCATTCACAAACACAACCAAAGGCAAAAAAAAAAATACGAAAAAGGGCTATACCTTGCAATTGGAGAAGAGGAAAGAATGTGGAAGAATGAAAGTATAAGAAAAAGAGATTTATAATAAGTTCACACACCATTGATGCAAAAAAAAATGAGAAGAGCACGTTAACAAAGAGGAAAGAAGGTGGAAGACAAGNACGAGCTCTGCATCTTATCTATAGTCCATTTGATTCAGTGTCTCTGACTAATGTAACCGATGTGGGATCTCAAGCATTTGACATTTTGATGAGTTGGTACTTGGTAGTTGGTACATCGAGATCTGGACTTTGTGGATCCTTAAAGCCCATTTTTGTTTAAGTCCAACCAAATTGTTAATGCTTTGCCACGTTGGAAACAAATTGTTAATGACTTGTGTTTATGGCGAGAAACAAATAGAAGAGAAGAGAAAGCCTTCAACAGCCTGAGTTAAAGTACTGTAGTTGTGAGTTGGCTTATTCAGTTATTCTAGTGTTCTCCTATAGTGTTTACGCAATGGAAAGAAGTTAATTCAGTTCTAAAGAGAAAACAAAAACAGAATTGAAAAAATAACGGATTAACTTTATATACAACATGGTAAGATTTTATTTTTTCCCCTGGGGTTTATATTTGTAATGATTTTTCCTGTTATAAGATACAAAATGTAACATTTATCAAAACAAAAGACACAAAATGTTACAGAATTTAGTCCATAACTACAACATATTTATTACAAAGCAAATAGTCGACAGAGATATTTATTTATATTAATCGGTAAAAACATATATACAACTTGAATGAGTCGGTTTGTAAAATGTAACACTTCCATGTTTTAATTCAAATATTGTCAAAACGGACGACGCTGAAAGTGTAACTCTCCTAATGAATTTACCGAATTCGTTCAAACTTGAGCTACTCCATAAATTGTTAGTTTCTTTTGATACCAAAATCATCCCAATCAAGCAATTCCCTATATCTTCTCTAATATCAAAAGAAAAATAAGGAAACAATAGGTGCCATGGAAGGTAGTAGTAGGATCGAAACTCTCTTATCCATGATTCTAGTTATGACTCTATGTGCCACTACTCTAACGAGGCCGGTGCTAGCCGAGGTCCAGACCATTCCTGGCTCTTCAATCGATATCACAAAGTGTTGGTCATCACTTTTCGGCGTCCAAGGTTGTGTAATCGAAATCTACAAATCTGTTGTAACGGGTAAGTTTGAAAACGTTGGACCCACTTGCTGCAAAGCGTTTACAGATGTGGATGCAAAGTGTTGGCCAAAAATGTTTCCGCTGGATCCATTATTCCCCTCTCTTCTCAAAAACGGCTGCTCTCGCATCAGCGCAGATGCACCGTCGCACACAACACCTCAATTCCCTATCGTGCTTGGTTCATCGGTCGATCTCACAAAATGGAACCATAATTCAAGATGCTTCGGTCGACAAGCATTTATAAAATTAAGGGTATTATAGATTTCAGTTACAAAAATGTTTTTCACAACCTTGATTCAAGATGTAATATGGAACCATAATTCAAGATGCTTTAAATTAAGGGTATTATAGATTCTACTTCCAATTTTCGAGAGTTCCATGCATCGTTGGTTTTATCATCTACAATGATAATCTTATATATAAAAGAGGATCAACTCTCTCCCTCAGCTTGACACGTCAGCATAAGAGAGAATGACACGTGTCATTTTAGTTATTAAAAATAAAAACTCTAAATAATGTTTCAGCGCATCCCTTTCATCATCTTCTCTTCTGCCGTTTTATCTTACCGACGTTTCCGATACTTTTCCTTCCGATAACATCCACGTTTCTTGCTTAATAATTCTTCCCAGGACTATGCTTCTCTTCCCCTTCTCTCCTACGTCTAACAACGTATGAAGTGTTACATCCAAGGTTTGAGATCATCCAATCCTTTTCTTTTCATCCAAATATGATGCATCTGTTGTTAAAGAAAGAAAATCTTATATGGGCAACTTCAATTTCGATTTGGATTTGAGTAATTTAATCGCCTTTTTCTTCTTCTTCTTCTTCTTATGTCGATTGATCAAATTCGTCTGTGTCCTAGGCTCCTAGCTCATCTGAAGATCTCCTCTTGTGTTTCTCAACCAAGTGAATGAACAATGTGAAGCTTATATTGCAGTGAAGCAATAGCATTTCCAGCCCCCACTTTGGAGCATCAAAGACAGGTGATTGTAAAATCTAAATCTACAAATTAAAGAACCCAATTTAACTAATTTGATACTAATCCTAGGAAATCATAAGTAGAAACTGTCCATTTTGTTTGTTTGTTCTTTTTTTAAGAGGAAAGTGCCGATGAGATCATTTGGTGCAGAGCTTGTCTTCGCTCATCCAACTACAGAATCGGGTGGAAATGTTAAGAACGCTTATGAACTCCTTCAGAATAACCATTTGATGCTTTTATGTTGCAAAATATTGCAATTAGACTGGCGAAAATGGCAGATAATGAAAGAAAAGTCATTGTGGTAAGAGAGGAAAAAATGCTTTTTGGATTTTGTTTTCATTTGTAGATATCTAAATCTATTTTTGGTTTTCCAATTTAGATGATTTGACATTTGTTATGATCATTTGATTTGGACTTGATAGTTCGATTCCTTAACTATCTATATATTCATAATAATTTAGTCAGAGGTTTGAAATAAGGACGTAGATTGATTCACGATTGGTTCTTCGGTAGGAATTTATGCCGGTTTATAAACGATTTATAAAAGTATCTACGAATTTACTTGCCAAGATCTCATGCAAATACTGAAATAAATCTAGAACATAGAGTTTGAATATACCTGGATATTCTGCAGCGAAATAATAAACGGATATGGATTTAGGTTGTTTAGCACACCAAGTGTTGTGCCTCTACCGGTATCCACACACACAAACTGGATCAAGACGGGATGCTAGTGCCGTTAAGATCGAATCTCCTTAACAACGAACTGTTCGTCGTACTCTAGAGTTTTATGTGAATCGCCTCTTTTGTTTGTTACTAATTAACAATTAAGACGGCTATATTTTCAAGTCACTTTAATGTGTATATATATAAGTGACCGAAATCTAACCCTTAGTTTTATTGGGCCAAGCCCATTATGTTAAGTGATCGATTATTAACATTTTTAATGATCAATTATAACATCAAGTCCATATATATATTCACAAATATATTATATATCATATATATAATATTAAACATGAAACCCAAACATATTTCACCGATCCAGTTTGCTTAGGTGTGTGACCCTGTAGGATCATATAATAATAGTAATAGATTCTCAATCTATAGATTATAAGCGATTTCTAACAAAACATTATAATCACCTAATATTATACGATTGTCAACCTTGATAATACAACATTAACTATAGTAAAGTACAAATGATTTCAGGACATTCCCAACAACTCCCACTTGTATTGGAATCATCTATTCCTGTAATCCCTTCGTCTCTATATCTCGATCTAAGCATAAGGCAAGAAACGATGTCATCCTTACTAAGCTAGATCACGTTTATCAAACTCCGATTTATACTGATAAAAACAAACGATTGACATTCAATCCGTTTGAGCACGGCCATGCATTTCTCAGTACCAAATCTTCGATAGGCCCAGAGATATTTATCTCCTGTTATATACTTGTTACATCCATGGTCCTTACACAATTTATAATACACCCAATCAATGTCTTTATTATCACCTTTTACGGCTAAAGTTTGACAAAGTCAAAGTGAACCAATCCATATGTAAGAAAACATGATGAACTCAGGTCAAAGGACTATACTCTATAGTTGTGATGAGAAACTCTTATGACACTTATATAACTATCTCGTAGAGTTCTCATAGCGGGTCAGTCCGATACTGTGTTCTCCAACACATATCTATGTGATTGACTTTGATACAACATATCAATGACTTCACGAAACATAGTCATCAGTCACCTCACATACTAGTCATTCATAGTTATTAAGTCCCATGTTAATAACCTTGACTATGGACCTAAATAATTTATATCATCTTCCACTAATAGGGTTTCATGATCAAGTCA